>JAXRJS010000009.1:552500-1152500 GCA_037127375.1 Dione juno | reverse complement strand
ACATGTAATAATTTGTTGCTAACTAGTTCTCATCTGGGCCCCGAATCTGAGTTTGCCTAAGGCCCGCACATGTCCACAGACAGACAGGGACATGCTACAGTAGGTATCGACCTGCGCTTCGATTTCCGCCCATTTTGATATATTGTGAATTAAGTTACATACAAATAAAAATATTTATAAGCATCGTGTTAAATCGTGATAAAAGAAAAACCAAAATTTTATATTTTTCCACTAGTTGTAATAAATATTTAATTGTAATCAATAATAGTACAATATAAATTAATGAAACAGTTTTACAAATAGCATTATTAAAAATGAGAGATACAAACTAAAAAGCTACTATTAAATATTACCCGGCCACGTATATGTGTGTTCATACATATATAGGTCGTGGACTGAATTTTACTATTGTTATTGAAATAAATTATAACAAAATCTTTATTATACCTCACCTTAGAAATATCTAAAGATTAACTAAAGCACAATTCTTGCATGTTAAAGTATGAATAAGGTTAATTTTATCAGCTTCACAATTTTAACAAGTGAGCTTTTATCAGGATTTATTTTGGCTAAAATTCATGAGTGATCGACCTAAATAAAAGGAATGAGGTCACGAAGCCACTGAGTGGGTTCGTCTAAGCGTGGCTTTGATAGGCCTCCCCCCGATACAGCGAGAAATAGAGCATTGTGTCTTAAATGGATCTTTTGATACATAATTTAAGTCTTTAATAAGTTATTATTGAATTGATTAATATCATTTTAAAATATGAACTCAAAAAGCTCTTCTAGTGTAAATTATAAGCTATATTTACTTATAGTGCCAGTATTTTGAAATTTAAAACATTGTGAAATCATTTGTATTAAATTACGTAATAAGCTTTATAAAATTAATAGCTTAGTTAATTCAACGGACTCATATTATTGATCTTGTCGTGTTCTCGTCAGTCATGCGAGAATGCCTTTGCAAGGGTATTGTATCTCATGCGTTACATTATACAAATGAACGAATAACACATACGTAATTGCTTGTTATTAGATACCTAAATAGGTATATCAATGGAGTAAACAGATAATATAAAGATTAAACGACATATATAGTGTTAAAAATAATATATAATAAATAGCTTCACGTTGTATCTTTCATATAGCATGATAAGCTGAGGGAATATAGTGAAAGTAGATCAATTTGCCATGATTTTGTCATGTTATCAGAGGGAGGAAATTAAAATAATTTATTTCTCTGATAGGGAATCGAACCTATAAACATCGCGTTAAATAAGTAAAACAGTTAGTAGTTAGTTCTTACAAAAAAGAAATGGATTGAAAATTTTAAATCCATTTTAGTCATTCTCAATAAAACATGTGCTAACATCGTGCAATGTGAAAATGTATTTTTAAATATTTCCTTTTTAAATTGAGAAAAATAATTACATAAAATTGATTCACAACTCTATGTAACAAACGAATTCTTTAAATAATATTGATTATTAAATTGTATTATTAATGATTGTTTTTTGCTTCAGAATACTTAATTCATTTGTAAATATAAATTTTATATTACACATATTTAATAAATATATATCTGTAGACATTAATTAAAAAATGATGTATGTATACTTGGTAATATATATTTAATAGTAATAGAATTATTATATTATGTTTTGTATTTTTGTTCCATTAAACGAATACGTAACATAAATACCTATAATGGTACTCATAGTCGTTAAGAAGTAATCTTGCCATGCATAATCACGATAAGTCCGGTACAGGAGGGGCACAATAGTACGAGGATGTCATTTACTTGTGTTTGGATTATTATTATATCCGTGAGAACAATCCCACGTCCATAATGACGGACAGATAAAAAATGTACGATTTATGTTTTTGGGCTGAATGTCTACAATATATTTTGTTTTTGTTTTTTATTATAATATATATGTTATACAAATTAATACATGTAAGCTTTTTTTTCTGTATAGTTTTGTATGTGTAATTTTTGTATTCGGTTTACAACAGTTTATTAAATAAATATATTTTTTATTTATTCTATAATATTTAATAATTTGATGAACTTACTATTATAAAATAAGTATTTTTTATATTTACTTATAATGTCAAGAAAATTTGTATCATTTCCGTGAATTGGTCTTTACATTATTTCAATAAGCATTTACAGTTTCTATATGGGAATATATAACAAATCCGTTAACATTTTCTAAATTCATTGCCTAATTAATCGAAACACACATAATAGTATACGGAAATCGATTCAACAGTAAACAATGTAAATACAATGCCAGTTCTATTGTGTTTAAACAAAATAAGCATATGTTTATCCATAGGATGTTCATAGTGTGGAAAATATCGTGGACACAGAACCATAAATCACATTGGATGTGAAGCGTGTCCATATTAAAAAAATAAATCTCAATGCAAATACGGCCTCGTTTGTTTTCCTTCGAGGAAAATAGGGTACGTGATTTTCAGCATTTCTGAGAAGTGAACATTGAAAAGATTTAAGGAACTCTTAACAGTGTAATCTGTTTTTATGATTGCCGTTCTTGTGAAATTTTATTTCATATAAGATATTTTATTGTATAAAGTCATTTTTATACCTTACATTATAATTATATTTGAATAAATATGTGATTAGAAAATGAAATAACTTAAATAAGCTATCACTTAATCAATTAAAATCATAAGTGTTTTTTTTATAAAAAAAATGTATTTAATATGATGATGATTAATATGATGCTTTAATTTATGTTACTTTTATAAGATAACAGCGTTTTTTTTAATTTAAGAAACCTAATTTTACATTTGATATTGTATAACATTTTATTAGTTACCCTTATGTTTATTATGAACGCTACGATGTCATAGTCATAGGTTATGGTCTGTCAAAATCCATATGCCTTTTTTTTCTCAAAATAAGCAGATTCATACTTTATTATATGAACTTCAAATAACTTACCACCGGTTCACGAAAATGAATGCCTCAGATCTTAGAAGAACCGGCGCAAGAAACTCAGCAGGTCTCATTTTAAATTCGATCTTTTACCGATTTACAATTGTTTTTTAGTTACAATGATACCTTCAAATAGACTGCGAGCATTACATTCCCAAGGCGTGTTATCATTTATACAACATTAATTAAATAATATAAACATTTAACGCACAACGTCTTTTCGCAATGCTTTTAAATTGCGATATAGAAGATATTCGGGAGGAATATACCTACATAGTAAAAGCGTACACGTACACTTTTGATTTGACCCTAATTTTGTATGGAATGAACTACAAATATAAGTTTGTAATGATTTATTTCAGTGTTAAGCATATAAATTATTAATTTCGAGATTTTTCTCTTTATATATACTGTAAGGTCGCATTTCTTGTCAAATTTTAAAAATCTAGTAGTTTGTATGAAAAGACAGACAGACAGACAACAAAGTGTTCCTATAAGGGTCCCTTATAGGAACACTTAACCTATTTTGCTTTGTAAGCACGGAACCCCCAAAAAGGCTGAAGAATGCCCCTACTTAAAATGCTCAAACGATGTATTATAATATATTTATATTATACTATAAAAAACTGCCGTTGCTGACAAGACAAAGTGACAGACAAAACACAGTCGAAATTATGATGTGTAAATCTGAAATTTTTAATATAGGGTTCTTGGGAAGTAGGAATCGGAACGTCTCATAACTAACTACTACCTCTTTGTTTACTAACTAACCCGTTACGCGGAAAAAAGTGTGAACCTGTTTTTTAGTATACAAAATTAAATTTACCATTTTCTTAACTATGTAGTATTTTCCTCAGCATATAAAACAGGATAAATCATGAAATAGGTACGTAACCATCGGTGCGCGAGTACTACTCGCACTTGACCGATATATTTAATTTAATAAAAAATACATACGAATATAAAGTAAAATAATAATTACAGAAAGTAATAAGAATTTTCTATGAAAATCAAAAACACGCAAGGAAAAACTATAGTGACCAATAATCTTTACAATTTAACAAATTGCGGAAATTGACGAGCTCGGGTTGCGGTGAAATTGCGGTTATATATTTTATAGGGCATAGCTAAATAAATACCTTTGTTTTCTATGGTAAATTTGTTTGTAAGCTAAATGGGTTTTTAAAAATAACAATGTATGTTAGAAATTCAATTACTTTACATTCTTTAAAATAGCTATTCAAGAAAAATAAATAGTGTGACAGGATCTTATAAATATTACACTCGTATTTTATATCTCAGTAGGCGAAGTAGTACTAAGAATTGTTTAAAACAAGAGTTATCTCGGGCGAAAAGTTCCTGTGGGACAAGTGCTGGATACTGTACTGAGCATTATGTTTACTTTAATACTAAGCCTGCATAAAACAAGATGTTCTAACATTTCTAAATTAAGTATGTTTAGTTATGTAGTAATTTAAGTAAATAAAGTGCTTATCGTGCTTTAAAAGAAATTTAAGCATAATTAAAGTTCACCTGTTTTTTTTGGCAATTACACATATACATACATATAAAATTCAGTAACTTGATACAAATACAGAAATTAGTCGCATTCTAGTTTTATTTTGTTCAAAATCCTTTTGAAGGACCATAAGAGACTTAGTATTACATCTTGTTTCTACATGGCGAACTGTTGTTTTTTTAGATAACTTAAAGAGAAAAGAAATGATTGGCTTTAATTTTATTAGTTTTAGAGTGTTATTTCACACTTACACGGTTTCCATGAGGCGCAGGTTCAAATCCAGCTAGATCAAAAACTTTATATGTTGTATAAAAAATATTAAACGATATTATATATGTATAATTTATATTACAATACACATATATATAAAAAACAATATACACAAACTATATCGTAGCTATATATGCTAACCTAATTACTAATGATGGATGGAGCCAAAGATAACAAATATTTAAGCTATAAACGTTGTTAGTACCACTATACACGTATGTACTTGTATATCGTACAAAGTCTTTTAATTATTTAGAGTACATTAGAAGTCTTGTCTCAGAACTAACGAGATACCTATGTACTTTCTAGCTTTTACCTGCGGCTCCGCCCGCGTGGGCCAATAAGTATTAAAAAAAATCATGTTTCAATTTACATACTGTTTAGAGAATGTCTATATTTAAAGCTTACATATTGTTATCTTACATATATAACAAAGCGAGACCTTAAATCGTTAAGGTCATGCTTTATTCTGGCCAATTTATACCATGACATAATATTGGAATAATAAGTGGAAAAAAGTTGCATGTTACATGTTAGATTCCTTTCTCCTGCCAGACTATACAAATTGCGAAAGATCATTGGATATTTGAAAAAAAATATGTAAGATTTTATAAAATAACAGAGTACTGACCCTTATGAATTTTACGACATTATAACCTTATTATTAAATATTATCAAATACTATCTAATTATCTATTTAATTTATTAAATATATTATATATAACTTTCGTAATAAGAACACTATGATACTGTGAAAAACGAGCGATATATATTTTAGAGACGTTGACTGTTGTCAAGATTGACACACAAGGATACTTTCTCCGAGCGTCCGACATTCTCAGTCGACACCAGTATTAAAGGTTCAGCTGAAATGGTTAAACTTAGCAAGGATGGTTCAAATATATCTTCATATCCGTTTATCGTGCATTTGACGCACTCAGGCAGAATAGATGGCAATGGGAACAACAAGGCAACGGCATGTTTCATGTTGGACGAACGCCAAAAAACAAGAACTCGCTTATATGAGGTCTTGGAAACAGGATCTCTATATAAAATGGCGTTGACAGATATCCATGAGTATTTGGATACATACTTTTTAAAGCAAAATACATTCTTTAAAAATCTTGCTTAAATTTCATGTATGTACATTTTATGTAGAAATATAAAGAACAAATAAATTGAATAAATAAAATGAATTGACTAA
This sequence comes from Dione juno, assembly GCA_037127375.1. Taxonomy (NCBI): domain Eukaryota; kingdom Metazoa; phylum Arthropoda; class Insecta; order Lepidoptera; family Nymphalidae; genus Dione; species Dione juno. The sequence continues at coordinate 1,146,539 of JAXRJS010000009.1, read as the reverse complement.
ATTAAATTATCAAAGAAAGAGCCTTACGACCAGAAAATAGCAAAAAGTTCGTTGTTAAAAAGCTTTTTTCTTTTGTTCTTTTTATCGTAACACTGGTTTAGGATTGCTGTAGTACTGTAGGAACAAAACAAAATTAAAACATTTACGTTAAGTAGAAAGTGTGAATTTCGAACTTGAGAGTAATCTATGAGTGATTGGAATATGAATGAAGTTGAAACTGATAGCAATATTCCATTATATTATATAATATTATTGATATTTTGTTTAACATTAAAAGTGTGTATGGCGTGTAATTACATATACGTGTAATATCGCTTTATCATAGCTATACTATAATAAATAATAATAGCCTTTATTTCCGAACTTTTTGACATTTTACATTTTTAAAACAAAGTATTTAAAACTAAAATTTACATTTCACTACAAAAAGTCTCTCAGTTCGGTGTGCCTTATGGCAAAGGCCTCCTCCAACTCTTTCCACTGCTTTCTGTCAGTCGCCACTCTTGTCCAGAGGGGACCTAAAGTGATTTTCAGGTCGTCCTCCCATCTTCTCTTTTTACGACCTCGACCCCTACTGCCATCCCTCGGGTACCAGATTGTCACCTGTTTGCTCCATTTCTCCTTTTTACATCTAAGCATATGTCCAGTCCACCTCCATTTAAGTTGATCAATACGGACCAGGATATCAGTTAATTTCGTTTTGTGCCTGATGTCTGCATTTCTTACTTTATCTTTAAGTTTTAATCCTAACATGCTTCTCTCCATACTTCTTTGACATCTTGCAAGTTTTTCCCTATGGAGTTTTGTCAAAGCCCAGGTTTCGCAACCATATGTAATGGCAGGTAGAATACAGGTATCAAAGGTCTTCTTCTTGATTTTAATGGATATTTCCTTGCTTTTTGTAATTTCTTTCAAAGCCCAGTATGTTTTCCACCCTGTTGCAATTCTTTTCTCTATTTCTTTCGACATCTGGTCATTAGGTGATATTATCTGACCAAGATATACATATTCCTCTACATATTCCAGTTTCTGTCCATTTACTGTGATGTCTCTGGGAAATGAATTAGTCATCATCTTAGTTTTGCTGGAGTTTATCTCTAGGCCTACTTCTCTACTTTTGTCTGCTAGAGTTTGTATCATGGACTCCAGTAGTTTTGGATCTTCCTCCAATAGGACCAGGTCATCCGCAAATCTAAGATGATTCAATCGTGATCCATTTATGTTTAGACCTAGATGCTCCCAATCTAACTTCTTGAACATCTGTTCTAACACTGCTGTGAACAGCTTTGGTGAAAGTGGGTCACCTTGCCTGACACCTCTTTTTATTGCAAAAGCATCTCCTGTCGATTCCAGTCGTATCCTACCTATACTTTCACTATAAATATTTTTGATGATGTTGATGTAGGTGTACTGGATGCCCTGCGCTCTTAGGCTTTGCCATACGACATCATGTCTGAGGCTATCAAAAGCCTTGGCGTAGTCTATGAAGGCAATGTAAATATTTTTTTTGTATTCATTATATTTTTCTATAAGCTGTTTGATAGTGTGAATGTGGTCTATTGTACTGAAATCTTTCCTGAAACCAGCTTGTTCCACAGGCTGATTTTCGTCGAGTGTACCTGATATTCTGTCCAGAATTATTTTGGCGAAAACTTTGTATACATTCGAGATGAGAGATATGGGTCTGTAATTTCCGATATCGTCTTTTGGACCTTTCTTGTGAAGGAGTATTATATGGGACTCTGCCCATTGGCTAGGGATGATACCGGTATGTAGAATATCGTTAAAGATTTTTCTTAGTAGCGGGCTTAGTTCTGTGATTGTCCCTCTCATAAGTTCGTTTGTGATCCTGTCAGGGCCGGGGGCTTTGTCCATTTTTTGGCTTTTTATAGCTTTTTCTACTTCCGATACTAATATTTCTGGTATGTCTTCATTATCTACAGTTTGTTTGTATCCACTATTGTGTGTGTCAGAGCTTGAATGATTTGAGTATACTGACCGATAATAATTTGTTGCTATATTTTGGATTGAACTTCGAGTAGTAGCTGGCTGTTCTTTTTCTTTGTCTCTCAACTTTGGTATCCATTCCTTTCCTTTTTCACGAAGTTCCTTTAGGGCTTTCTTCGTGCCTCCAGTTTTACTGATGTGATTTTCTAATATTCTGTTTCTCCTGATTTTTCTGTCTTTCCTCATATTCTCTCGAATCTGTTTGCTAAGGTTGGATATATTTTCTTGGTTCTCCTTTTTATCCTTTTTTGATAACAAGATCTTTCTATCTTCAATTAGTTTTAACGTTCTCTCACTTAAAAAGTTTTCTTTACTCTTCATTGTTTGTTTTGTTGTCTGTATTTTAAGTTTATTCTCAATTTTCTTATATTTTTCATTTAGATCCATATCTGAATTTATGGCTTCCATCAGGTCTTCCATGGTGCTGTCTGTGTCCCTTTGTATGTTAATTGTTTGCATATTGTCCATATGATGTCTAGGAGTTTTTGGACATCTATCATTAAGACAGCTGCGTACCATGCGATGGTTTGTGTTGAAATTTAGTTTCTGTATTATTTCCGTATCACTAAATACCCTGGCTTTGTTGGTTATTATGTAGTCGATTTCGTTTCTGAACTTTCCGTCTGGAGATATCCATGTCCATTTATGCTTGGGTTTTTTACGAAACATGGAATTTAGAAGTGTTAATTCTGCTCAAGAAGGAACTCTACTAGTTTTTCTCCATTTTTACTTCTCTTGCCTCTTCCGTATTTCCCTATTATATGTTCTTCTCCAGGTAATTGGACGCCCACTTGGGCATTGAAATCTCCCATGAGTGCGAGATTGTTTTCGGAATATCTTTCAGTAGCTTCACGTAATTTGTCGTAAAATTTGTCGATCTCTGTTTTTGTTGCTTGCTCTGTCGGTGAGTAGACTTGGATAATTGTCCATTTTTTCCTGTACTTTGGTAAATTAATGTGAATCACAGCTATCCTGTCCGATATTCCTTCAAAACCGATTATCTGGCTTTTTAATTTCGTCTTTACCAGGAATCCAACCCCTCTGTGTCCAGCGATTTCGCCTTTATAGTACATAATATAGTTGTTTCGTTCTTCTATTCCTTCTCCTATTCTCCTCATCTCGCTTATGCCCAAGATATCCCACTTGAGGTTTTCGATAGCTAACTCAAGCTCATGCAAACTTTCCGATGTTCTCAAGGTTCGTGTGTTTAGTGTACATATATAGACTGCTTCGTTTTTGTTTCTCTTTTTGGGTATTTGATTTTGTTGGCTGATGTGTTGGAGGGTGGTGGTCAGCTTCCCCCACGGTGACCGGCCGGATTGGGGGACAACACGTTGGAGTTTTTCTTATGTCTATGTTTGTTGTTGCATCTGTTTGTTGTTTCCGGTCCGAGGAGGCCTTTACTCGTTTTTTTGCATTTCCGGCATCGAGGCGGATCTTTCTCGCGTTACAAATGTAAGTATGCTTGGCTTAAGTACTTCTTTATTTGTATTTGGGGGCTGGGTTGCAATTTTTCTATTCTTCGTATTTGTCTTTTTCTGAGATGGAGTGGGAGTGGTTGGGGATCCTGTTGGTGTTTCTCTCTTCCTCTTTTCGCGGTTAGAGTTCGTTGGTTTTTTAACTATTAGCTTATCATATTTTATGAACGCTATATTTCCATTTTTTCTTTCTGCTTCTAATTGTGGTTTAAGTTGTTTACGTGTTTCCAGAACTTCTTTGGGGTAGTCCTCATTAACAGAAACGTTTTTAGGAAGGTGGCGCTTGTTTTTCAGGATAAGATGTTTTTTCCAAGATGTAGTTAAAGATATTATTATTGGTCGGTTCTTGTCAGAATTTGTGCCGATTCTTTTGATGTTACTTATTTCTTGATTATCTATATTTGTTCCTGAATCCACTAAAATTTTCACCACAAAATCCACCAATTCTAACTCTGTTTTTCCTTTTTCTTCAATGCCAAAAAATACGAGATTTTTCATACGTTTTTCCTTCTCTAGAATAGTCACTTTTTGTTCCAAGTTGCTGACTCTAGTTTTGAGGTTGTTGTTTTCTTCTGTTAGTACTTTTAACTTATCGTCTAGGGCCTCCATTACATTTTTGTTATTGCTGTTGTTAATGTTATTGTTTGTTCTTTAAACTTTTCGTTTAGTTTAAAGAGTAGAATTTCCATTTGTTTTTCCATCTTTTTGGGTAATTTGATATTATAAAGTGGTAACACTTGAATGTGCGGTAATCTTTTTTTCTAAGTTGGCAACACTTTGTACTTGTCAGTTGTCACTGTCAAGTGGCAGTGACAGATTGATTTGGTTAGGTTGGCACTACCTGCAATCTTGGTGTCTATGGTATGTGTCACTGTGTGATTCACTTTGAGGTTATATCGATCGAAACTTTGAACACATCCACCAAATAACTGTGATATTCACTGAGATTTTTGGTGAAATACTCTTCTAGTTTGATCCTCTGAAGATTTAATTTTAATACGTGTTTGATTTTTCGCTTTATGCACTGTTTTTCGGAAATATTTACGGAGCTCAATCTTATACGTGTTTACACTTAAGTCGCCGGAACCGGAAACATCATAGCTATACTATAATAAATAGAATGATTGTTATTCAATTTGAAAGCCATTTGTTTATGTGAATGCGACCTAGCCTGCCAACCCTACATTCCCGAGAACACAATCATCGCGTTTACACTTAGACTCTGTTCTACTGCACCACGACGAGATGGCCGCGACTTATGTAAACGTTTAGGTTTAAACAATTGAATATGAGGTTCATAATTAATATGGAGTTTCTCTAAAATTGGAAAAAAGAATGAACGAATGAATAATTCTGAAACAGCTGAACCGATTTTTACCAAACCTCCACTAGATGCAACATTTAGACTACTATTGATCTTGAAATTTAAAAAAGAACTTTTACCCATACCGAAAACGCGCGCAAGAATATACCGACGGCCCAGATAAAATATTGCATATAAAAAGAACATCGATTAAGCGAGCGAAACCGCGAATGGGTCGCTAGTATATCATATATGTTGTATTATGTCAATTCACGCCACTCGCTTGTACTCGTAGCTTCTGTCTAACGTTTTGTAACAGTATTAGAGATGTTGTGTAATCGATATAAGTGACTTGCAGTAAAGTTGAAACTTTCATCTTTTTAATTTTAAATTTACCAAGTCATTAATTGCCAATTAGTATTGGTGTTGTTTTGAAGTGCAAACATGGTTTCTTTAGATAGGCCAAAGTTACAGGTTCAAATCTCGTTCACCTTCTTTACAATTCATAATTTGTTATTTTTTTTTATATTATTGTACATATATTTTTAAAAATGATTGTTTTGATAATGAGAAACATATAATTTGTTGCCTAATGTTAACTACATCTTAAGGTATTTTAATACAAATAATATTAGCTAGTTTAATAACAATCAACAACCAAACTGAATGATATTTTCCATAAAACAATAGTAATGTCGAGTCATTTATCTAACAACAGTGTAATTTTGTACTTTATAAATTCTTAATTTTTACTTTCTTCCTACCTCTGTAACGATGAAACCAACGGTAGTTTAAAGATATAGAGTCTTCGGAATCAACATTGAAAGAAATATGTACGCTAATATTACATATACGCTACGCTTATATTTTATAGTCTATGTATCGAGGAAGTCAATATATATATTACATAGCAGCAATTGTTTCGGTGTAATCCATTGTATCAGCGGTTCAGACACTCAGATGATGACAACGTGTGTGAAGCAGCTGGTACAAACTAGAGTTTTTTTGGTAAAAGTATGGTGATGCTTTAGGGTTGATGTGCGATAAAATCCCAAACCGTGGTAATTTTGCACATCTCATGCTGTCAAAACATACGGACGAAATAAATACCCCATGCCTTAGCCAGAATGTAAATTGGCATGAGACAACAAAGAATCCATCTACAGATAAAATTACACGCTGTACATAAAGCAATTGTCACCATATATTATACCTACTTCTTAACTCAAGATGGGATTAACTAGACTTGGCCAGAGCCCAGATTTGGTCTACATAATACATGTTATATTGGTCTAGACAAAAACGTTTCAAAGCCAAAGGAAACTTTTTGTATTCATTGTCTACTAAAGGTCGGGGCTCTATGTATGTATTTCTGTACACATTATTTTATATATATATATCTCAACCATAAGTCTAGTAATTGTAGGATTAGCAATCAAGATGAATATACGTATAGCTACCACATATTTTGCAGGAACTAGAGAATAATAGGTACTTAAATTAGCGTTTACAGACATGACTCCTGAATAGGCTTCGAAAACAAAATTCTGATAGACCACCGCTAAATGCAAAGATTTTTAACTTATAGCAATGTTTAAGAGATAACCAAGACGACTGGTAGCGGCTGGACGGCGAAAACGGGAGATCTTAACTTATGTAGTACCCTGGGGGAAGCTTACGTCTATCAGTGGACTGCTATAGGCTGATGTGATATGTGTGATGAAATGTTAAACAAAAGGCAGAAAGAACCTTGCCAAATATCAACACACTGCATTCTGTAATACGTTATAACTCGCGGAACTCAACGCGACGATTTATATTTCCATACCGTAGAGATAAACGTAAACAATTTCCTTTTACAGTCAGGCACTGTTCCTGTGCGCAACGATGACCCCAACGGTAACGTACGCCTGTTCATAATTAAATATAATGATTTATTCTAAATAAAAATATGTATAGAAATTATAATAATCATATACCTGGCTATTGGGGAAGGTGGCGAATGCAGATTGCACTTTGTGTAAAGCATGATCTTGTTGGTGGGCAGGCGGGGGTCTTCCCTTGGGGAAGTGGAAGCGCGGTATAACTCGGGAGGGACCTGCTGCTCGCACCGAACGTTGTAGCGTTGTATGCGCAGGCGCAGATGACGGCTTAGGTGGTGTGGATGCTGCGTAGTTCTGAAAAAGATTAAGTAAAATACATATATGAATAAATATTAATTATAAAAATTAAAACATAATGAAAATCATTTGTATTTTACGTATAATTTTGCAATTCATTCTAATTACTTGATGTGTTTATTTTACACCTTGAATGACATTAAAGAAATAATATGTGAGAAGACTTTCAGAAGTTTTACTGAATTCGATTGTTCTGTATACAATAAGCATTAATTAATAGTTATTATTTTTTAAAAGCATTTATGTATTGCTTTTTCTAGTATTTATTTTACATTTAAATAAAAAGATAATTATAAGTATGTTGACTTTTACAATTTACATTTGTTCAAATGTTGAATGTGATAATTTTTAATGTTGAAGTATGTAACCCTACAACAAGGGTTACATACTTCAGAAGAAAAAAAAACAAAACCTTTATATAGCATCAATTTGTTGTCCGTCTGTCGGTCAGTTTATAAAGACTATTTATTATATTGCGTGGAGGAATCAAGTTGAAATTAATATCAAATATAAAGGTCCTTTAGAGCACAATCAGAGATTAAAAATGCAGGCACAGTGTTGCCGTCATCGTACTTTTAGAGTAATAATAATATATAATTTTTTATTTTGTTGATAATTTTGTCAATTACTAGCGCTACGACCTGGCTTTGGCAACAGGCCTACAAAGCCGGGACACCGCTTAATGCAGATACTATACTTTTATCTAAATGGTAAGGTACATTTTGTTTTTTAATAATTATTAAACTCAAATATTAAAAAAATTATAAATTATAATTATAAAAAAAATTATACTGAAAGTACAATATAAAAAAAGCTCATTGCAAAAATGAATCATTTTAAACATAACCGCGAAATTAATCTCTATATCAATTTCATCCTTCGGTGAAGCCACAAATTTAATTTATAGAGCGAAATTTTGTTAAATAAGAGTAAATCGTTCTCTAACGATTTTGCGTGACCGTTTGTTGTACATTAATGTAAATAAAAATAAATTAATGTATTTAAATTTCCTATTCATAATTTAGTATAAAAAAGTATTTATTCGATTAATCTATTTCTTCGTCTCAGTTTAATACTGAAACACGGTGGATCGTTCACTTGGCAACGCCTACGTTTCAATCAACGCTAGTTATAGTTAATATTTAGAGTCAACGTATGGAACTAGCGTAATAAAATTATTCGCAGACTCACTTGCTACTGGCCTAAATTTCGTAACAAGATTTTAGTTCGTCAGTTTGAAAAAATAAATATGATCTAAATATTGACTTTGTTTATCAAAAAAATCAATAAATATATATTATGACGTCAGTGTCATTGTATTTTAACGTGTCTGCAAAAAAAAACATGTCAAACATTTTATCTTCAGATTGTTATCTATAGTCTACCAGAACGTGAAAAAAATAAGAAAATATATTCGCCCGAATGGGGAACAAACCGAAAACCATTGCTTTTCCAGTATTATATATATTATAATTAAAGTTTATTTCATATATAAAATAACAATAACTCAGTCTAGCGCGTTGTTTTGCATATTTTTAACAATACCAAAATACCACACCATAAATAACATCGTCGACGCCGTGGTTAGACGCGATCTCATTTGAGAATGAATTAGTGTACACAGTACATTGTTGAGAATTTGAACGTTTGCACTTGTTTACACTTGTATTTATCGTTTACACTTGTATTTATAGCCATTAACCAATGAAGCGCTTAATAAAATACTTATATGATGCCACATACGCTAAAATACTTATGTATACCTACTGTTCAGTTCTCTAATTATTTTTTATTAAATAAAGTGCCACAGACTTGAATTAGTCAAAATGTGGTGAAAAGTAATGATCCTTGTCTCTGAGTAATATAAATAGAACAATAATGTGAAAAATGAATCTAATAAAATATTTTATTTTCACATGTGACCGGAACAAGTTTTATGGCCACATTCTTATATAATTTTTTTATAATACAAAATTTTGTGTAGAGTTTTTATTGACTGCAGTAATTGCTATATTTGGCTACAGCTGCAGTCTGCTGAATTTAGCTAAGTGGTTCCCACTCGAACATAACACTAGTCTTGTCGGTCTGTGACCCTGTTGTGCATTTCACCGTAGAGAGAGCAGTCTCATAAAAATATTGTGTAACTTTCAGCACCCGTATATCATTCGCATTGCTTAGTTATGATAAATAGTAAAATTTTAAAAAATATCATTGGCGAATTAAAAGAAAACTCTCGGGAAAATGAGTTATTATTTCTCAGTCTGACAATAAGACAAACTGCGGCGTTAACTTCTGCCACTCAACGGACGTGCCACGGAACGGCGTGTGTCTAATTTGGATAGTTTTAAACATTTTACACAAAATCAACTGTAAATCAAAATTGTCTTGACTTGACTTTGATTTTGACTTGAATTATGACTTAAGTTCTTAAGTGTGATTATGACAGTGTAACAAAAAGCAACTTGGATTGTAAATTATATCTAAAGCTAATTTATATTCTCACGGTTGTTACCTGGTTATATGGGCAAATATATTTTGTATATTTTAATTAATTAATGCTTTTCACAAGGACATGATATAGAGTCGTTAATTGTTGTAATAGTTTGCTCTAAATTTTCAGTATAAGTCTTGGACATGCTCAAATTTCATAATATTGGCATGTCCGTTTCATAGTTTCGGAATTCTCCTTGGCCTATTACTCTAAGTACGTCATGATGCTATAAATATCTATAAATATCGATACTCGTTAAAGTTATTATTTACTGAGTAAATAACAAGACCATAATAGGCTAATTAACGTGTAAATTAGACAGAAAAAAGCATACCAATGCTAAAATAATGTTTTTATATCATAATTTGTGGATCAAAATTATAAAGCACAATTGGTGTGTCGAGAAAATCGCTATAATATTATTTTTTAAGACTGATATTAAGACTGCTCCATTATTTTACTTTATGTTAACAACATTTTTCCTTGGAGAATTGAGGCTCACAGGCGTCGAACATTAAAGTCAACAGGGGAAAATGGAGGTGTTATTAAATAAATTATTTTTGAAATGTCACGTCTCTTTTTATAAAAATAGTTCTGTGAAATCGTAGATATAACGAACACATCTGTATGTATGTTAACTGTATAATTGATATAACTAAATAATAATATAACATAACTAAATATAATATAACTAAATAATTGTGCTATAATTACAGGTATAAACTGAAAAAAAGCTTTTTTAAGTTCATATTGTACAAATATGACATAATAAGTATGTATAGATAATGTAAAACATTTTAATACCTTAAAAATTAGTTGCCAATGCTATTCACATAAGAGATTTGCAATTATCAACGATTGAAAACACATTCATACTTCCGTAAATCGACACTAGATAATCTATTTGAGAGCCGCTGTTGCGTGGGATTGTTAGACCCATCTGCTCATTCACTTCGTAAACTCACATATTCAATTTGTTTCGTATGTTTTGTTTTTAATATATAAATAAAGTCGTAGTATAAGACTAGCCAAGCTCAAGACTAAAAAAATATCTTAGCGTGTCGTCAATGAAACAATACCCTAAACATTGCGAAATATGTAAAAAAATGAGGATAAGCCAAAAGAAAATTGAAGAAAAAATTTACTATTACATGCTACCTACATGTGTTGTAATTGTGTTTGTATGTATCTAGATATTAATTTCTACATTATCTAGATAGATATCCTTTACTTGGAGTCCAAAATACAAGGAGCTCTTTATTACCAGTGAATAGTGTATAAATCGATCTTAATGCTAAATCCCGCATATCGCAGAGTAGGCTGGAGGTACTCAAATTTCCTCCTCCTCCGTCCAAATTACGAGACACTGCGTCTTGGGTGAACACTCTGAACCCGCGCATTATCTTGTCGCTAGAGCTGGAAAATGAAAATGTCAGTCAAAAAAAGTACGTAAGATTCGAACCCACATAGGTAAGTCGGGTTTATAGTCAGACGATGGATTGATCAAAATAGCATCATAATATCCTATTTGGTATATTTGAAGAAGATTCTTAACTAAGATGCCGTTTCTATACTTTGTCATTCAATTTTCTCAAATATAATCACCTTGGGGACAGCCTTGAAGATAAGTCATTGGCATGTTATAGCCGTAATCTTAGCTGTTTTTTTTTATTGATTAGACGGTAGACCGCCATTTTAGATCTCATATTTATGTCAACTCTTCTTATTTTAACAATAAGGTTTAATTTGTACAATTAGTATATTGACTGTGTTTAGGAAGTAATTTGTCAAATAATACATATTATAGATATTGGATTTTTCGGGATCGGATCTGGTTACCATCGTATCGTATAAATATTTTTTATAATAATTTAAACTACTTGTATGCTGTATATGGTAAGCCAATATACAAGGTTTTCATAAATTATATACCCAGAGAACAAATAATATTATAAATATACGTATTTATTCTACAAATACAATGCTCAGACACTTTCACAATACTCATAATATCTCTAGGGTTTTGCTCAATTTACAAATGACAATTCATAATTAATGTTCTCTGTGTAGAAAATAGCCAGGGGATATTTAAGACATTATATTGATTTATACAATTAATATATACAATTTTGATTATCAGCATTCACGCTATTCAGATATGTAAATATAATTACATAGGGCGATCATTTGACATAAGTGTGTTATCTCAACAACATTTGTAATAATGTTAACGCGTTGTATAATATCATTAGTTCTTTCCTGCGGCGTCGCCTGCGTGGTTTACACAATTTAAGTTTCCGAGTTAATTCTGACTTCATAAACGGTGGGTCACATTATAACGGTTTATTGCCAACTGGCCTAACACAATTCTTGTTTGAGACAGCAGTTCCTAAGATAAGTCTTTTTAGCCAGACATACTCTTCATGCCAAAAACCACGTAAAATAACCAAATTTATTGGAAATTTGTATTTAATTCTTTTACTGCTTTGGTAATACAAAGCGCGGGACAATTTCGAGCGATATGCGGAGAGGTATGCCTTGTTCACTCTACTATATACGGGACAGTGCGTGAAGTGAATTGTTATTTCTGTTTTTCAAAACTTATGGGATATCAACAACTACGTATGTGTAATTTTAACGTTCAATATGTAGTGTGTTATTAAATGAAATACGAATTAAATCTTCACTACAATGTATGCAGTGCTGAACAAACACTGCAATAAATATGTGACAGTCAAAATTGCTTTATATATATATATATATATATATATATATATATATATATATATATATATATATATATATATATATATATATATATATATAAAGCCATTGGATTGATTAATACATTTTGAGCCAATTTGAACTGTCCTTGTCTGTTTTTTTGCGTAGTTTAATCTATGTCTCCTCATTTACATTTAAATTAATATTTTTCAAGTTATAAATTGTATTGTAGGCAACTAGAGCATTTTTTGGCAAGTAAAATATTTAAGTTCCACAATACTGTCCATATTAAATATTTCAATTTATTTTCACTGTTATATTTTACTATCTTTATCATTGAATGAGACTTGAGAGAGAAGCAAATGATATTACACTAATAAATTCTGTGCGAGGTCCAACATTGCCTTTCGTCTAAGTCAAAATAAATATAAAAATTAAGAAGCGTATTATTAATTCTACACCGAGAAGGAATTTTCATAATGGTGCCGTCGACTCTTTTAAAAAGAATTATATCAATATGTGTTTAACATAGAAAGTAAAGTAATATAAGAGATATACTTTAAAATACGTAATAGAAACTTTCAAAACACGTATGTACATTATTACTTATTATATTATCAAGACTTACAGGCGGTCGTGTAAGCGTCTGACTGTAAACGCGAAGGTTCTAGGTTCGATTCCCACTCGGGTAAAATTTATTATATCATTTCCTTGCTCGCTATCTAGACAAAGTGCGGCAAGTTCCGTTACAACACGCAATGTCTCAAAAATTTTAGGGAAAGTGGGGATGGAGTGTCTAAACACTAGGTTGCCTTCGCCTACCCTGATATATGTGGAAATTAACGTAAAGCTATATTTTTTTAATATAACATAAGTTTACTTAAATTGTTGCCATAATTATAACAACTTGAATTTATGAAATAAGCTTGTGTTGTTTTAAATGATGTTACTCTAATATTTTAGAAATATAAAAACTTATTATCAAGTGTCAAAAAGTGCTAAAAGTGACGAAAAAATTAAGATGAACTCCGAGGTAATAAAAAGGCAAGATTTTTACATAATAGACGTGCATATTCTATGACAACTATTATAAATTACTAGTAATCCTTTGTAAATTAGTTTGCGAGCACTTTATGAGTCTTTATTTTATATTGATATTTACCAAGAGTTGTCATAGAAAATTGGTGCGAAGACAGCTTTTACCATATAAGAAAATGGGCATCATGCTGAAGAAGTTTTCTACAACAGCTTTTTATTATTTCCTACAGTTTAGCTGAACTACTACGCTACTACTTCAATGTTTGATAATCAAATGTTTTACAAATTTATTTTTATATATCAACGGATTCAGTAATTGGACCACATAAGAGATGAATGCCTGCGATTCTTTTCCACCAATAGAATAAGCACTGTGTTAAATAAATATTTTCGAATCTGTCTGTCTGTCTGAATCATATATATGTATATACACATTCCTTCAGCAATATCCAAATATGTGTTAGCTTATCTCACGAAGAAATAGCATTTCTTACTTCATGTAAACATATTTATTGCATATTTGTTAAATATTGACACGAGCGAGGCGCGTAATAAACCTAAGTACTAAAATATTTTCCTTTCGCGTCCAAATATTTGTTGTTCAACAGATTGCTTAAATATTGGACTTTACTGCAGTGAGAGTTCAATGCAGCATGCTCGTTGCACTTCACCTTCGTTTTGCATTTGTTTCAATATACTTTTTAAAAAGCTTTCTAATATTTGCATCTAATTATTCATTAATTTTTGGTGCTTAAAACTATTTATAAAATAAATTATAAATTGGTTGTGACAAATATTACATCGCTAGGTTATTTAAACAAGTGGCAGAATAAGCATTTCCTAAGCAAGCTTAAAGGCGAGAAAAGAGAAATGCCTAAAATAAATTGGCTCGTGCCCGTGACTAACACGAGTTTACGAAGATTCTATTACATTTGCTATATTTTTATCAATCATGTATTGTCGTCGAGGCGCAACCTCTACCACATCGACCGTGGTACTGCTTAAAAAGACGACTTGACAACTATTTTTAAGGTTCCAATTTCATATTTAATATGAATCTTTTTCCTCTTAAGAGATGAATTACGTCGAATAAATTCGTATGACATATTTTGTTCCGTAAACCACCTTACTGCCAAATTACATGTTCATTTTGTCAAATACTATTCGAAATTTTGTGATTACTCAGTGAGAGAAAAGGCAGTAATTGTTTTTGAAAATAAGACACAGCATTACATTTTCTTTACAAAAGATAGCAACATTTCAATTAAACAAAATATATACTTATTTCACCACGTTATGTATTTTAGAAGATAAATGATCAAATAAAATAAATAAAAAGCTGTTGGCTAACAAAAATGACATTTGCAATTTTTTATTTAACAGTGTAACTTTAAACTTTAACTTTTTTAAAATTTCGAAATAAATTATTTAAAAGTCGACATTGTAAATTTGAATGAAGCAATTAACAATTTAAGCTCTGTTTAGACTACATTATCGCAGTCGGGCTTGAAAATTACCCAGATTGAATTCGGAAGTAGAGCAATCACTCTTCTCTGATGAGAATAATTATAGTGTATCAAGACTAGATTAATCATTATATTCAAAGGATACAAACTGTACTCTAAGATTTTGTAATGAAACTTCATTTATTTATGACTATTTTTTTTTTTGTTTTTTTATGCATCCCGACAATAGTAGGGTAGGAGAGGATACCTAGGGTTAAGAGACTTTGTTGCCCAATATCCGCACATTTTCCAAAATAGAAATTAAAGAGCGCTTAGCAAAGACAAGACAGAATATCACTAAATCCACTTAACGCGACAATTGTGGATTCGTCGGTGGGAAATAATTATTTTCGTTTTCCCGCTCTGGTAAGTTAAAGCGCGGTTAATTTGAGCAGTGAACGTCGAAAGCGCAAAGCATATGTGCATGCGCAATATGTACAACGTATTCATCAAAATTCAAATGTTGGCGAATTTGAATTTCTTTTTAAATCAATTGATGGTTTTTAGCGGAAGGCTATAGAAGCTAAAAATATTTATATAATTAATGTTTAAATTAATACGTCAGTGCTTTTATAAAAAACTAACGCATGAACTAGTCAACGATGCAAGCAAACTAGTTGATATAACTATATCTAAGTAAGCGGGATGTGACATTATATCTAACATTTTAACCTTGTGAATGAATCCTAGGTTTCTTGATTTTTATATATGCATAATTTTAAAGTAAGGCCAGTATTTGTTATACCCTTTTTTAAAATTTAACATATCAATAATTGTAACATTTTGTGTTTTTCTACTCCTGAGCAATGAATCTATAATGCGTTAGTGATGATTCTTTTTAATAGTAATTCGTATTCTCACATCTACAATGCTGGTAATGTTGGCTCGTTTCATATTGCATGCACTGTTTATTGATATTATTTTAGTATATACGTTGTACAATACTTTCAAATAAATAATTTACTGCGTACTCGGTGCTCCAAATAAATTAGAGCTGGCTGTTGTACATTTGCTAAAAAATAAAATATTCCACATATATATATATATACATATATATATATATATATATATATATATATATATATATATATATATATATATATATATATATATATATATATATATATATATATATATATATATACACATATACACATAAATATATATATATATATATATATATATATATATATATATATATATATATATGTGTTATTATACGGGTTTGTAAAACCCGTGAATATATATTAATACAGTATATCGTTATAAATATCCTTAAATATAATATTTGTCCTATTTTTAACCTTAATCCGCCCAACATATGTAAATTTCACAATATTTCTCATAAACGTAAGCAGTGACTAACGACCATGTACTAGGTACACAATCCGCAAGTTTCTGATCTATAATTATAGTACGGGATAGAGCAGCGCGGGTGCGTATAAATAGGCGCACGCGCATGTCTGCTGCCTCACGCCAAATTGGGAAACGGCAATGTCCGATAGCCAATGTATGTGGGCTTTAATGTAGCTTATTTACTTAAATATACTTAAAAGACTGAAATAAACTTTTTACTTAAAAATTTTATTAATTAAAAGAGTGTGTGAATTGTACAAGAAAACAAATTGATTATTTAACAAATTGAATTATTAATTTGGAAAAATCCTAGGTGCCTAAACTTTTTCTAATTCGGGAACCATATAAATAACAAGCGGCCGTTTTTATTGTCGTTCCACTCTACTATACTGTTATATAGCCTATAGCCTTCCTCAAGCAATGGACTATTCGACACAAAAAAAATCAATTCAAACAATCAAGTAGTTTCTGATATTACCACGTTTAAATAAACAAACCAAACTCTTCAGCTTTATATTATTAGTTATTTTTATAATTGTGTACTTTATCTAAACAGATCTTACCGTCCCATACTGTAGTACATATTTTATATTTATTACACCCAATGAGTTTTGAACGTTAAACTACAGCGTACAATTGGACAGATCTCAGCTACCACAACGGTGTCATTTTCTATTAATATCTCATATAGCTAATACATTTCTTTCATGTATATGCTCTTTTATCATTGCCTAATTATATTATATTCATTTACGATTCCCTTTTTCATAATTTACATTTCGTATTACGCTATTATTATTTATAAGAGACTACATTACGTAAAACAAGAGTATATTAAAGGCGTACAGGCTATGGAACGAATTAGTAATTTCCGTAGAGTCGACTCGATCTTTGAAGGTCGATTAAAAATAATATTATGAAATAACTCGCGTTGAGAGGCAAAATATTTGTTAGCTTTTAAAGAAAATTTATATTTATAACATGAAATAATAATGATATATTATCGCTTACGAGGCTATCGCTTGGTTGTTCAATCAAAAACCGGATGCAAAAGGCAGTAATGTTTGAGAGAAAACTAAGCAATATTCCACAAAATTTTCTGTAGTTGAGTTGGCACAATCAAGGCCAGGTTTTTAAGACTAGCGACCAGTCCGCGTCTTCACGCACTTGATAGATGTTCTAATATTTACTCTAAAATACATATGATATGTATTGTATATTACATATAATGTATATATTTATTTTATACTTCTTTTTAAAACACTAATACTTGTCTTAGAAAAATTATGAAAAAGCATATATATAAAAACGAAAATAATTATTTTACATACAATATTTTATCTGGGCGAAAGGTGGTAAACGTGATTTTCCCTATGTAAATCGCGATCCCGCCGAAATTTCAGGATACAAAGTATATATTAGTTATATATTAGTTACTCCCTCTCCTTTCTGCCCGTGAAAGTTCCACAAAAATCGGTTTTTCTGTTTGCCAGATTTACCCAGACAAACAGAGAGACATACATTTTAAAAACCTTTGTTTGTGTTTTAGTGACGTGCAAATAACGTGTGTACACTTGAAAAAACAAATATTATGAAGTCGCAAACAAACACATTATTTTTATTTATATGTATAGATTGATCATTCCTTACAATATTTGCATTCTTATTTTGATACATTTAATATGACTTTCCTGAGATATTGTACATCAGTTTATTTGTCGTCAATATTCCATGCCATATTTGGTAGCTTCGCCAACGTTACTTTTATTGGATAGCACATATAAAATAATATTAGAACTAATCAAACGAGAAGTATATATTAGTATGTATCATGTCTGCGTCAGCTTGACGTAGTCTACAATTCTTTGACCATATGTACATTTCCTTATTTATAATAAAACTTATAAAAAATATATCAACTCGCATACCAGAGCAGGGATAAGGAAATAATGAATGAATTCTCTAATTCATTAAGCATTTTCAAGCCCACAATCATTGTAATTACAGTCAAACGTATATAAGACCTGCCTAATAATAAATTTAAAAAATATATATAAATTACAATTAAAGTGTATAACCGACAGTGGAGTAATTAAAATAATTCAGCAGTACGTAGACTAAGTTATTCTACTTTTGGCGATGGCAAAATTAATTGAGAAAACTTTTTCAAATGTTATTAATATCTGCCCGAGCCTGAATAAATCTCTATCTTTGGCTCTCTGTCTCATTCTCACGTGCTATTTACACATTCAATTGACTGGCTGTCTCTTTCATTTACGGGAGAAGACGTAAGGAAAAGCGCAAACGAAACTAATATTATATATATATATATATATATATATATATATATATATATATATATATATATATATATATATATATATATATATATATATATATATATATATATATATATATATATATATATATATATATATATATATATATTAAAATACTTAAAAATACAGTAAATTGGTTACTTACTTGAAGGTTAATTTAAAAGAAGGTAGTTTTGATAATATTACAGATATCTTAAATACGTTATATAAATTTAACATACATATTAAATTGGAATAAAAAATTCTTTAAATTATAATATAGTAGTTTATAACTATAACAGGATTGTTTATAGCTGTATGTAAAGTTTAGGATTAAGCTACAGTCTGAACACCGCTTATGCTTGTGTTATGGTTTCAGTACTTTCACGACAGCTGAGCAGGTCCCGACGCGTTGCCATGGCAACCATTGATCGAGACGCCATCTTGAATGCAGTCGTCTGCGTCTATTGACAATCAAATGTATGGCACAACACTTTGTTTATTTAGAAAGTATTTATTATTTTAGAAAAAAAAATAGTCATATGTATATATTCAATTATATATATATATATTATATATATATATATATATATATATATATATTTATTATTTTAGAAAAAAAAATAGTCATATGTATATATTCAATTATATATAATTACTTTTTTAATCAAATAATATATAGTATTCATTTAAATAATGTGTAAAGTGTATTCGATTGAAGCTTAGATTAAATAATAAAAGCAGCATAATTTTTGGGTTAATGTTTTTAAATCTATTTTTAATAAGCATTATCTTTCTTAGACCAATTTTATTTACATTCTTTCCACAATTTTTATAATGTTTATTATTGAAGTAATACTATGACTGACGTGAAGTTACTTTCTATAAGTAAATCCAGCCAGATCGTATATTATGTATATTGTAATTATAGTCCACCCACAATCATTCATTTATTTTAATAGCGTTCATGTCCTTACTTTAAAGGTTAACAGGACTTACATGATGTAATAATCCTAAATCAAAGAATAACATTTAAGATCAAAGGTTAAGTTAGTTAAAGGAATCTTATAAAATAAACTAAATAACAATGAAATTTTGTTTCAACAAAACAACAAGTCCAACCGTGGTGTTTTTGGTTCTTCTCCTATCTTTCCAAATCTTATTGAGCTTCTCAACGGCAGATCGTATAAACGCACATTGACTTTTTATTTTCTGCTGAGTAATTTATTGAATCCAAAGTATATGTCATTCTTAACATCATCATCAATATCGTGTATATACTAGATAAATATTAATAGTACATAATCGATTTATCTCAACAGCTCTATAAAAAAATTACAAACTAAAAATTTTACAATGTTACTTATGGGAAAACAAATACTGACCTTCAATGCAGGTATTTACTATAAGCGTTTGTAATATAAGCATAGGTATGATTAATTTATCTGTTCTAAACTCAGAAATGTCGAAGTAACTTAAATACAAAAATTGACATGTTTATTTTTTAACATTATCCTCCCTGAATATGTAACAAATAATATTGTAAGTATTTACACGTAATTAATAAAACTAACACAGATATTACAAAAGTCTTAGCTTAAATTTTCTTTACATACGCACATACAAACAATATCACAAGATATAAATTTTAATATTATGATGGAACTTTGTTAGATGTTACTTTACTGCCGTTAAGCTTCCAACAAGAAGTGGTCGAAAGGGAATTTAGCAATTCCCTTTTGTGTTTTATTGTATTGTCTAACCGCTGAATCTTAGGTTTAAATGAAGACAAGTTTATTTATTGCCGCCGTCGCTAAATAATTGCTTTTTAACATAAAAAAATATATAAATTTGAAGCAATCTTTGTAATAAAACGTTTCTCATATCTTTTCTCTCTACCATACCAAGGTAATAAAGGTATATTAAGCAATCGTCTTTTTTGCCTCCGTAATCCAGTGATGTCAATGTTGGTGTTCTTGATAGTTACATATTATTTTCTTTTAACAGAAGAATAAATAAATACGATTTGGTACTAGAAAATGATATAAGCTAATTTACGATTTCATTAAAAGCTATTGAAATTAGTGACGAAATTGGGGTTTATAGATATCTATAATGAAACTTAATATATTTATTAAATTTTCTGTTGTCGTTGTATCCATCAAATTCTATGTATGTGGTATAATCCGAACTCAAATTATTAGGGTTCAAACCATGAAACGTTTTGAGAAAAGGTAATGTCCCCTTGCACTTCTCTTGGCTTCCTCTTGGTGGATTCAAGCTTAAAAAATAAAATTTCATAGATTCAGCTTAAAAAATAAAATTAATTAGACGGTATAAAGATTTGATCAAACCAGGACTGGACTCCGCACAGTTTTTATATGAAGCCATACATACACTCGAGTTACGTCGCATTTCTTATAAGTTTGTACTTATTACTTGTATGTAATTTTAACATCTCTAAAGAGGGCATTCTCGATAAGAACCTTAATTGGCTAAAGTGCTCGGCTTACAAGACGCGCGGGTTCGAGTTCCGCATCGTTAAAATTTTTACACGTTTATAATTGACTAGCTGTTACCCGTGGTCGTGTTAATAAATTATTATAATAAATTATTTTTAAATACATATTATGTTAATTAAATACCTCTAAACAACGTAAACGCTCAACCCTTATTAAGTAAAATTTCCAAAATTCCTGAAACACGTTTTAATTTGTTTTACATCGACATTACATACAATAACCGAAATACAAAATTTTGCTTATTTTACTTTGAAAATGACGGACTTTCATACAATATGTATGAAAGTATGTATGTATCATCCCTTATTTTGATCCCTTAGGAGAAGATGTTTTCTTAGTGGGTGCTTACATAACAAAGTGAATATACAGTCCAAATTTCATGTTTGTAGCCTTGATAGTTTGCGCTCGGCGATGATAAATCAGTCAGTCAGTCAGTAGGGATATGTGATTTTATTAGCATAGCATAGATTGCATATATATCCTCATTTTCTGAAAAAGCGTCTTGTGTATAGCTGATCTACAATTTTCATACAAAAATGTTTTGAAATTTCATTATATTACGATGGGAACTAATCAGAATATTACAGAATATTATTTCATATTATCCAATCCAGCTGCTGCTAACGAATGAACACTATTATAATAAACTCAATTTAACTAACAACATTGCACTCAAGTATTCACAAAGTAATTCGAAGCTGCAAACCGGCAGATATATCTAATAATAGACTTTATAAATCTAGTTTTAAGATCAAATTTCCTTTCATATGCATACATTTGTCGTAATGCAGTCAGCATACGAGTATGTCCACCCACTAGATTAAGAATGTATGAAAATTCATTGAATTATTTATTAAAGTACGTACACCGGGTATTGTGGATTTTCCAAAGTTGAATATTTAAGGTTAACTTTTGAACTTTGACATTGTTAATATATATGTAGACACATTCTATTTTGACGGTAAATTTATTTACAAGTTAAAGGTTATAAGGATAAATTACATTATGTATTTTTACTTTATAATCAAGCAAATTTGACGTGTCTGTATGTGTAGTATCGGTATCACAAGAATATTTTCCGCGTGTTGTGAAAAAAATATTTTTAATCTGAATATTTCCTCATATGGGATTAAAACAATCAATTTAAGTTGGTCATTGTAACACGACAATTTGCGTGGTTAGTGAATTAATTGCAATTTTATATAACATTTGCCTCAAATATTACATATAAAAAATTATGAAACGTTATTATTCAATAGTACTTTTTCAATTTAAAATGTACAACATACATATAATAAGGCGCACTACTATAAATAACATTTGATTTTGACTGCAAAGTGGGAACACATGTTTGATGTTTGAAAATGTTGAAATTTACATAGGATCAAGATAACATAACCTTTATGTTCTTAGACTGTCAAAATCAAAAATAAAAAAATTATTGAATCTCTTCCACTAAGAGATGTCACGTATTCAAAGCAATTTACCATTCGTTTGCGTCGATAGAATATAAATGAAGCCAATACTGTAAGAGACACATATAAACAAACGTCCAACCTGCCTTTTGTTATTGTCTTATTTTGTTATAACAGTAGTCGTTTAAAATGTACTTAGTATATTATAAGTAGACAAATTTAAATATATTTCAAGTAGCTAATTAACATATGTTGTCGTATGTGTAATAATTCAAAAGTACTGTGGTGATAAGGCTATTTAATTGCGTTTTCTTTATTATTTTACTTATATTTTTAGATTTCAGGTCTGTCTTTCTATCGCTTTGGTGTCTTAAACGAGTTTACAGATCTAGGATAAAAATTATAGTCTTTAATTTCGATACTTAGGCATAAGACGGACTTTGAAAATAATGTATTTTGTTATAGCTGATCTTTTTTGGTAACATTTTTTAAAGCTAGCTAGAGTAACTAGTTACTACGAATTCTATGAGGATTGTATTCAACATGCCTATACTTTTTAATATTAATATCCTGACATGCAAAGATCTGTATGTACTTGTAAGTTTTAAGTAAATATATGCAGGTACATTTGTCTATATGGAAGGTAGAAAAATGCTTATGCGGAGATTATTTAATAGAAATAAGGCTGACAACTCACCCCATAGGGAAGACTACCTGCCCCCACATTGTTGACTATCACCATATAATGCACTTATGCACAATACTTAGACAAACATACAGATACACATTTCATAAGTCACGTGCTGTGACGTCACTGTAGTTACAAAACAAAAATTTCACTTCCACGTTTTTAATTATCAATTGGACAAGATTATAAAAATCCAAAACTCTCACGTACGCACTGAGGTGTATTACTAAAGCTATGTTAATTTTACTTAGTGTGATAACGCGCGTACGACCGATAACCACAGGTGGGGTGGGGGCAACGCCCGCTATCACATTATTTTCAGTTTCATATTGTGTTCCAATGCTTCAAGACTACTACAAATTAACTGTAATTGAAACTTCTTTTCGATGTAAATTCGATAGCGCGGTGGATTCGGAAAATAGATTTATAGTTAGCCCAATTGTGAAACAAAGAAAATATTAATTTGTTTCAAGAACTTTTTATTGCTTGCTAGTTACAATTTTTCTAATCTTAACAATTATACAAATAGGTTCCATCCTTATAGGTCTCTAGTATACATTTTTTTAAAAGTTATATGTAGGAGTTTTAATGTATATTATATTTGGGTATTTGTTATGGTTTTAAAGCTTTTATAAACTTTAATTACTACTTTATTGTACTGAATGTCAAAATGTCAAAACACAGTGGACAACCTAAGCTGAAAATTAACAACTTCATCCTGTTTAAATTGGAAGTTCATGACGTTGATTAATTCAGTAAAATAATAAATAAGGCTTCGTGTCTATTGTTATCAAAACGAATGCAGATATTATTTTAAGCAATAGTTACGTTTAGCAAAGCCGCCATATTTTTTTATTTATATTATATCTGTTACTTATCGTGTATTTTTTTAATTTTAAATAATCGTTTACAATATTATATTTACCCCAAAATTAAATACTTTTTAAATTATAATTTACAGCACATTTAAATTTCATTTTGTAAAATTTAATCCATATGAAAAATTTAATTACATTCACATTTATTCACTCATAACCACAAAGTTGGGAAGAACAATTCGGCATAAAACCAATATTTTTAATCTGTCAATTTTTTTACTTATTATAAATGAAAACCACAACCACGAAGCTAATTGCATCGCATTACCTTGTTGATTGGTTGCTTACACAGATCATCTAAATAACTGATTAAGCTGACAGGAGAGTAGGGAGTAATGTTAATAGTTTAATTACTAATATTACAATATATTATGTAATAACATTAAATTCATGTATATTTCTGAATGACGTATGTGAACTTTAAGGTGATGTGGGTTGGCATATATGTAGATAGCTAATAACTTCGATTAGCATAGATTAAGTACTCTGGATTTTATTTATTTAGAACCAATGATTTTTATTAATAATGCACAGATATATCGGCATTGTGTCAAAAACACATCTCCAAATAGCTAAAGTAAATTTATATGATATAAAAATGCTATTAAAAATGTAAATGACCTCATTGAGGTGCAATTGAGACAAGAATACGGAATGGCTACTTTGGATTAACGAAATTTTAAATATACCCTAAATTTAAATGTAACGCACATATTTTATTCTTTTAACAGTTTATTTTTTAAGGAAGAGATATTACGTCATGGCACAAATATCTTAATATTCATTTTGTCACACCTTAATAATATTCATGGATATACATACATAGGCAAGTGCGCCCGCGCAAGTAGGCCAGAACTGCAAAGGTCAAGTTGATTTAATTAACTCAAGTATTAAATTACTTTGGTGAAACCACTTTACATATATCTATTATCTAGTCATTATTTTCTTAATATTCCACAAATAAGTAATATTAGATCTAATGCTCCAAGTTAATA
Source organism: Dione juno (assembly GCA_037127375.1). Taxonomy (NCBI): domain Eukaryota; kingdom Metazoa; phylum Arthropoda; class Insecta; order Lepidoptera; family Nymphalidae; genus Dione; species Dione juno. The sequence continues at coordinate 1,121,641 of JAXRJS010000009.1, read as the reverse complement.
TACCCTATGTATATAAAAGTGGGTAATTCACCTAAACTACAGGAATTTACTGCCTTTATGTTCTTTAGCAAATCTATTAAAATAATAATATTCACAAAATACTATTATTATATTATAGGTTCCTCTATTTAAATATTGATTTCAGCTAAAAAAATCGTTTATTAATATCTTTTTCAGCTTCATGCTCTATCCCGCATAAGCAGAGGTTTAAATGTGTCATATATGACATTCCGTTCTCCACTTTACACCCAATTTTAGCGGAAGTCAACAGTTTGTCTCCTTGCTAGAGCGAGGAAAATAAAATAAGTAATGTGCTCGAGTTTAGATTGAACCCACAACCGTTCGCATTACAGTCAAACTTCGCGATCGCAGTGAATTTGTGATTCAAGCCAATTAAAATATAACAAGAAAACAAGAAAATCGAACATTTTTTATTTGTTATCAAGAATATCTTCATTACAAATAAAAAATGTCACTAATTTCTTTATTTAAGTATTGTGACAAAACGAGCATTCTTGTATAAACAGGTTTGTAATACATCAATCAGGCCGCAGACCAGACAGCACGCGGATGTTGTTATCTGTCCGAACACGGTATCTCCGTCGGTGACAACAAAGCTAACAATTTCCTTTACTGGAGGAAGCCATAAACTTATTATAAGAAACGATATAAGTGACACGATTGTTCTTTAGTCTGCGATTTATACAGTAATTTACAAATCAATTATTTGTAATTTATAATATTGGTTATAGAGAATTTTAGATGTTGGTATTCATATATACTCGTACATATATATGTAATCACCTATAAAACAAAAAATATATATCTTAATGTTATAAATTAATACAATTTTTGGCAGCTTCACTCTTCTTTAAAATATCTTAAACTATTACTTACTAAGTAATTAAAAGCTGATTTTCAAGAAATTATTATTCAGAAAAGGGAGAAGCAATTCTTTTGAAAAATATTAATAAATATGATGATATAAGGTCATATATAAAAAAAATAAAGCTCTCTCTGCCTACCTTACTATAAGAAGGACATAACAGGAAGTTTAAAAAAAATATGTAGTTATAGATATAAAATCTTATCTCGTTAATAGCACAAAATAAAATATTATTATTTAGTCTCGCAGGGGCACAACTTTTCACACCAAATATAATAAACATGTTTTTATATAAATTAGAATATTTAGTCGGGTTGAAGACCTTTTTATTGAAAATTAGTGACCGCCTACAGCAGAAGTTTATATCTAAACAACTGCTGTCATTTCCATAAAGTACGAGTATTGTAAAATAACGTTCCACATTATTTTTTTTTACTTTTCATGCGTCCCAGGACGTCATTTCCATAGTTTTAAATTTAAGTACCACAGTTAATAATACCACAGATACTAATATATATCTTACAATGAATGTTCTACTGTAATGTAAAAAATACTTTTCATGTTGTATTTTATATGAGTCCGTTCATCTCACCTGTAACAAGACAAACAATATTTAGTACAATAAAAAATTAGTAGTGGTACGTGTTGGATCAGTATATTAATATTCTATATTATCAAAATGCGTTGAAGTCCAATTTATTTTAAAAAAAAAGTACATGATAGTATTTTATATTTAAATGCTTTTATTACAGATTTCAAAAAAAAATGTATGTATAAAAATCGCTTTTTTTTTAAATATTAAATTATGAGCTAATAAGAACTCAATCTAGCCAGTTTGGTGTTATCATATTTTTGACTATAGATATATCTTGTGGTATAAGCCCGCAAGTCACAAGTCCTAAACTAAGTCCAGTTCCTGAACTAAGACGGCACAGCGTCATTTCCATATAGATAACGCACAACAAGTCGGATGCAGGCATCCAATAGTCATATATGCTTTTAAAAAATAACTAATTTTTATTTCATACAATTATGCTTACTATTTCTGGAGTATAATAAATACATATTAATTATTTCCTACATATACATATATACCTAAAGCGTTTTTAGAAATAGAGATTTCAATAATAATAATATATTAAATATTCCCTATGTAGGAATTACATCCGTTACCTATGATGTCATAAACACTTGATATAAATCGATTAAGTAAGGTGTTTCTTAATTTTGATAATATTATGAATGTAAAATGTGACAAATTTGTGATGACAAGATAAATACTGTAGTCGTATAAAAGAAAATAATAACTGTGCTAATAAATTGTTCGAGATGGAAAGCCCACGATGGTTGGCAACTTTTTATTGTTTTATATACTTATTACTACCAGTAAGTCTTATAAAAAAAGTACTTTAATTTATAATATCATTTCCTAGTTGAGACATTTATAATTTTTACTTATATTATGTATATTAATCTACATTATATATCAAATATTGCTATTTTTACAGAATGCCTGCATTTTCAGCCAAAATGTGCCGTCTGAGTTAGTACCAAAGCAAACTTTTACATCGACGGGGACAAATGATAAAGATTCAAATATAGCATCAATGCCATCATCGAAAGCGCAGTTTATGAATACATTACTATCTTTGGCATCTAACGGTGCATTTTCTGATAGAACAGGCCCAGTTGTTCCGACATCAATATCAGAAAATCCTTTTACTCCAAATATACGAGACGATATAGCACGAACTGTGAATGTAGTTCCTATTCAGTCGCAAATACCTTCTTATATTAAAGAATCAGTAAAATTTAACGGTCAACCTTCAACGACATGCAATTCAGCCCCAAATATGTTTTACGCTTCACCTGTTATACCAACATCTTATGTCCCTGTTCGACCTATACAAATGACAGTAACACCAGAGTCGACATCTTTAAATAGCTATTTGACAGTTCCTCAAGTGATACCTCTACAGAATTATGGAAATGTAATTCAAACTCCGCCTACAGTATATCAAATACCACAACCTGTTAATGACGGTTACAGATATGTTACACCTAAGCCACAGCTATATTCAGAAATAAGTCCACCTCCTGCCAATTTGCAAATAAGTCCCCCTTCTCATATTTTACCAGAAATCAATACCAATTGTGGTATTATTGAATTTATGAACGCACCCAACGTAGGTACTGTGGTTCAAGAGTCTACAAATTTAATAAATGACTACGACACTGATGGTTTTCCGTTGAATTTACAAATAAATTTACCTTCTCAAAGTATGCCTGCACCTATAATAACAGTAGTCACTGCTGCACCACAACCTGTTGCGGAAGTTAAAAAAGAACCAGAGTATGGGCCTTTCTTACCGTTTGGAGGTTTTCCACCTCCTCCATTTGCTATGAGAAAATCGAGGTCAAGTTGGAGGAAAATCTTGCCAATAATTTTATTAGCATTATTTAATGATCGCGGCTGTTATGGTGGCGGTTGTGGTTGTTGTAATTGCTGTTCCAACTCTGACAATCCAATACCAATTCCATATCCCATACCAATTCCCATAAATAATCCTATTATAAATAATTCTAAGTCTTCCTGCTCCTCTCGTAAAAGAGGGCAGAGATGCCTTGGAGGGGAAAAAGGAACAAATCAAAAACGTTGATCTTTCATGTGTTTGCTCCAAGCAAGTATATAAAAGTGTTATACTTTAGTTAAGTTGTAAATAATTTATTTTAATAAACATTTCAATAATTTTAAAATATACGTTTTGTTTAATTTTAACGCCTGATTATTTTGAAATCCTTTAAAATATATGGAGATGTGTATATTTGATAATGTATGTTTTATTTAAATAGCACGTGCGATTCGTTCAAGTTAAGTAATTTATAAGATTAGATATATCAGATCATATTGGGGGCTGACGTAATTGTAGTAATATAACATCGTTTACACTCGATATTTTATCTATATGATGTCTTCTTTAGGTCTTATATCAAATATTCGTATTTTGCTATAATTTGCAGTTATGAAACTATTTATGATTTTGCAAATTTTTCCAATTTTGTGTCTTATCGTTATATATCAGGTATATGTAAATACATGATAATATACTCAATTCTAAAAATTAATCTAATTCCATCTTAAACTAAATCAAGAATTATTATCATTTAAAAAGTAAACAATGCCAATAACCTCCTAATGAATTAACCTAAATATTATTCCAGGAAAGCGTTTCAGCACAAGCGTACCCGTATGGCGGCGCGCCAATCGTATATGACAACCATGGAGACGATGACCTCGGACTTCTACTGACAGTGTTGCTCTTGGCAGCCAGGAATACAAATGGCAACTGCAATTGTTGCAATTGCTATAACTGTGGAGGAGGTGCTAAAACCATTCCGGTCCCATTTCCAATACCCATTCCTACGAACAATCCTATTATTAATAATCCTCAATCAGGATGTGTAGACTTAAACGAAAATGGAAGTGACGAGGAAGAACAAGAAGACTATAGTAGCAGCGACTCTAGTGGAAATGACAAATCTCCTTCCAATCTAACTCTATCTTATGTTCAAGTTCCAATAGGTTCCCAGGAATCTACGTAATTAAGATAAAATGTTAATTTATTTATTTATTGAATAATTTAAAATTATTTATTTAACTTATTAAACTTTTTTTTAACAAAATCCAATATTAATAAATTATATTATAATAAACATTACTTTTATTATTTGATTAAGGCTTTAATATTTTTTTAATATATAGCTATCGGATGGCGTTAAATTGGTATTTAATACTCTCTTAAGTATTTTTTATATTCAGAAAATCAAATTAAGAAAAAAAATTAAGAAAATCACATATTTATTTTTTTACTGATAATATACAATAAGAATTCATACTTATTATTAAGCACTGAGGAAAATCAGACACTCGTGTTATAAATATATATATATATATATATATATATATATATATATATATATATATATATACATATATATATATATATATATATATATATATATATATATATATATAGAAGATTGAATAAAAAAATGGACAACTTATTATCGGCTCTAAACACTAAACTGCTCTAAAATGAATGAAACAATATATTATGATATTTACAATTTGGACCTAGTCTCTACTGATGACGTTGTAGAATAAAAAAAAAACCGGTCAAGGACGAATTCGAATAATGTTGACACATCCACGTCTGCATACCTGATGTGTCCGCATACCTGAGGAAACAGATTTTCAAGAAAGACGAACAGACAGATAGGCGGATGAGATTATAATCCTATACGGGAAAGTGTGGAACGCTAAGAAAACGTAAGAATAAGTTACGTTTAAAATAAAATGGTAACAGTTGTAGTTCGTGACGTTATTGTTTTGATTCTTTCATGAAATCATTTAATCGGATTAAGAGATTCTTTTATAAAATATATAATAGGTATCATTTGAGTTGTGGTGAGATTTTTCACTAAAAAACGACAAAAAACTCGTGTGCATATATTTTTAAGAACGACAATTTTTATGTAGCTTTCCATCGTTTTTCTAACAAATTTATCTATTAAAATATGATATGGCTATTAGACAATTACTTAAAATAAAGGCATGACATAATAATATATAGAGAAAATTAAAGTAGACGAAGTAGACTTTTAATTAAGTTGCAGGCATTTTAAGGAGTACAATATATTTAAGATTAACCACCCTTGAGAATTTGAAAAAAAATGTAGTTTTATTTTGTGTTCATTATATTATGTGAATATAATTTGGAAAAAAATAGCAAAATAATTTGCAAATTGAAAAAGGCAAACAAAGAGATTGTTTAAAATTAATTTGAAAAACACAATTTATTCTATCATGATAATGTAGTTCATTATATTAAAAACTATAAAAAAACGTCGTCATGTAAATACGTCAAAGCCATAAACCATAATTGTTATAGTTATAATATTTCACAACAAAATTTAAATATTAATATACAAAAACAGTCGAAACGATTGTTTATCTTGAGTATATAGTTATTTTTACTAATATTATTATATTGTAAACAAAAGTATACATGCATCGTTAATAATAATTAAATAAGATATTTTTTTAAACCAAGAAACACCTTAATTCCATAGTTTTACTGAACGAGTATGTAAAGGAATCCGAAACAGTGCCTGGATCTATGACACATTTGTAAGTGAAAATTAAAATACGTTTGATTTGTAAATTTGTCGCAGAAACCGATTTCATAGTTTATTATCAACATATGCAGTCAACAATCAACAAAATATAATGTGTTTCTAGCATAGAACATAATCTAACTATTATACATATGTACATAAACGTCAAAATAATGTAATATGATTCACAGATAACTATCAAGAAGAATATGTTCAATCACATCTAGATAACATCGACTAAAAGATAAAATATATCGATTGCATAAGATATCTTTAAAATAATATATAATTAGCTGTGTAACTCATATCTCATTCTGTACACGTTAAGATGGCAAAATTCAAGTTTCCAGTAATATTTGCAGCTCTATCCTTTATAAATGTAATTAAAAATAATATATTTTAAAATCATACTGGTATTGCAAAATGTGACTAATATATTTATTTTACATTTTAGATCATCCATGGACAGGTCGGTAATGTAGCCAACAATCCAACAGGAGCACAAAATCTGAACCAAGGATTTTCCAATAAAGCAACTTTAAAGAGCGCCAATGAAAATACACAGCAAAATGAACATTTTGGAAAAAGCCCCAATTTTAATACACCAGGACAGTTTAACATACAGCAGGCCCAAAGCTTACCAACCTTGCCGCAATCTTTTTCGCAACAGATGCTAAATCTACAGCAAAATTTGCCACAAAATTTACAACAAAATTCACCACAAAATTTCCCTCAAAATTTTCCAAACCAACCTAATCAATTATCGGAGTTACAAATGCCCATTTTGTATCAACCTTTAAATATACAACAGCCACCTTTAGTTCAACAACCATTACTACAAGACATTTCCAGCCAGCTGTATCCCGTTGTGCAGCAAGCTTCAATACAATCATTTAATCCGAATGGAAATATAAATTACCCTCAAGTGTCAGGAGCAGCAATGATGCAAAAAATTCCAGTTCAAGTTTCTCAAGTACTACCTTCTGCAAACGCTTTTGTATCTCCATATTCTTCCATGTCGCCAGTGTCGCCTTATGGTTGTCAGCGTAAAGATTATATGCCTAATTTAGAAGGTAATTACGCAAGGCAATATATTACGGTTCCATATTCTATGCCTGAAACACAAGCTATAAAATCATACCCTATACCATATCAAGCTGCGTTTTCGCCATCGAATCCATCGATATTAGGTAATAGTTTATCTCCATATATGAATCAAGCATACAATGTAGTTAGTAGACCGTTGGATCCACAAAATAATATTGCCACAGAGGAAGATTTATTGGAAACTAATAATCTGACGTCTCTCATTTTATCGTTATTACAATCTAAAAAATCGTCAAACCAGCCCCAATATTATGGTAACTACCCATATATGCCGTATGGCTCTTACAACACCAATACAGCACCTAAGTCGTCAAGCTTAACAACTCTTTTGCCGCTTATTTTTGATGTAATGAAAGAAAAAAGGGCAGGATGTGGAGGTAACGACATCTGTAATTGTTGTCGGAAAAATAAATTAAACTCATATTTGGAGCCTCAGTACAATGGTAACTCAAAGAAAAGAAATTATAATTTAAGGGATGAAATGTTTCGGGATAATAACTCAGATGAGGATACACCGAGAATTGCCCGGGAACATAAGAAATGTAAAAAAATTAAAAATTCAATTCCTATAGAGAGCATAGAAAGTAGAGAAAGCGATGGGAAGGATTCCGATGAATTTTCTGAAGAACAGGATTGAGCCGAATGTAAAACGTCAATTTGAATTTATATTTGTATTAGAGTAATGTAATTTATTATAATAATGAATATTAAGAATTAAATTAATTTAACATAATATATTTATATTATTTTTATTTCTCGTAACCTTATCATACGTGTTAAATATATGGAAACTTTTTTACTTTTTTTACGTTTTACTTAATTTTTTACGTTTAACTTTAATTACGTTTAAAATGTTATTCCGTACTAAGGAAAGATAAATACTTTTCAGAAAACATAAAAGTTTACAAAAAATCATTTATTTTTTTTTCATTTTATGTTTTTTAAACACTATTTAATAATATAATTTAATGAAGTTACATCAGGTACACACGTGCAATTATTACAGGAGACATATTATTAAATAAAGTTATGATGCACGTGTATCAAACAACGATACGTCAATAATTCTCTAAACAGATAGATTTTTCTTAAAAATGACTCATCTGCTGTGGTGGCTTTGTTTTATATCAAACACCTGTGTGACATTAATAATAGTTATAATTCTCTTGATAAAATTTCAGTATAAAGACCGGTAGCCCGTTGTGTAACAATCATAGTAACTTGCTAACAATGTCTTCAATCACGTGGATTCTCTCCTTCATCGCTCTTGTTTTATTTAATGTAAGTTTTTAAACATCTACATTTTGATTTATTTATTTATATTAATCTTGGATACAACACATTCCATTTTTTTTAATATTGCTTATACTCTAATGTTAATATGAATATACAAGAGGCTAGTGTGGAGCCGCCGCACAGCGCCTGATTGTAAAACGCTGTACGCTGATTGTGGGTTCGAGTCCCGATTGGCAGAATCAATTATAAATTTCTTACTCTGATATAATAAAAGTGCGATGTTGATTTCTGCCACCCAACACACAAAGTGGAGAACGGAGAGTCTCAATACACCTTCAGCGTAAAGTTATATATTTTTAAAAACAAATATTATATTAAAAACATTACGCCATTACGTATAATGGTAATATTTAATTTCAAATTGAAATTGTATCTCGTAAGCTTCTCAATGTTCAACCAACGAGCAAATTTATTTTCCTATATCAATTACTTTATTCCGTTTGATCGCTCTGAAAACGCGACCTTGTGCCGAAAGTACGTTTAGTAGATATCTTCTAAATATTTGACTGAATATTTTTCAAACGACGAAGCAAATGTGTGTATTATATAATAAATACAGCAAGTTTCTTTATATAACATATATAAGTCATAAATCAAGTATCAAAAATTATATAGCTAATGAAAATAAAAAAAGACAATCATATCCATTAAAAAAAATCTTCGCTGCATATAAAATACTTTCAAGAATTTGCATTATGAGCTCTAAGCTTTTAAATTTATAAAAATTTCAACATGTCAACATGTATGTAACTTTCGAAATTGCATTTAGAAGTTTCTTTAACTTCTTTAGTTTTGGCAGCAAAATTCGTATTAGGTAACATTGCACCCACTTACGATAAAGCTTTTTAAAAATAAATTGATCTTCTCGAAATACATATGTTTGAGTACGAGTAGATTGTGATGTATATACATTATACATACATAATCAGGTTTAGTTTTTTAGGAATAAATTATATTTTTTATTTTTTTTATTATCAAGGTTACAGAAGGTGGTGTGTGTGGCAGTTATGGTGGTGGCTGTGGGTTGCGGCCACCTGTAGTGCCCGTGCCTACCCCCGTTCCCGTGCCTTATCCGTATAAGAACAGGGACAATGATTTAGAGGACATCCTACCACTCCTCGTTCTGCTTGTAGCCGGAAATAGAGGATTTTAAATTAAGAATGAAAACTTATTTGTATAATTTATTGATATAATTATTATAATTTTGTATTAAAACAAAATAGTACAATGAATGTGATTTTAAATGGATTTGTAATTTACAACATTTTTTTTAGATATATCGTTTTGAATTGAAGTACAAATAAATTTTAATTTTATGAAAACTTGTCTTTTGCTGTCGGGGTGTGTAGCACTATTTAATGAGAAAAATAGCATTCTATTTATATAATAAAGGAATAGAAAAATATTAAATATATTAAATATTTTTACGCAAAAATCATGATGATCTATGAATTTTTAAAAACTGTCTGTTTGTTTGTGTGTGCAGACAACTCTTGAGACACTACTGGATGAATTTGAATAACAATATTTTTATTTATAGCAATTAAACTTGAGAAAATTCAGATGAGTAACCGTAGTAGTCATACTATGTCATATAATAAAAAAAAACCTTAAGCATAGTCCTAAGCATAAGCATTTTCCATTGCTATATAAAAATTCAAGGTCTGGACCACCTGATTTTATCAGGTGTACTATATCTGTCTTTAATTACATAGTTCTATAAATACAATTACATAGTCTACAATAGTTAAATAGCAAAAATTGTTCAGTTTATGCACAGATTTAATTAACAAATAAAAAATAGATGCATAGCGACTGACTGTAAACACGACGTCTGTGGGTTCGATTCCCACTTAGGGAGTGTTAATTATTTTCCTATTCCTTGCTCTGATAATAAGATAAAGTGCGGCCTTAAGTTCTGCCACTCAACATGCAATGTCTTGAAAGGCGGAAAGTGGGGAAAAGAGTGTCTTTATACTGTGATCCCTCTGCCTACCCCGCTATATGCTGGACACAGGGTGAAGTTCAAAAATATATATTTGTATTGAGTTTATTAGCCCACTCTGGTAAGACAAAGCTACTACTCAACACGCAGCATATCGAATTTGGTTAGAAAACGGAATGCTATGACACTAGGTTCCTATCCTATCTGCTAGAAGTTTCAATGACAATGTATGGTAAATAGAAGTAACGTGGCAAGAGTTAAAAGTCAATGCTAACGAAGTTGTGGTTGCCATATAGTATATATTACAACAACATTTTAATTATATTTAAACAACATTTGAGTTTACTATTCCACTTTTAAATCTGACAACGGTAAAATGAAACCTGAATTTAAATAATTATATTTTGACAATTTATTTATAATGACATTTAAATTTTACTTTAAAATATGAATAGAATATTTTAAAAATATTACATTCTTTTATCGAAATTGTCTCAATTAACTGCAAAAATAGCAGAATAAAGATTTTATATAACACACATATATATTCAATATATTTCTGTATAAAACCAGTAGGTACTGGTAGCTAACAATTTATAAATTATAATATTCTAAATATTATATAAAAACACAGCTTTATTTTATATATATTTTTTGTTATCAATTATGATTACAACGTTATCAGCATACAATCTGAGGTAACAATATATAACATATTATACTGTCATATTTTTCGTAATGGTACGGGACAATATGAGGTAATGCTTAGAAATACGTTAAATTACATATCTTTTAATGTATTTCGTAGAATGGTTTCAAAATCAGATAAAAAACAATATAAACGGGTACTCTCAACAAATGTCTTTTAAATCGAACAGATATGTCGACCCTATGGTGGTTTAGTTTCGTTCTTTTCTTTGCTAATGTCAATGTAAGGATATTTTTAATTAATTGGGTAAAATATTTAAAAAAAAAAATATTTATGATCGACAAAAAAGTAAAAAATTCTTGTGTCCACATAATATTACACATTAAAAGTAAGTGAGCATAGAATATATTAATTTTAGCTTTCTAATTCAAAAATTTCAATACTTCACAGGTAATATTTGTCCAATGCCAGTTCCCTGGATATGGTCAACATGTACCATATCCCGTCTATATGGGTAACAACGATGATGACGATTGGCACTGCATCCTGCCAATACTACTATTACTATTAGCTGATGGTGGATTCGGAGGCTCTGGTGGATATGGCGGATGGGGTGGCGGATACGGGGGCGGCTGTGGTGGATGCAACGGGTGTTGCAACTGCAATTCTGGCAGCAACACTGTCCCGATCCCTTATCCTATACCAATCCCTGTTAATAGTCCTATAGTAAATTGTTAATGATATCCTTATCTTTTTTTTAAAATATTATATTTTAAACATAATGTTTTTGGTCCGTATTAAACAAATAAATTAAATTATTTGTTTTATTTCAAAATCCTTTTAAATCCTTTCAATCATCCACCATATAAGGTGTGATATATATTATATGTTTGTAAAAACGCTTCAACTAAAACGTGCTTATGTCCTTAAATACTTTAGTTACATCATGTGAAATTACCTTTTAACCTATATTTTGAAATCCATTGTGTATATAAGAAGTGCAATAATATACTTAATTTAATTACACCAACATGTGGCCTCGAATATTTTTGACGATATTTGTACTGCTCTCAAAGGTGGATCGAGAAGAATATCTTAATTTTTGTAATATTTTCTGTTTGTCATAAATTTATTTTTAAATCGAAAATTTATTTCAGGAATTTAATGTTTTCGCTCAACGAGTGGAATTCATTTCTCCAGCAGCAACATTAGTCAACTACTTCCTATGTTCAACCAACAGGACAGTTTGTTATACCAGCGATTATCAAGCCCCTTATAGCTCCTGTTGAAACTGCTCCTGAGCCTATTGCTCCTGACGTTCCTAGTTTCAATGATTTCAACGGTTTTAATGGTTTCAACAATTTTAATGGGCTAAATGGTCCATTTATACCTCACCCCGTGCCAGTCTACTGCAATGATGACGATGACAACTGGCATCATCTTTTATATTTCCTTATATTTGCAATGAATAATAGATGGGGAAGAAATGGTGGCTATTCTCCGTATGCTTATGGAGGATATGGTGGAGGATACGGAGGAGGTTACGGAGGGGGATACGGAGGAGGATGTGGTGGCGGATGTAGCTGTTGTTGTGGATGTGATGGTGGTTGCGGCGGTGGTTGCGGCGGTGGTTGCGGTGGTAGTTGCGGCGGTGGTTGCAGCTGTGGTTGCGGCGGTGGTTGTGGCGGATATCAGGATAATTGTGGTTGTGGATACAATGACGGTTGTGGCAACAAATTCAATTTTATTCCTTATCCTATCCCAGTTCCAATGAATTACCCGAACTCAGGGCTAACGTTTGGATGTAATGATGCGCCTGCATTCACTGCACCGGATGATGGTCAAACTCCAACTTGTGGAAGCAATGGAAATGATTTTAATGTAATTTTTAGAACTGAGAGCTGCTAATAAATTTTTCCTAATTATAATAGTAATTTTATTTCCAAAGTTAATTTAAATTTTCTTACTTAATAAAAAATATTTCATTACTTTAAATAGTATTATTTAATTTGTAGTGTGTTATTTATTTATCACTAAGATACTATATGTATTGCAAGACCTATGGTGAAACAGCATAAAACAACTAGGTTAAGGTAAATATATAAACAGGAATATAAACTGAATACAATAAATCTTTCTCCTATATCACGAATAGCTGTAATAAAGAAGACATGCTCCTATTTGCTACCCAAATATTGATGCTATGGATTACGGTAAATATAAATCGTATTATATATTTTACAATTATTGAAGAACAAAATTTATGATTTTATTTGTCTTTTAGCTAGCACACAGTCAGTGGTATGGTTATGCAGGGTCTTCTTCGGACCCATACTCTCAATATGCTTACAGTCAATCTGCTTATAGCCCATATGGAGCATATGGATATCCATCATATCCAGTGTCTGGCTACGACTGTTCACAATATCCCTATAATTCGTATTTAGATGGAACACAGCAACCGATTGTCATTGTTGTCAATGGTGACAATGATGACGATGACGAATGGAATTGGTTAGATCTTGTAACGACAATAGGTGCTTTAAGAGGAAATGATGGAGGAAAGAATGGACCAGTGTACATTCCATATCCAGTCCCAATCCCATGTGGCAAATGTGACTTCGACAATGATTTTGATGGTGACAGCAGCTCAAATTGTTGTTGTAGAAATAAAGGATGCACTTGTAAGAATTGTGACAATTCCAATTATGAATGCAACTGTGACATTTGTTGTGATTCGGGGTGTAATAGACGACCAAAATGTCGTTCAGGCAATCGCTGTTCTAATTCAGACCGTGGATGTGTTGAATGTGGCAACATCAAGCATAAATGTGGCCGTTGCAGAAATTAATGGAAATATTTGTACATTTAAGTATTTTGAATGAATATGAATTTAAACAAATTGTAATACATAAAAAAACAAATATATATATATATATATATATATATATATATATATATATATATATATATATATATATATATATATATATATATATATATATATATATATATATATATATATATTCATATTTAAATTCCGTTTTTTATTCTATTAAGCTTTTGAAGATTTATGCATTGAGCAAAGCCTATAAAAATAAAATTATATAAATTAATAAATATTTGATTATATTTTAGAAGATAATAAGCAACAAGAATAAATAGAAATTGAAGAAAACATATTGTACCTATATTAAAATATAGATAATATTTACCATACAAAACGTTCAACTATTTAAATACTAAATTGTGGCATACAAAAAAGAATATTTTATAGCTAGTTATTTTCAAGCTTATATTATGGTTCATAGTTAGAAGCCTATAAAACACATGATTATATTTTAATACTTTTTATGTTCTCGCTTTGGACAAATGAAGAGATAAAAAGCGTGAAGCTACTTTCATCGTGAGATCACACCTCTCACACCTTTATGGCGCGGTCAAAAAAATTTAGGTGATAATTCACCATTATCTGGATTCCCATTTTTCCCCAGACATCATTACGTTAAATAAGCTAAAACGTACATTTGAGATTACTTATTAAAAAAATACTGTATGTGCAATTTGAAAATTCAAGCTAATTAATCAAGTTATAATAAGTTTCAAAATGTCAGGTTGTAGCATTAATGCACTTATTAATAAATATTTATTTAACGATTAATAAGGATAAATATATTTCAACAGAAGTAATAATTATTATTTTATTTTATTTTTATTGAACATATAAAGTACAAATATAAATAAATATGTGTAGAGTTTATCCAGATCTAAGAGCGTTTGTCGCTATATCCAAATTAGTAAAACATTATATACTAGATTTACAATACTGTAGAATTATTTTGTCTAAATTAGGTCTATGCTAATCATACAAATCAAAATGTGTTTTACTTAACTTTAGAAATAGAATAAGTTATCTCAACTTTTTCGATGTATTCAAATTTAAACATTTATAGTAAAGATAATATATTTCTTTATAAATTTTTATTTTTAATAGCTTTTACTTAGGGAATTTGTTAAAAAATATATATATTTCAGTCAGATTAGAAATAAGCATATCTCTAACAGCATAAGAATGTATATGGAAAATATTTTTATTAACTTACTATATATAGTATAATATTTTGTTATTAGATTGAATTAAAAATCGCAATTAATAAAAAAATATGCCGTAACAGTGAAAAAAGATATTTGTTTAAAGCCTACATTTTTGAATGCATATATAATTATTAACAGTTGATATTGTAAATCAATCAACACGTGTATTTAAAAATATAAATATTGCTAACATTGGGTCCAAGGGCATCATCCTACGTGCCCTAATTGCCATATTTCCTAGTTATGAAACCATAGTATATTGGTCAATGTTATTAATTGTGATACTGCATATATGAATAATCCATATAAAAGCAGTTTTTTGTAAAGTTCTAAACAAACGAACAAAATGGCTTCTAAGAAAGTCGTCCTTGTGCTGGCTTTGATTTTCATCCTAAAGGTAAGAAGCATAGAAGTTTTACACTTCTTTATATATGTTGGTTTTTAATTAATATAATATATTGTTTTCTTTGTAATTTCTATATTAAATTTAATTGGTTATTATTTGTCCTATTATTACTTTGGAATAATTTGATATGAAAAATGTTTTTTCAGTGTCACTGGGCACAGTGCCAATTCTTTGGGAATTATGGCGGTTTTGGATTTCCTGGTGGTTACGGGTACGACGATGATGACGACTGGGAAATGATACTACCCATACTGCTCTTGACTTTATGTGGAAGAGGTGATTATGGGGGTGGATTCGGGGGTGGTTTCGGGGGTGGATATGCACCATTACCGATACCATATGCAGGAGGCGGTGGATGCGGATGCGGATGTGGCGGCTGTGGACGATGCTAAACATTAATTTATGTATGCATATAAAAAAATAAATATTTTAAATTTCTGCAGAATTCAATAATTGTTATTTTATTTGCGCATCTTCGCTTGAGATATTATGCTCTAGACGTTTTTGTACTCAAGACATAACTAATTGAAAACATAATTGGCTAACTTTTTTGCCATTGTTTCTTGAATTTAAAACATATGCAATATCTTATAAAGATAAGATAATTATTGTGATATCTTACCCAAGTATTACTTCTTATATATCACATACATATCATAGAAAAAGTGTTGTAATGTTATTTAAGTTATTAGTATAAAATCACTTTAGAAATCGTTTTTTATGTTAGTTGCTATAATAGAAATTTTGCAAAATAGTTACAGTTTTTCGTGAAATTGTCATCTAACTCCATTCTGTACTTCATTCCCCTTCAGGGGTATTAACTATCGCTCATTAAAACAGTATAAGTTTTAATAGACCATCACTAAAACTTCAACAAATATATTTACTTATGTGTAGAGTACAATGATTTTAATTTACTTAGTGTATTTAGTTACAATTAAAGTAAGTAATAAACTATTTTGTAACGTATATTATAATAACTTAATACTCAATTTTTATTAAAATTTTATTATTATTATTTTTAGTACATTTGGTGCATTCATATACCTGATGAAATCTTTTCTAAAGGATCGACAGCAAAGCTAGCCTATCATCACAGTCAAACACCTAAACAAATTTCAACTGACATATCATCTGATTTGATAAAAAACACAAATGAAAATTATTTTCCAGATGTTATTTATCCAACCAGTATTTTAGATATCACTCAACCATTCTTTTATCGAGTAAATGCACAAGATCAGGTTCTAGGCCCATTTTCTGATGATGTCAAATCTTCTTATAAGTATATAAGTTCTAATAAAGGAAAAAGTAACAATCTAAATAAGGAAGTTTTGATAGATACCTCTCAGTTCCAGGAAAATTTGGAATCATGATACAGAAAACGAAAGAAGTACACACAAAAATTCCAATACTAAAAATAGTGGGAACAATGATGAAATTTTATCTTGTGAGAATATTGGTGACACATCTAAAGAAAAATTGTCGGAAAACATGCAAAATACATGTCCTCCGTTTTCTACGTCCACTAATAAAGCAGACAGTCTGGCGAGCGTAGAGGACAACATACCAGGTTTGCATGTGGAAGAAATCTTAAAACATTCATCTTATAGTGATGGTTATAATTCGGAAAATTCGGCAGTACCAGTTGAACGTGAAGTTAATAGTAACATTCCAGATTTAAAAGTACAAGACACACCACAAGACATTGCTTTAGACTTAGAAATTAATTCTGTGAATAAGACAAATGACATGACATTACAAAAAGATTTTAAGCATAAGATACTGAATCCTGTAAAAATAAATATAACTTTAAATAACCATAATTTAACATCAAACAATGTAATTTGAAAGATTCAATTGAAGAGCTACCACCTCTGCCAGTTGGATGTTTCGAAAATAGTAATGTTACAAATAACATTTTAATTACATGTACAGATGAATTGTCATCGTTGAACTCAGGTGAATTTTTAAATAACTCTTCCGAACTACAGGACTCTCAAGAAGTTTGCCCTGATGATATTAATAATTATATCACAAATATTTCGGTATACAATGAAACAGATATGTGTCAGACTACTTCGTCGAGTAGCTTAGAAAATGATACATATAATGATTATGACAATAATTGTACAGATGTTGGCAACGATGATCCAGAAGTACAAGACGAAAATGACGATTTCTTTCTTGATTTGATTATATCTCTTGGTTCTAATTGTGATATGAATGACACAATATCACAGTACAATGAAACTAATTTTATTGAAATACCAATCAAAAACCAAACCGACAACATCTCATTATTTACAGAGAATGTAGACCAAGAAAACCAATAAATATTAAATATTAGTTATTAGCTAAAACATTTATAGTGAAATGTATGATAATTTGTAAAAACCATAATATATATGTTATTATTTCTTAATTACTTTTATAAGAAAATTTAATTACTGATTGTTTTTAAAATTAGGTAATTACGATATTTTATGTAGAATATATTTTAGGGTCCATTTTAACATATTTGTAATAAACTTAATATCATTTCGCTCTTCACTATTTATACAGTATGGGGAAAAAGGAGCTAAATATTATTTTTATTGACCAACCAGATGTATAATAATAAAAAAATACAGGCCAAGTGCAAGAAATATCTAACTCATCAATTTAATAGTTATAGGTTTTCCGCTGAGCAAAATACTACTTATAAAATTTGACAAACTAAAATTTGCAGTCGTATTCATTCAGTTTATATGAGATGAACTAAAGTATAAGGTGAAATATAGTTTTTAATGGTCTTTTCTAGGATTGTGTTGACTAAGAAGTTTGAATTTATCTTTGATTCTTTTATTTAATTTGGGGAAAATGGTCTTGACAAACAGACAGACAGACAGACATTCACACACAGGCAGAATTTTTTCAAGCACGGCACCGTAAACACTATAATGATTAAAATAATTTGTCTAAAAAGGGTAACAAAACACAAATGTAGGATAGGATATTTTGAACGTAAAAATAATATAATTAATATATGTATTACAATAATTTCAAATTAAACGTGTAATGGTGAAATAATTGAATTACGTAAGTTTCACGCATAGGCTTTTTAGATGTATAGATAAGTTTTATCTTAAAAACGAAACATCACGCTTGAAGTATGTATTCTTATAATAAGTGTTTAACATAAAACTAGTTTATTTTTATTTCTTAAATATGTGATCATGACATTTCATGGAAAACTAATAGTCTTTGTGTCAACAATTTTACAGGTATAACTTTTGTATTATAATTAATAATGCTCGATTCGTATCATTGATAATTAAAAAAATACTTAAAATTGCTTAAAATTATTATTCTAAAGAAAAATAATCGTGTTCCTCTTTGAATAATGTGATTATTTTATTCATATATTCGTGTATAATCATTATATTACTTAAGGTTATAACTACATTTTTTTTATTACAGACATCACTAATATTTTGTTATCCACATCCGTATGATCAGCCTGGTTTTATGGGAAAAAGTTTTCCAAAAAACTATAATATATTGCAATCGAATCAAGTAATCAATACCGAACCAATTTATAGAAATTTCAACTTTCCTGAAACGGAATATCCTCTGCCTTCAATGTCCAGTAATCCATTTAATTTTCAAGAAGTCGAAAAGAAGACGTGTTTTAAAACTCAAATGAATAGTAATTCTTACATAAAAAGTGATTCAAAAAATTGTATTAACATTAATTATAATAACGCTCATAATCATCCATTATCAAGCTATAGTGATATTGGAACTTTTCCTGACATTGAATATCCGATGTCAGCTAGTGAATTGTGGAAACCATATTATTGGAACTATGGAAATAATTTTCAAACTTTTGATCAGCCAACATGCCCAAAAATTAATCACACTCTTACACACAAAGAACAACTTAAAAATTTGGGGAAAATTGCAACACGTGGAACAACTTATCCGATATCGACTAAATCTTTTTCTGGTTCACAAAGGAATTTTGTGACGCTGAAAAATAAGCAACAGAACAACAATGTTAAATTACATCTACACACTGAAAGTAATAAGTTAATTAAAAACAAAGGAGCTGCGCATAAACCAACTGAACCAAAATTAACATCTCTAAATGAGTCAAGGATCTTACACTATAATCACCTTACCATGAAATTAAATCCAGTGGGAGAAAATAATAGCGATGATAAATGTGATACGAACGATAGAAAATCTAAAATATTACCAGAAAAAGAAAGTTTAAATATGTGTTTCAATGAAAATGAAAATGTTGTCCTTGACAATAAGCTAAAGGTCAAAGAAAACGAAGTGACATCTTATACTGACAAATTCAACTATGCAATGTCGGCTGTACTTAAAGAAATAGCAGATAAAATTATTTTAAATGAACATAATAATTCTGAACGGATCATTGCCGATGGGGAAAATATTTATAAATTAGATTCACCAATTACACCGGTTATGAAATTTGAAGAGTGTCTTCACCTAAGCCCTACGGAAAACGAAGTAACACAATATGCAAACGAGTTTAACAGTAAAATGACAGACATAATAAAGTCTGTAGCGGATAATATATTCTTAAAAAATATTGAACTTCCTAATATCAATATTGAGGCACAAATATCGGATCCTATAGAAGCTGAGATATCTATCAATAACTATGCAGATACATTCAATGATGAAATCACGTCTATATTAAGTTCCGATTTTGAAGATATTACTTCAAATAACGTGAATTTTGTAAAAGAAATGATTGCGGATAACAAGCCCACCTTGTCTAATGAAAATCCGTTAAAATCTAATACACGTTCCGTTATCACAAACGCTGCAGCTGCAACAGGACCTGATTTGAAAATAAATTATTCTAGTATTAAATCAGATGATGAAGTTTGTAAGACAACAGATTTGCTTGAGTTGCGTAGTAAAACACTACCAAAACCAAAGACTGACACAGCATTGGTACTTGACGATGTCGAGACAAAGTATGAAAATTTAAATGAAGATTACACAACATGTGCTTATCCTGAAAACGATATTTCTTGGTCACAAAGCACGGTTGCTCCACAAATAACATCAGTCGATACTTCATGGAAAACTTCAAAAGTAATAGAACCTGACAACGTTTTTAATTCCGACGAATTAGATCAATATTTTATGTTAGTATAGACAAGATTTACACAAAATTATGTCTTACAATTTTCTGAGCTAATTACATATAGATTTGTATTAAGCTTATTTAAAACGTCGACACCTGTCGTACATTACTCTTCAATAAAGTGCGACCAGCATACGACATTACAAATATACTTATTAATTATTAATAAAATTAAATTTGTTTTATTTATATTTTCTATATTAATAAACATTATATGGACACGTATATTAAATTACCGATTGCAGGCATTCAGTAATAAGCCAACACGGATAGTGCAAGCACTCTTAATACTCATTAAGTATTCAGAACGCGACTCTTATAAGGTTTCACCTCTCTAAGCGAGTCTTGGACTATTTTCCTTTCTAACAAAGACTGTATAACATGAAGATAGAAGTACTCGTATATCAAAGTATAATGAAACAGCTTAAATAAAATCATCAATTTTATTTCATTATCTTGGTATTGTTTATTTTATTAGTTACATGTAGAAATTCCCTTTAGATGCCTTCAATAAACTTCACTATATTTTTGACAAATGAAGGCATGTGATGTCACTAAGTTATTAAGCTAGGTTGCCTGTACCTACAATTAAATATTAAGAATAACAATATAATGAAAATACAGATTTAAACTATATATGCTATGTTTTTAGAACATTAATATATATTAAAACTATAGCTTTTTTATTAATGGTGAGTTATATATTCGCCGCACATCTTTTAAAAACTTGTTTGTATATATGCCTTTATTGACAATTCTTTATAAATATCATTTTCCGTGATCGAAATGAAAAGGAACTACGTAATATATAGTGGAAGTATACTCGAGTACGAAAATCTTTAATAAATAATTTACTTAGCTTCAATCGCACATAAATAATGTCTTGTTATAACAGAATATACTAAGTATATGCTAGAAATATTAATATTTTAAAAATAAAAGATCAATAAAAAAAATAAAATATAATACTTATTTTTTAAAAAAAAATATACATATATGTAAGGTGGCAAATTTAATGTTTCTGAAAAATTCATTATTGGAGTTATTTTAATGACAAGACTTATCTGCTTCTTTGAATGATGTACAACATACTTATCGATGCATTAAAAATAAATATAACAAATACGATAAGCGATGTCCATTTTATAAATTAATGCTTAAAATTACAACTTTTCACATTGGTTGTCCATCAGAAAACCGGTCGTTCCGCAGCGAGACGACCTTGCGCGAACATGAATTACATCACGTTGACATGCGCAGGCGCAACGGTACGTTCTACGTTATACTTTCTTGCGTTAAACTACTTACTATTCGGACTATTATGAAATATGAATCTTAGCTGTGTAATTTTTAAGTAATAATTAATTAAAAGTTAAACCAATTAAAATATATATATTTATTTTTATTTAAAATTGTCCGTCAATTATATTATCGAGTAATTCTAAATGATTCTTGGCTACTTATTGTTAGTAAGTTATAAATAAATAATTATAAAAATAAATGCTCTAATTGTATTTCACTTAAAATATTAGACCTGGAACAATAATTCTCCTACATTTGTGAGAAAATAATTGTCGTAATTATAAATAAATAATTTGTTTCATGATAAACACCACACGCCGTGAATTTGCTCTTTATTACATAAAGGAATATAAAAACATATTTAATAGGAATATAAGAAACTAAGTTAATGTTCAATGTATTTTATTATTTATAAATCTTGCTTAAGAGATTTCTTTCGATAATTTATATTATAATAATACAACAATCTTTTTTAAATCATTAAATCATTACTATTAAGTACGAACACAAATAACTTTTAGGTTTTGAACGGTTTAAATTTACATGAAATAATTCACCATCGTATGTTAAAATGAAGAAAAAATACAAGGTTTATTTACCTATGACGTTTGTATGAAATACCAATACCATACTTGAATAATACAAGTGGCCTGTGGTCTTCATCTTCTTCATTCAAGGATATAAATTATTTGTATTTCCACACTGTAAAATTGTAAAATTGTTCCACACTGTAAAGTTGTAAAATAAGGCGTGACGTTGAGCTCTATACAACACGTAGTCTTAAAGCTACTGTCTCTCTTTCTGCCTAACCTGCTATATATTTTGAATATATGTTATATTTTCGAAATGGCAAAATAAATATGTACAATTATATTTCGATTTGCTGTGTACAATAACAAGTTCTGTTGTGGTGCGTTTGCGCATATACTACAAGAGACAAATCTACCTCACCCACTCGATGACATTGAATTTTTGAATTGACATTATTAAGTCATACATTTTTACTCAGTGAGTAATTAATAATAACTTAAAATTACTTTATATTTGCAATAACAGCTGTTTTATGACAGTAATTTGCTTTATATTCTTCGGTTTATTATTATATACATAATATAATATATTATGTATATAATAAGTAGATATATAAATACAAAATCTATTTTCTCAACGAAATTTTATCAAATGAAGGAAAAATTACTTGTTTAGCATATTGTGGCAGCGGAAGAAGTCTATCTCGCTTCGCTGACGTCCTTAGTTTTTATGTGACTATTGTTTGTTGATTAATGATGATTCGTAGCTTTATATTAATTTAAATCTCATTTGAAACTGAAAATTATGCTATTGTTTAACAGTTGGTACACGACTAATGGTTTCCAGTCACATCTGATAAACCAGAGAATTGGCAGAACTTTGGCAACTCAACGTTATAATTTTTATATAGAAAAGTCCCTTTTGTTTACACAAAATTTTATAGAAGATGTGTGTAACTTATATAAACTGTCATCATGTAGTTTATATTGCAAGCTAACATAATAGCAACATTTCAGAATGAAACACAAATTGAATAGTATATGCTATAAAACATTAAATAAATAAATAACAAGTGTACAAATAATATTAAAATATAATATATCTACCGGAAACGAAATTAAATCATCTTATACTATGGGAAGTAAGCGTAGAGAGAGAACAAAGTTGCGCCATACATACTATATATTGTTTCATAATATTTTATTTAGAATGGCGCAACACAACATCTGACTATTGGAAGGCCTATATTTAAAATGTAAACATTCGTCGAACTTTCCTTGAATCGAACCTACAGTAATCTTAATAGTGTCACAAGTACGACTTAATGAGCTAATGGGTTGCTTGAACACTATCCCTGTTACTAATCCCCCATGCAATTTGTAAGAAAAATCAATGAACAACATAACAGCGGCGCTGCAGCAATCACTGCGCTAAAAATTGTTTACGTACAAATTATGCATCAGTTTTATTGAACCATTCAATTATGATATTGTTATAATAATTAAATATTGCACTCTCGTTTTGTAAAATTAACTATTAATAATTAAAAAAAAAAGCTTTACATTTTTGCCATCGAAACTATAGACAGATGTTATGTCGAGTAGCGGCATTCAACGCCGCGCTTTGTCTACCAGAGCGGGGAATCACAAGTTATTTAAAATAATAATTTCCCCTCAGTGGGGATCGAACCCACAAATGTTACGACAAATAATTATATATATATATATATATATATATATATATATATATATATATATATATATATATATATATATATATATATATATATATATATATATATATATGTACCATTTTCTATATAATTACTACTATACAAGACGTATTTGAAATAATAATATTAAATGACTTTTTGATTTATATCTAATGCATAGTCTAGTCACTAGTGTATTTTCGTATGTTGGTAGCGAATGCGCTCATCGGGACTTAACCCGTGACATTTATGTTTAAAGTATTTTGCACTTTTAGGTCAGTCACACAATTATAGCACATATAAATTATTTATATAGAGCAGATGTCCAGTATATGCATGTTGTATACAAACACAGACTTGTTTTGCGTCGGTGCCATTTAGATGCCTGACGCTTCTTAGATAGAGCTGAGTAAATTGTTAATAGAAGACAAGCATTCTTTTGTATATTCATTGCTTAATATTTTGAAATAAGAGACGCCATCTTACTTGGTTATCATTAAATACTATTGAATTTTAAACAAAACAGAAATAAAGTAAAAATGTAATAATTTTCAAAATAACTAAAAGTTGGTATCGATCACAATTAAATTTAATTATATCAATATATTATCTTTATTATTATTTTTTGCGTCACGCTTTATACCACATATAGCAAGTGTTAGGACACTCCGTTCTCTGGGAATCCGGTCTTATTAGAGCAGCGAAATCAATTGATCGCCCGAGTGTGGAACCAAAAAAACATCATGACTGCAGACCACTGCACCACGATGCCCTCAAATAATCAAGCATTGAAGGATAAAAATTATAACAAAGTTGAAGTATCGTGTAGGTCATCCATACTTGATTCATATTGTAGATACATAAAAGAAAAAAGCGGAACATAAAATTGTATATAAAACAATAACGTAAAAGCGATCGTTATGTATAAACACACTTAAAGATTTATGTATACGCTGAAAAATACTGTAAAAACAATAAAGTACACCATAAATACTTCCATTATATTTATAAAGTAAAGGAAGTTAGCCTTAGAAACGTGCTATAATTCGATTTCGAAACTGTAAAGTCGGGGACAAATGGCGTAATAAGTTTCTAATTGCATTAATAAATAAGGCAAGAGCAACAATAGTTCCCCATTTTGTTCGATTACCCTATTACCGTTTTATGTTGTTCGTCACTCGAGCGACTGTGACGAAATAAATCTTCATTACACCAACAGTATCGACCACGCTCACATTCTTGCGTTTCACATCTATTTTTTAAATGTATTTCAGCTTAAAATCTGAAAAAAAATATTTTGATATCGTCGTCACTTTATATCGCCTGTCGCAGTTAAAAACATTCACGGTACGATTATTAAGGTACATATTAAAACATTTTAGTATCAGTAAAAAACATATAAAAGAAAAATTGCGAGATATTTTTGAAATATTTTTTATAATATACATAAAAGGCGCTTCACGTTTTTCCTCCATAATGGGCAGAGGGAACCTAGTTAGGCAGTGTTAGGACATTCCGTTTCCCACTTTCTTGTGGCCGTACTTTGTCTACCAGAGCAGGAATTGAAATGTGATCATACTTCTGAGTGGACATGGACCGTCATACGCTGTTGCAAGTCGCTACAATAAATGTCAAGTGGAGAACAGGAGGAGGAGGAGTCCTAAAAATATTGTATAAAAATAATAAAAAATACTTTAATATTAAATTAAATTCTAATATAATTTTCGAAGCGAGTAAGGAGTGCACTGCTTAGGCTACACTCTAACCTCTTCACTTCCTTTATTCCAGTCTTTTCAATTCCCATAAGTAGATCACCATACATTATCCAGCTTTATAGGGGCATAGTTTATTGAGTTATGCCGCCGTATATAGATATGATTTATATCGTATAATACTAACATATTGTGATTCGAGTTGTCGGTGTAATGAGTATTACATAGTATAAGTATTAGATAAGGAAATTCTAATAAAATATGGTAGTGAAAAACACATCCTCCTGTTGATAATAGAGGACTTGCAATTAAAGATGACGTACGTACATATGTTATCTTATAATAAGTTAAAATAAATGACGATATATGAAGACTAAAATGATTATATATATATATATATATATATATATATATATATATATATATATATATATATATATATATATATGTGTGTGTGTATGTGTGTGTGTTTATGCCTATTATTATTATTAATAGATCAATTTTGTAAATTTTGAAAATTTCTATTTTCGTTAGAAAACCTAGCGGGTTACGATATTTTACCATTAACATTTGTCAGCATCATTCTGAGCTTTGACTAATATTTTTATATCGGTGGTCAAAGTTAAAAAATACATATCGTATAAGGACTCGAGTAAACAACAAGACTTTACGACTTTCTACCTTATTGATTAAAATATAGCCAGTGTAGATAATATGTCGTTATTCACGTCTGATATATTTTATTACCTTATAAAGGATCTTTTTTCGTCCACATTCATTGAAAGGGTGAAATCACGAATCAATTTTGTTAAAATTACATATGTTTTTATCTAGAGTAAGCTGTTTTTTTATATAAATTAAATTAAATTGAAAAACTTTTTAGCGCAGAATATAAAACTTATTGAGTTAAATACCTTGACTTTTAGTTTTATTTCACTGTACAGAATAAGTTTATACACTGACTGAGGAAAATATCAATTTAGCTTTTCAGTTTAGTTCTTTTATTACGGCGTACCGAACGTCAGCACAGCTGACTGTGTGTGATGTGTTATAATTACTTTTTAAAACTTTACTTTGTAAATCTACGATTATAATATAAATCTACAATTTATTTTAAATCAGCGTCAAAATCAAAGAGTTAATAGACAAGATTTTGTTCGATACATATTTTTTGTTAAGTAAAATCATTTAATAATTACAAGAGAAATCTGTTTTTAATTTATACCTTAACGTAATACCTACGTTAAATGTTTTATTGTATAAATTAAATACACAGATATTCATACGAGTAATTTGCTACCCACACAAATTACAATCGTACGTTTGTTTATTGTGTAAATCGATCTCTCTCAAGCTCTACAAGGTTGTAGGTTTCTAAACGAGATACAAGGTAAAATATTAATCCCTTTTCAATTTTTCCGGCAAATCTGGCACTATACTTGAATATTTATGAACTTTAGATAGTACACCTACACCGCATTAGCCTTATACGCGCGACTGTTGCCTTCTACATGACTACAGATATAGTGAAATATCAATCGTTTCATTTATTTATCTATTTGTTTTGGGTTCACGAAGCCAGAAACCAAGCAGCCAGAAGCCAGAAGCCAAAATTCTTCACAGTGCTTGTAGAGTGAGAAAAGTCACCTCGCTTTATATTTCCAGAACGGTAAAATGAGAGCAATATTTTCCCGGGGCAATAGCAATATTTTATGGGAATTCAACCCACTATCACTGCGTATACAGTCAGACGCTGAGGCATAATGGCCTCCCATTATTAATGAAAAAAAATTGTATTTATTAATAAAGTCTTATATTATTTCTAAACGATTATGCGGTAAGCCTTGAGAAACTCAGTTTTCCATTTTAAAAATGTTGTATTTATATAATTAAAATCTGAACTTAAATGTAGTGAATTTCGACACTTAATCAATGTTATTTAGCATATCAGTGTAATATTATTTTATGAAGATATAAATGTATTCACAATAATACATTTGAAGAAGTTACAATGTACGTTGTATAATCGATTAGAATGAGGAAAAATATTGTACACTATTAAATGCCGCTAGTCAACATAAGTAACTTACAAGTGGCGTGCGTTGACATAATGTTATATATGTCACCATTACCTTCATAGTATGTCGATACATTTAATAGCATTGCTCATTTATGACTTGAGTACTAACTTGGAATTATTAAAATCGCTCTTATATTAAAAAGCACAAGCAATTCAACAAATATATATATATATATATATATATATATATATATATATATATATATATATATATATATATATATATATATATATATATATATATATATATATATATATATATATATATATTGCACTATCACTGCGTATACAGTCAGACGCTGAGGCATAATGGCCTCCCATTATTAATGAAAAAAAATTGTATTTATTAATAAAGTCTTATTTTATTTCTAAACGATTATGCGGTAAGCCTTGAGAAACTCAGTTTTCCATTTTAAAAATGTTGTATTTATATAATTAAAATCTGAACTTAAATGTAGTGAATTTCGACACTTAATCAATGTTATTTAGCATATCAGTGTAATATTATTTTATGAAGATATAAATGTATTCACAATAATACATTTGAAGAAGTTACAATGTACGTTGTATAATCGATTAGAATGAGGAAAAATATTGTACACTATTAAATGCCGCTAGTCAACATAAGTAACTTACAAGTGGCGTGCGTTGACAAAATGTTATATATGTCACCATTACCTTCATAGTATGTCGATACATTTAATAGCATTGCTCATTTATGACTTGAGTACTAACTTGGAATTATTAAAATCACGATGTCCATATCATTAATTATCGCTCTTATATTAAAAGCACAAGCAATTATATAATATATATATATATATATATATATATATATATATATATATATATATATATATATATATATATATATATTGTGCTTTGTATTACAATGATAGATGGAACCTGCTGCCACACACCGACGTACACTTTGCGCGTGTCTTTGTGTATGTCACTTTGTGCACATCCAAACAGTCTAACTTAATCATTGCTTGGTAGCAAATAAATAGAATATTCTTAAGTACATATATATGTAGATATTTTAAAACAAATAATATATTTTGGCTTATATTAATATGTTAATCATTTACATTATGGAATTGGATTTGTCGTGTTTTTATACCAAAATAGTGTCATTCAGAGTATTATTATATTATACATATATGAAATTATATATGAAATTATTGTAAATTTCAAAATATCATAATCACAATTGAGATGACGTTTTGAAAATTTGTTACAATATATATCTACATTTTACTATCTACTATTTATATCTACTTAATACTACTACTATGATGCAGATTAAAAAGGCAATATAATAATAACAATTTATCAAATTTGCTTGCAACGCTTATTGTTTTCAGCAATATGCTGTTATTTACAGTTATTCGGTATAATTTCTAAAAACTAGTCAAATTCATATTTTCTACGCATAAACGCTATTTCCCAAAGGATAGGGGAATATCCAGACATATTTCTTTTATTTTCAAATTGCACCATTCCCTGTATACATTACTTAATTAAAGCCGTTATACTTTTTATGTCATTAGTGATGAAATATATTCATTCATAAAATTCTATAAAGTGTACTATTGCCTGTGTTATTTTTTTAGATTCATGGTTTAGTTTAGGGTTTTTTCTCACATATAGCAGAGAATACAAAGACAACTCAGTGTGAAGACACTGTGAGTTGAGTGGCGAAACTCAAAGCCAATGCACTTACAGATGAACAGTGTCCAATTTTTCAGCAATAACCTTAATATTTCCCATGTTTTTATGTTTATTATAAATGTTACTAAAGCATGTGTACTGTTTAAGATTTCTATTCAATAGAGGTAGAAATTACAGGCACATGCACAATTACATGTTACATTTTTTATAATCAAACTCAGTTCACAATAACGTTGCAATTGTGCACAGTCATCGTATTTTTGTTCTATTGCTCCATAGTAATAGGACAATAATAAAAATAGTAAAGTACCCACGTACTGGTCCGTTACAGGTGAATTTAATGTTAATATATAGGTTTTTTATTTATTTATTACACATAATTTGGAGCGTTAGGTCCCGAGTACTGACACTCAGCATGTCTCGATTCTAATAAGATGAAAACTAGCAAAACTCACTAATTATTTTAAAATTATTTACAGATTACGGGATAAAGATCCTAAGTCGAAGAAATTAAATAGCAAAATTAAACTTAATGTAAATTCCTTTCTCCACATTCCATCAGAATTCAAAATGTGAGGCGAAATTCAACATTTACTTGAATGAATGATGAATGAGATAAAATATGGTGTACAGAGTGTGTAGTAACATATTATTTGTATTTACTACCTACGAACACTCTACTACTCGAACTAGCATGTCATCAAAGATCGGCAATACAAGGTAAGATGGAGGCGGCGCGGTGTAGCGCAGTGTGGGTGCGAGGCCGCTTGCACAATGCAGCACAATGAATTTTAGCAGAAAAATAAAAATTCAATTAATAATTTAACGCAATGTACATGAAACTAATTATAAAGTTGCCACTGTAATCATATAACTAACTTACAAAATTGTTTTATTTTAGTATTATATATATTATAAGACAACATCTTCATATTACTTATAGAGTAGCTGAACTAATATCGTTCTACATGATGTGTTGTGTTGGCCTAAAGATAGTGGTTCCAAAGATATGCGTGTACAAACAGACACACAGGTAAGTATCTATTTTATTTTAAGTGTTTATTTTTATAAGTAAAAATAGATACTTAAAATAATATATAATATTCTAGCGAAATCCTTTTAAGTTATAAGTCTTAAGTTCCTTTTATGTACAAATTTCAAAAGAAACTACTCAATCTACGATAAAAAAAACTACGTAATCATTTTAAAAATAAACTACTCAGCTTATTACATAGTTTCTTTAAGTGTTCTTTCAGAAATATTAGATAGCTACATATAGAAGTAGAACAAGAAAGAATTTTTTTTCGACACTTCCCTTTTTCTATAGAACATTTTCAACCGCCCATAGTTTACCTGCATTGTAGAGCCTCGCCACTACGCCTCCTATCCACTTTATTATGCGCATCTTTTGCAACAACTTACTTTCTACTTTGATCTTGGAATCTTTTTAATAGAAATAGTTTTTTATAAACAAAGGAAAATTTGAAATATACCATGCTAGGTCAATTCAAAAATTATAAATTCAAAAAAGTTATAATGACAATAGTAATTAGTAACAGTAAAAACAGTAAAAAATTGCCTTATATCCTGGTTAAATAAATAGTAGATTATAACCAGATATACCCATGTCGCACCAGCAAGTACTATACTTTTCACTATGTGCACGTAATAAAAGCATTGCAACGGGCCAATTGAGGACGAACCGCATTACACGTATTAAATATTACACGTATTGTTTCCTCAACTGGGATTCAAACACACGACCATCGCTCTTATTTAGGCAACTTTGCACGATGACATCAAAACATATATAAAATTGTAGGCATGCACATGTATTTATATGGTACAAGCTTTTCTTATTATTTTTTATATCATCTTATACATACACAAAAACTATTGTTAAAAGCTCTGTCATAAGAAAATATTTCACGTTCATAGAAAATGTATATCAGCAAATCGTTTAAATTTTTAAAATCCTCTAAAGCACTGTGTATTTCACAGTGAGCACTCTAGTGCCCTTGACTGAACTTGAATATAAAGGCACATTGTGTATCAAATGCAACAATACGATTACTCGCATTGTTACATTGATATTTATGAGCTCAGTCTTCAATTTCTGCCATGTTCAAACCAGAACAGGAATAATTCAGCCACTCCTTTATACTAAATTATGCTCCAAATTGTTTCTAACACGAGCAATTTATGCCTAAATGTTGATCCGTTTTGGTTTTAGAATGAAGGTATATTAACAGGGCAGTTATTGTAACCGTCGATAGTGTTATTAATTTCAAAAAGACTTGTTTTGGTTTTTAGTAAATGAAACGGATTTAAACGGACGAACTTTAAAATCATATACTGTTGTCTTAAAAGTTACTTTATCCAGTTAGATATGGACTAAAAAAATATATATTCTTTGTTTTATAAATTCACCCTGTATCCCGCATATAGCAGGATATGGTGGTGATTTGGTGTCAAGACACTCCTTTCTCCGCTTTCCGCTTAAATTCTATACGACTCGTGTTTAAGAACAGAATTCAACGCGGCCAGAGCATTATAAAATTGTTTCTTCATTAAATTCTACTATATTTTGCACGAGCATATTATTTAATTTCTATTATTTCGCTCTCCATTATGACACTGCATACAAAATAGCGGAAAAACATTAAGAATTCACTGTTGGATATCGACATGATTAAAATCAAACAGTCAAAATTTAATGATTCAGTACCATACCTATCTACCCATTAAACACCCGCATTCTAGAACACGCAGATAGTTTAGTAATAAATTGTAAGGTGCTTTACAGATAACAATGCCACATGAAACTGTTACTGTATTTTGTGTATGTGGGCGTTTTGTTGTCGTTATTCGATTACTGATAAGATTAATCGATTTAATGATAACCTAAAAATGATATATTAATTGACATTTATAAGCTGAATGATCTTTGTCTTGCCAACTTATAAGAATATATGTATCTAATTATAATACATCCAATGTAAAAGCTTTACATACCTATACTACATCATGAAGAGAAAATCCAGAAGGTTCTCCAAAAGCGTCACATTTTTTTCAGTTTCTCAATTAATCCCGCATATAGTATGCAGGCAGATATAACTTAGTGTCAAGACATTCCATTTTCCGCATTCCACCCGAATTCGATACATTAATGGAACCACTATGTCTTACCAGAGAGAAAAGACAATGTTAAATATATACTAAAATTAATTATTATTTTTAATTAATATAAAATATCAAAACATACATCTCATACAAGAAAAAAAAACCGTAAACGCTTGTATAAATACATAATGAGAATTGAAAATACATATATGTTAGTTGATTCAACATGAGCTAAAATTTCTATAAAAGGACAGCGTTAAATCAATCTTCGCACAAAATTTATTGCATACCCCAATAAAGGGTAGACCGTTTCGTGAATATGATATGTATTTTGGCTTCTTCTCCGTAGAATTATCTTTTAGATAAATTAGAATTTCATTTTGATGAGATGCATAAAGATAATTTAGGAAAATAAAACGTCAACTTTCGATGCAAAGTAACGTATTACAAAATAAGTTTATTTTGTAATAAATATATTTTTGTAAAATCTAGTGAAGAGAGAAAAAAATGCAAATTTTAACCACTATCATAATAAAATTTTAAGCCTTTTTACGCCCATTGCTGGACATAAAATTTCCTCGGCTAACTGTCCTTCGAAACCTGCATACCGCAATCTCCCGGCGGCCTTGGCCGGGTCGTCGGTTCACCTAGTAGAGAACCTTCCCACTAAGATGAATCTGTGTATTCTAACAGATGTGGCGAGCCATAATATTACAATATTAAAATTTATTAATGAGATATATACGCAATCAGATTACTTAAGCAGAAATACCTGTTCTTAAAATGAAAATGTACTCCGATACGGCAATATGATACAGTAAAGTGGTTGAGTATCAGATGGTCGGTCAATTAACCATAAAGCCCTCGCCGGCACAAGATCATGTATACATGTATACCGTCATACATAATATATATATATATATATATATATATATATATATATATATATATATATATATATATATATATATATATATATATATATATATATATATATATATTTATTTACCAAAGTTTCTAAGGTGTAATTGTATTTAACTTAATGAAAATTAAATGCTATACGTACAAAACTAGTTAAAATCCAATACATTGCTTCCCGGTCCTTAATGACCTCTTCATTGAATCATTGCTTAAAGAAACATTTCTAACATTAAATCTAAAAGATACAGATATTTTTTTTATTTTTAAAACATTTAATAATTACTTTGTTTAACAATGATTTTACTTTTGGAACTTTATTATACTAAAAAACAGCACCCAAC
This sequence comes from Dione juno, assembly GCA_037127375.1. Taxonomy (NCBI): domain Eukaryota; kingdom Metazoa; phylum Arthropoda; class Insecta; order Lepidoptera; family Nymphalidae; genus Dione; species Dione juno. The sequence goes on along the minus strand of JAXRJS010000009.1, from coordinate 1,087,511 downwards.
GCCACAATTCTCTTAATAATTCGACGAACACATTTTAAAATAAATTAAATGTACACTATTAATATATTTATATTAGTAAAATTGATATATCTCCACAAATTTATTTATTTTGTAAGTAAAATACGTCATGACGTGCAATAAGAAGCGTCCCTCTAGTATAACGTCAACGTCAAAAAGCCATAAAATGACATCAGGGAAGTTTAGTCGTGGCCCGTGAGCTTTGCATTAAAAGTCCTTGTTCATGTGACTTACGGTCAGCGAATGTAAAAGCGAAGTACTAAAAATGTTGTTATCATTGAGACGGTTTTTACCACAAAATAAATATATATAAGAAATATATTTTTTTTCTTGAAAAACTTATATGCATATAAAGATATATATTATCTTCATCGTCGACTTTTACATCCTATATATGTGTATAAGTGAACCTGCTCCTATTTTTTTTAAAATAATTGCTAACTGTATTTTCGAAAGAATTATTATATATATAGTTCTAAATAATATTTAGTCAATATGACAGGTCTACTACCAACATAGACATAAAGTGTAATAATAGAGATTTTTCTAGTGCGTGGCTAAATTGCATTATGCATATGAAATTTTGAAGTTTGTAAAATTCGACCTTTTCATTGTTATGGTAAATGACCGAGATCACACGCTCACACACTTAAGGAAAGTGTTCGAGACAAGTGAATGAACGTACGAATGAGGAATGAAGCTGGAGCTGTAGGTGTATAATGGGTGCATAAGGTCTTATTGTTCTTTGTCTCACCAAGTGTACATTGTTCTTTAAATGTAGATCGCGTGAGATATGCACAAATTGTCTGTGACACAAGTTTTTATAAGAATTAGATTATCGTTTCTATCTCGATCAAAATCACATTTACACACATAAGAAAACTATGGGAAAAGTGAAGTTGGGTTTCTTTTTACTCGATTTTTTTATGTTCAAATATAAGAGGTGTATTAACTGAACAGTACTTAGGCATAGTCTCTATAAAACTTGTTTTTCTTTTTTTATTTTAATCATTTTAGCCTTTAGTTTAAAAAATATGAAGTGATGCTCTGTATGATATAATCGTGAGTGATATTTTACTTCACCTCTGCGTAAACGTTACAAATTCAGATAATTTATGATAATGAATGCTTACAATAGTTACGTCAGTTTCACGTCTCGTATGTGTATCGTTTCTTATAGAAGATCGTGAAATTTCACAGAAATCTTTCAAGATTTAGCGAAATTTTAAAAAACTTTTGTTGCTCAGTTTTAATAAATGATTATTTTAATATATATAGTAATAATATTATGCATACAGCTCTGACATATAATTATAAAAAATATGATAATTAGTAAAGATAACGTTAGATTTCTACAACTAAAATTTAACAGAGTATGTATCGCACAACATCTTCAAGTTATAATTGATTAAAAGCAACCAGTAAACTTTAACAAATAAAATATTTTAAGAGATTTACTTTATCTCTATCAAGGTAGGACAGATGTTGGTATGTGTATACTATTCATTACATTTCTCATTGAGTGTGAAGAACTAAACCGATATTGATAACAATATGACGCACGACTCAATGATAAATGTTCTCGGAACGTTGAGTTGCGGTTGTTTGGTCAGGTGAAGTTGTTAAAAATGTCGTCCACTTACAAAAAGTCAATTAAATAATTATTAATTATTTATAAATATAAAATATATACATGTGGATATGCGATTGCTTTTGCGAAACACTTTTAAAATAATTAAAAAAAACTATATTTATAGCTAAGCTTAAGGTTTCTGTTATTTTTATGGTAATGGAAGAGCCTCCTGGAGGAGTCTCCTGGTACAGGCGACATCATGCTTAAAAGGAGGCTCCAATCACTAGTTGATAGTAAGAAACTTGTTTAAATGAATTATGCTTGTCATATTAGTAAATAATATTTCAAATCTAAATACCGATAGTATATTTGTGAAAGTTAATATATTCATCTTCCTTCCTTAAAATATAAGATTTCACGTTCTAGAAGAGTAAGCAGAGGGAACCTAGTGTTCAGACACTCTGTTCCCCACTGGTCAAACTCAACGCCGCGCTTTATCTTGTTACCAGAGCGAGGAAATGAAAAAAATTAACTTCACCGAGTAAGAATCGAACCCACGACCGTCGCGTTTACAGTCAAAAATCAAAAGTTTTTTATATCAAAAAGGTAAATATGATATATTCATGTTGTCTGTCGTTAACACAATTGATAAGACCGTATTACACTGGTCAAACTCAAAATGAACAGTTAGGTTGTAGGAACATATTATTATAGATATTTATTAAATAATATATATCCATGTAATAAATGTACATTTGAACGATCCGAATGACGAGTCGTTTCAATTTTCTCTTAGAAAATAAATATAAATATTTATCTTTATACATATGAAAATAGCAAAAAGATTCTTCGTTTCGACTTAACATTCAAAGTGACATTAACCAAACGGCTGGTGCTCAACTGGCATGAAAATTAAAAATAAAGTTCAACATAAAATTGAAATATATATTACGCCAAATTTTATTTATATATCTATCTATCTATGTCTTTTTATTTGGATGATTTAAAATTAACTTCTAAATAGATTTTCTCTTACGTTGTAAATTGTAATCCTAGAGATTAATCCAATATTCACCGATTGTCTGTGTATCACTAAGCTGAGCTTCTAAGGATTTTCCAACTGAACGCTTATACAAAATTTGTTACTTAACGTTCTAGTAAATATTGTTACCAAAAATCTTACAGGTAAGTTCATAATTAAGTATAAAGGATAATAAAAACATCTTTATATATATATATATATGTTTATTTATACGTTTGTGCACATTAATCTTAGAAACGTTTTAACGGATTTAAATGCGTTTTCACTGTATTTTAGTAAGCTTCCATTAATATTAATTGTTTGATTTATTTCAATCTTTTCATAAATCAAAAAAAAAAATATCAAATGTACAATATATGCATATAATATTAGAGTAAAATAAATCCGAGAACATTGATCAAGCGGGCGAAGCTACAAACGGGTTCGAGTTCTAAATACATAAATGTTTATGTGAAAAATAAAAAAAACCAGTAGACTATCTCAGGTATAATAAAATATAAAGTATTAGCAAGTGCTCCGACAGTTAATGATACATATTTAATATTTATTTTCATGTAATATAATGATTTTTTTTTTATATTGAATATTCTTTAAGATGGTACAACTGGCATTAAAATTATCAACAGTAGCACCAACTTTGATAAAATTTCAGTAAAATAAATAATATGTGCCATGAAGTTAGCAAAGCCTCATTTGAAGATGTCTCTTCAAATGAGGTTTTAAGTCACTAATTACCATGAAACGTGTAAAAATCTCACGTCATACCGTGACACGGCACAAATTGAGTTACAACATGCTTATCTGTGCGAAAGTGAAAGTGCTTTCGAGTAAGCTCCAGGCTATTTTCTTTTAGAATTTATTAACAGATCTAATGAACGTATCGATATTGAAACGTCATTTTGTTATTTCCAAATACAGATTATACTTGAAAGTAATTATAATAATTGGAAATTATTTTTTTTGAGTAAAACATTTGTAAAATTAATTGACATTTATATTTGCTCTATAAAATGCTTATCTTAAATCTTTAATATACTTTATTATAATACTAAATTACTGTAGATATATTCAAATTATTAATTAGATATTTTTGTTAGAGTCAATTTAAGTATAGCATAAGTATATCATTTGGTAAGTAACCTTGCTCTTTTCATTCCTTGTGTGTGACAGTTAAGATCTTTGTTCAGATCTTGATTTAGACCAAATAGAATAAGAAACTTTGACCATTAAGATATCACGGGTGTTACAACAACTTTAGTAATAAATATGACGCAACTTTTATTAAATAATTAACTGTGTCACTTTGTTGAGCTCATTCATATTACTCACTTAATTTTACTCGTATTTGTTTACTTCATATTGATCCACTTGTTTTATATTTACTACACATTTTATTGTTGGTAATATTATATATAAAATAAGATTATTAGGTTTTTTATCAAAAAATTACGTAGACTCTAAACTCTATTAAATATTTATATATTATATAGTTGTATACAAATAGGTCAATAAATTCATTCTATTCATAAAAAAATTAGTATTATGCAAATCTGTTGTAATTTTCTATTACACTTAATTTTTCTGCAAAACACAACAAACAGAACTGTTGTATAAGAATACAAATTTTCTAATAAATACTGACTTAGGTCATAATATAAGGGTGTTCTTATCGCATCAGTTATGCCTTCCGTTAGAATCGCGTGGAACATGCCATCTACATATTGACCTTCAGTCTTAGGAATCAAACTCAAAGTTGAAAATAAACTTAAGTTCTTAATAACAATTGATGTTTTACTGTTAAAATAAAATTTAAAAAAAATTAAATAATTAGGTAGACTGAAATAATGTAGTTATAACGGAATTTATAATAATTTAATTAATTAATAAAAATTACAGTGTTAATTATTTTATTGTAAATATTTAATATTGTACTACATATATATATATATATATATATATATATATATATATATATATATATATATATATATATATATATATATATATATATATATATATATATATATATATATATATATATATATATATATATATATATATATATTTATATATATGAACACCAGATGCAAAATGATACTCTATATACTAAGCGTTTTATCTTATATTAATTAACATGCATATAAGGTAACGGTTATTGCGACTGGCTGTAATCTTCAAAGCAACGCCTAATGATTCGTTTGACTCTACTTCGCTTATTTGGCTTTGGGTTCACTTTCGAAGTTGCATGACACATCAATGTGAATACGTTAATAGACATTGAGGTCAGATTTTGCAAAGGTCTCAAAGAAAACGTTGTAACCTTGAAAGTGATTCAATTAAACTATACTCTAGTCCCAATATGTTTATATTATTATTAGTTTATAATCTTCAAAAAGTAAATTGAACTTAAGTTTGTAAAAAGTAAATAAATTTAGACATCGGACTAGAATTCGCATCTTATAGATAGTTTAAGTGATCCAGTGGAGTTCAGTAAGCTGCTAATATCACTGAATGATAAAAATAGGCATAAAGCTGCGGTGAAATCATATTTATTAATAAAATAATCTGATTCTTCAAAATTTTATTGTAAAGTGTTTCATAAGATTCATCTTAAGAAATTGAAGTGCTTTTAAGAAATGTAATGCTCTTCATTAAAGTTATAATGAGATGTTTTATATATTAGCTGTACTCGCTGTACTCATTCTGCCTAACAAATTCTTGACCCCTTTATCCGCGCGTCCCATTTAAATTCGGTGAATGAGATAAAATAAAAATCTTATAAAACTTTTCCTTCAATAGATTAAGAAAATTTTAAATTAATTAGATAAAAAAAAGAAAAGTAAATGTCTGTTTCAACAAATTCTAGAATAATATTTGACAGAACATTATATGTAATTGATATATAGGTATGTTAATGTTATTAAATTATAATGCTAAACGATTATGCTCCAATCATGTCTCGCGTGTGCCAAGATTACGATTGCTGTTGCATGAAGCACTGCTTTCGTTCGAGTCATTGTTCGTCGCTTCCGCCCGATTTACGTACATTTCCTACTGACCGCATTTGCTTCCTTTGTTTACTAGGCCGATGTGTACACGCATGGTGATAAATGCTCACGTAACACTTAAACTTTAATCTATATCAAGATGAAATTGTTATAAAATACACTTTCCATTTATTATTTAGGATAAAAAATCATTAAGAAAAATAGATTATTAAATAAATTTTTAAATTTAATCATAATAGAAAAAAATAAAATGAAATTTTGAGATGAAACCTCGTATTTACGTTTGGAGCCGCATTGCAGCACCGGATTGAAGCATATTTTACATTCTACCTACACATAGTACCTACTACTAAGTTCGCCGCTTATAAAACTATGCAGTGAATAAAATTTATATATTATTTTATTTTATATATGAAAAAGAAACTTCCATATATTTTATTTTAAGAAAACAACGTAGATCATAAAACTAAAAGCGAGGGAGTTCGTATGCAGTGGCTTGTCACTCGCATCTAATCGGCGCCGCTGGGCGTTAGCCAAGCCGTTCCCGTCGTTTCAAGTTTAATTTTGGAATACTATTTTTTTCTGTACAGTAGTAAGAGACACGTCCTCTGAGGTGAATAATCTCTTGGTTTCTTTTCAAAAGGAAAACGCCAGAATCCAAGTTAAAATCTAAGCTAATTTGCTAAATCTGGATTTGAGAACTGAGAAAGTATAGCATACATGCAAAATTACAATGCGGTTTAGTTCGTGACTTGAATACTCCAAATCGTATCCTGCTCATGCCAATTGTAATTCTGAACACGTTAACATACTGTTATACACGAAAATGTGTGTCAATGGCCCTTACATGGAAGTACATGGCAAATAAAAGTTCATATCGATGATTGAAATAACAAACAATCCAATTTTTGACAGTATTTCCACAACTATACTGCAGAAAAACAATAATTTATATGTAACTATGAGCTTTTGCGAATTGTAATGATACAGTGCGCTATTTATAGCACGCACTGTGTAGGTTTCCGAAGAAAAGTAATGTGAATAACGTTGACCGTATTTAATTTAGATGTTTTTATAGAAGGTCATATTCGTAAGCCATGGTGTTGACGCATCGTGGCTTGCAGAAAGATATAATAATAATTTATAAGAATTATATTTAGTTAAGTTTTTATGCAATTAATGTGGATCAAGTGGGATTCGGGCCCAAGCACCGACGGTTCCGTACCAATTTCATTATTACAATAAGATTTAAGAACAAGTTATAAAAAATTACAAATTCAAATTTGCGTGAATAAAAGTTTATATGACAGACCGTAGACTTGAATATTTGATATTAATTGTAGCTTGATACGTCCACGAGATCTTCAGAAAAGCGGACAACAAAGTGATCTTATAAGGGTCGGAACCCTTTCTTCCTTTGGAGCTACAGAACCCTATAAAAAGTGTACCTCAAGATGTATAATAATGATCTTTTTGATTGATCCTATTTTAATAGTCATTTAAAAAAATACCAAATACTCTGATACTCTTAACAAATCTGAATACTCTTAACAAAGATGATATTTATATATTTATTCTGTATCACGCTTAACGCCTTTCGTTCTTCAATTTTAGCTAAAATTCAAGACATGTTGAGTTGCGGAACTCAACGCCGCGCTTATGTCTTATCAGAGCAAGGAAAATACACATGGGGGAAATGTACTAAACACTTATGACGTTTAAATACTGTCCCATTACACCTGGAGGGCCTCAACAATACATTTATATATACTATGATAATTTTTAGGTTAAAATGATAACGTAAATGAATAACATCTTTCAAATACATTTTTTTAAAATTATATTTATACCAAAACTTATTCAATTAGACGTCGTAACACAAAAATAAATTTTGTAGTTACATAAAATTTTAATTGTTCCGTTGCTGTTACATGTCAGTTGGCACCAGAATTGCTCCAATTAGAGATTATCGCGTTTGTGTCAAATCTTACATAAACTACGGTACAAGGTGTTAAGTAATTTGCTTCACATTCACATGCAACCATCAGCGTACTCAATTAATGTCTTTTTACAAACACGCAAAGCCACAAGGAAATCATTTACTGCTTATAACGCTACAGAATGTAGGTTTAATAGACATAGGAAAAAATATTTGAATTTGATTATTATTAAAATTATTTCTTTCTAAAAAATGTTGATATAAATACAATATATAAATAACCGTCATGGCGCAGAGGCACAGTGTCTACCTTTAAACGCAACGATTTGTGGGTTCGATTCCCACTCGGGGAGAATGAATTATTTTCATTTTCTTCGTTCTGGTAACAACTTGAGTTCAGCCATTCAACATGCAATGCCTCGAGAGGCGGAAAGTGGAAAACGGAGTGTCTTAACACTAGCATTCTTCAGTCTACGGTTTCCTCTGCCTTCCCTGCTATGTGCGGGATACAGCATACATATGTTATAATAATAAATAGTATGTAATAATATCAATGAAAAATATATTAAAATTAAAAAGCGAAAAATTATTAAATACTTAGGTACTACATAGGCTTAGATAGTGTAAGGTTTTAAAGCAAAATTTTCCAACTTTGATAATTACTTGGCGGAAAATTTGTTACAAGTTTGTTTTATTACTTACATTACATAAATCACTTACGAGGTTCGAAACTATGAATTACGTAAATGGCCACGTTGTTTCATTCTAACGTAATTTCGTATTAATTTTTATACTTACACATCTCCCACGTTTCGCAACATAGGAAAATGGTGATAAAATATACATACTTGTTTCTCCATATAAACACTGGAAAAAGTTTTACACACATTTTTTTATATTTAATAAGAGGCTATCGTAGAGGCGTAGGACAATCCGACAGTATTTAATTGAAAGCGAGATTGTTGTAGGTTCATTCCCCGCCCGGAGGAATGGATTATTTACATTTTAATTTTTTTTCTATATTGATACTCAAGGGGATTTATTTTCATTCATTCATAGGGCATACTAACTCCTAGTTTTAAGTAAGATGAGATAGAATAAGTAAAATGTCAATTATGAGATAGCTTTTTGTATATAACAGTTAATAGTAAAAACTGTTTATGATAGTAATATAAAGCACAGGTCATTAAAAAATACTTACCTTCATCTATTAATTTAGTTTTGTTCATGAATGTGTGTTTAAATTCGTCAAAGGATTTACTTTGAAGCAAAAAGAAACCAGTTTAGTTTTAAAAATAACTTAGTATCGAGATATATACATTAGGTATTATTTATCACTGCAAGAGAAGCAAACAAATAGGGAAGAAAACGATATTAATATTGGTAGACAAATTTATGTGCATTTAATGAAGAAATAATAATTACAATAAAATTCTTAGATATATTAAATTAAATTTAAAATATTACAAAAAGTGACAAACGACTTGAAGTAACTCTACATAGAGACCAATAAAAATATTGAATAAATTTTTTTTTACAGTATAATTGACATTTATGGTATGACATAGGAAATAGCTTGTAGCTTTTACGAGTAAGCAGTGGTCCATTGGCGACTTTATTGACAGTATCACAAAAATGTACATTGAACAATATTATAAAATATAGAAGAGAACTGTTTATTTTACACGTATACAATATTATTAATAAGCATTTTTTTAATATATATCATAAAGATGATTCGCACGATGACTTAATGCATGATAAAATATATACATATATATTTATATATACAACAACGCTTGATGACCTCTAATCCTGCCGACCTCATTAACAAAAAGTTGACTCAATCTTGTTGTAAATTCAAGTAAAATTCTTCGTTTGAAGAATCCTAACTCAGTGTTTATACCAATTAGTCTATTGTTAAATTATATTTCAAAAATATTATTAAAATTGATGTTTAGATAAATATATTTAAGTTATAATAGTTTTTGACTGTGTTTTTGAATTTAATACTAATACGTTGATAACTCAGTAGTCTGTACCCATATAACTATTTTAATTTTGATCGGTGTCCGACAGTATGACGGCATAACAAACAGCTACGAATAAATATTTATAGTGCAACATACGCGCATGGCGTTCAAATAAAATTTTGCATTAAGAAATTTAATAAAATTTACCTGTGCTCTTATTATCACGTCGTGCGGTCCTCGCCATGTGGTGGCTGCTGGAGACTTTCTTTTGGCCAATTCCAGTGTAGCTTCACTGGGACATCTTTCAAACATGAGTACGCGTTCGGCAACAGAGCCACGCGTTAAGAAAGGGCGTACAGGTGCTGCGGCCATTGAAGACGCGGTTTCGCCAGTACCAGCACTAGATGCACGACGAGCACGCGCTTCAAACTTAGATCTAGCTTCAGTCACATGAGAACCGAAAGATGCTCGTCTCTCTCCACTAGCACCTGCGGCTGGCTTTCTTGCTCCTGTATCTAATCTATCTTGATATCGGCTTTTTGCATAGTCCACTAATGATATAGGGGGGACAACGTCTGGTCGTTCTGCTTGGCGCTCGGCCACCACCCCACCAGTGCGTAAGGCACGAAGAAGTCTCTCTTCCTCCCGAGCAACTTCCAACCGCATTGCAGCAGAATCAACACGTCTGGCATTCGCTCCCGAACCTGTTCCGTTACGCTCTGGTACTAGATCAGGTGGTAAGGTTACTTCTATTGTTTCACTTTCCTGATTTGTATGGAGACCTCGCCTTTGATCTGGCCTTTGCTCACCACGTAATTCAGGCCGATCGCGAAGCTCTGGACGATCCCTGCGAAACTCAGGTCGCTGTTTAATCTCAGGTTTGGGCTCCGGTTTAGGTTTAGTCCGTAGACTCTCGGCTAGCTTTAGCCCGGGCGTAGGTCTGCATGACAGAATCTCCGTGGGCGCAAGGCCGCGTGCTTTCCAAGTCTGATATATAGCTTCTGCATGATCTGAAATTTGTTTGGCAATAGCGGCGATATCCTCTTCACCGGTGTCGATCTCCCGGCGGGCAGTGGCCGCCATGGCCAAGCCACTTGCGTCGCCTAGGGAGCTCAGCTCTACTGCACTTCAGGGCCGTGCCACGCACCCCATGAACACACTTTAAAACACACAAGCACAGAACCGGGCACACTAATTCCGTAATTATTTGACACTTTAAAAATAATTGCACTAAAATGGTCACGACAGAACACCTAAAACAGCTGTTGGCGGCAGCGCGTGGGGTGTAAACAAAGGCGGTCTGTGTATCGAGAATATTTGCGGTACGTTTCGAATGGCGCGGGCGTACGTAGAGAGGCACAAACAACAGACGTAGAGCCAACAGCAACACCTCGCGTAAACTGCGGCGCGAGACGGCCGTCGGGAGGACGGAGGACGTGCCCCGCGCCGCTCCCTCCGGCCGGCGGCGTGCTCCCGCTCCCGGCACATGTCCTCCTTGCTCACTCGGTTAGCACCTGATAAAATTACAACTATACTACTACTCTCGGTCTAGACGTATCGATATTTTTAATATCAATCGATCGCCGGTGCCCACACTGAGCTGTTAGCTTCCGATAGCGTTTTCTTATCAATTATATTTATCATTTTTTTTGTCTTGAAAACAAAATGTATATTTCGACTATATGGTATAGATATCATACCTTGTATGATATATGATACCTGTATAGCAGTGTATATGAAGATAAATGATACACAAAATTTCAGTGCCTCTATTTGTTATTGTTTACTATATTATATAGGTAATCAAAATATTATAAAATATTACAAGAAACTATATGTTATAACCGTGTACAATAATCATAATATTTCTATCAATGAGTTTTCGTTTGTATAACAGAACGAATCGCATCTGTTCCACAGATATCTATGGCGCAGTGCGCACGCGCGCCGCGCCGCCACGAATAGCGAGCGCCTGTTTATTTACGCTCCCCTAGTTTTTTACTCATTTCACTGTGATACATTGTATCCACAGAAAAAGAGTATAATAAAAATCTTACTGCTGTAAAATATTTGCTAATATATTACCTATATTAACAAAATATAGAAAATAACATTAGTTTGTATACCTATATATTTATAATTTCTTTGACTCTAGGAAAAGTATCTTATATAAAAAATAATACTAAATTTATATGGGCTCGGTGTTTAGTTTATATTTTTTTTATAATTTGCTTCTTATACATAAGGAATATATTTTTAAGAGAGATTCATATAATTTATTTCGTATATCACTTCCATGATGCTTCTGTTCAGCGATTTAACACGTCATCTTTATTCTGTAATTCTCAAATACGCTATGTTGTCACCATATTTTATAGAACTAGAACAATTTTTCAATATAGGCAACATAATACGTAACACAGCTGTAAAATGGTTGCAGAGGTACCACACAACTAAAGGCGCTATACTTGTGTTATTTATTTAGTTCGATGGTTTTCTTGCAAAGATAAAGATAGCAGGAAAGGCAAAGATATTCTATTAAATGTGCACGTTATATGTATGTGAAGTATAACAGTTTCGTTATTTATAGATATAGAATTCTTATTTAGTGTCTATTATAATAGCATTGCAAAGTATGCGAGACCATTGAAACCACATTTATCGGTGACGCTACAGTGGAACTGTCATGCATATGCATCCATATGCATCGTGGAAACTTTTCATTATTTACATACTATACATTATAAGTATGTATTGAAAAATTGTTACGAAACGATTTATATTGTTTAGCAATTATATAAAGGAACATGTAGGGTCTATAATATTTCTACTTGTCACCTCCAAAGGCGAGAAGAAATCTCATTTGTCCCTTTTCGTGTCGAAAAAAATCGATTCATTAAGAGCACACAGACGGCATTCTTGCCACTATTACAAGCCGATAAGACTTATGAATAAATATTTTTTTGGAAACTTCCTGATACTGATCAACTTTCAAACAGCAAACATTCACTACGTGTCTGCTAAACAAAAATAGACCTATGTATGTACATAATATATAATATGTATATATGATTATATTTTGTATTGACTATGATTGGGACGAACTTACGGACTTCTATCATAACAGCCATATCAATGATTCATTAAACTTTTTGAGTACATACTAGTCATATACAAAAGTAACCATCTATAACCCGTCTAAATAAAATATAGAAGAAAAGATGATTTGGTATCAAAACCAAAATAAAATTAATACGAGTATTTTCCTATATGGAGTAGAGATTAGGACTATCCTGGTACAAGAAAGATATAGAATTTATTTAGAAAATTTCGAAAATTTACTCTAATAAATCATTTAACCTTTTATTTAAGTTGTTTATATTTTAGAGAAAAAGTTGTAATAATCGTAATCATAATCGTTTCTAGTGTAATAAAATTAAAATGTTACCATCATTTAGAAAAGTCATAAGAAACAAATTTGAAATAAATCGTATTAGAAAGGATTTGAATAATAAATTTGAATGTTTAATAGTTTATGTTGTGTTTAATTTACTTAGTAAGTTGAGAATTTCAACAATACAACAAAACATTGTATAAGGTACACAATGTGTACATATTTTATAAATTATTAACTTAATCTTCGATTTTGCCCTCAATGGAATTAAGTAAGTGTTGCTACATGACACATTTAAGCGCCCGAGGTAACTATGACGGAGACTTCGAAATTGTAGCTTATGACCTTCTTGATAAATGGATTTATCTAATACAAAATTCATGCATTACATTCATTGTGTTAGCATGTATACTCGTGTATGTACATAAATAACAAAATTACTTGAAATTTAAATAAAAATATTTGAGATTAGTTTATAATGCGAAATATCTCATGAACTAGCCAAGTAGAAAAGCATGGAGAGACGGAGTGTTGTATTTCTTGTGTATTAATAATCATAATCATTTTATATATCACATAGTCATATCTATGTAACATAATGTAGACAGTTTGTATTTGAAAATAATATATTATTTATATTAACTTAAAGTTATAATAGAATATTTTTACGAAAAAAAACGATGCAGGGAGGCGAAGACACTAATATTCTATATTAACTACTATTCTATAATATATAAATAATGTTTAACGTCTAGTTTATTTTATATCTGTTTGTTTGTCTGTTCGTACACGCACATCTTTGGATTAAACAAATTTGACAAATTGAATTAAACTTTTATGTTGTAGCTGTTGAGTTAGGTTGTAATTTATTTTGAAGACTTTCACATCTGAAACATAACCAATGTAGTCTAGCTGAACAATAAGAAATAATGTAATGCTGCCGTAACAAAAATTATCAAATATGAAGCAGTTTTCATTTACATATATAAATCAAGGATCACACCTGATGTAAAGTACCGTAATAGATCAGCTAAACTATAAGAAATAAGAAAATGGCTCTATAGTAATTGATGTTGGGCAATTTGGGGAATGAAAATGAATGAATGAAAGGGGAATGAATGTTGGGAAAATTTTGCGTTGACATGTGAAATCCAAGATACGGAACATCTCTTGAAGAACCATAACCAGCTCTAAACTATATAAAAAAGGACATTGTGCCTTAACTGACGTTGTTCATCATTTTTTCGTTAATATAAAAATCAAGTTTCGTTAATATAAAAACCATAAAATATAAGAAAAATGTTGGTATATGATAATCGGTTCACAAAGTCCACGCTAACGCAGATGTGGGCATTTACTAGTCATAAACAATATTGAATATTTAATAGTAAATGTTGAAAAAGTGTCCACAATTGGTCTTTGGCAAGCCTCCTGAATTCTAAAAAATAACGCTAAAAGCCTGGAATCGTAATTTCAAGTTAATCGATCAAAATCGATTTAGTGAATACTGTACAGCATCAGGATTTAAATATGGAAATATTTTTATTATGAATTATTTCATCTCTTAATGCTCAATTATAGCAATAGTAGCGGTATAATATTATATAGTGCAATGTATTGATTTTTTTTTATTTAAAAAAAAAATATTTAATGTTCAAAGTTGACGAGATATCAAGTGTAATATGTTTTATTCTTATATTTTTATGACCTATAAAACATTATATTCTTTAGAACGAAACGAAGGAGAATCATTTGGTCATAAAATAGTTTTACTTAGCCTTTAAAAAGATGAAGAATCTTTTTAGTTTTTACTCATACCTATCTACTTTTCTATAGTCTATATATAAGGATTTTTTTTTCACTTTTACTTTTTTTGTAGATAGAGAGAATATAGTATCAAGATAAGTGATACTATACCGTCCGTCGTGACGCAGAGGCATACCGCCTGCTTGTAAACGCGAAACATTTTCATTTTCTTCGTTATGGCAACAAGGCAAAAGGGTGGCGTTGACTTCCGCCACTCAAAATACAATGCCTACAAATACGAAAAAAGTGGAAAATGAAGTGTTTTAACACTAGGTTCCTTGAGCCTACGGTTCCCTTTGCCTGCCTCTACATAGTAGGGATACAGCCTGAAGCTTAAAAGAAAGAATTGCTGCAATTAAACGCCGGGATTTTCAAAATTAGAAAATACAGTAAATACGTGCCGCCAATATAGCAGGATTATATACATAATTGTATTACGGTTCACATAATCGCTTGAAATAGAGAGGTGTAACATTTATAAAAACTAGCGGACCCGGCAGACGTTGTTTTGACAAGAAAAGAAATGTCACTGAAAACATGATATTCATAATTTACTATAATTTATTATAGTACCTTTCAACTACCTCGACTTTAGTTCCGCCTACCAGATTCAACCTTTTTTATCAATCCATACAAAAACTTTTAATGTACTTATTTATAACATAGGTACGTACAACATTTTATTCAAATTGGCAAAGCTGTTTACAAGGAGTAGGAAATATATATGATACTTAAGTATAAATAGATAGAAATCGATAGGGATTATCATAAAATATTATCATAACCAGCAAAAGCTAAGGAATGAGGTCCAAGTATTGCCACGAGCGTCAGATTGAGGAGATTGCCGCGTAAGATATTTTGGGTTAAGCCGTCCTTTGCTAGGCTTATATTATGAGGTCTCTTTTTTCTTACAGAAACTTACTTACTAAATATTTCATAGTAAAATGATATACTTTATATATTATACTTTGATATATACTTTAACTATTTTTGTAGCAGTAATTTCATTTATTTAAAGTTTCAAATTTCGCTTTATTACTACCCAATTTTCTCTAACCAAGCTTCGGTGTGTAGCAGCGAACAGAATGCCACACCTAGTGTAAAAATGTTATGAAGCGTGCTATATAAGCATTGACCACGATTTAAATATATTATAAAATTCATATAAAGGCGATAAACATGGTATATAAAAGCAAAGGGCGCATAGAGGTGATTTTAACTTATTTGATTTCACTAATTGGCCATTAAGCTACATATCGAGTCTTTCCCCAAACCTTTCAAGGGTTATACAATATATTTTAATGTCAGTGCTGCCACCCCAAGGGTGCGGCGACCATTCACCTCAAAATAAGTCAATACATTATGAGTGAATTTGAATTTTAAAATTAAATAATATTTAAAATTGTCGTCTAATATTATAGATTATATTAATGTTTGTGTGTGAATATGTTTTAGAACGTACCACTAAAAGAAATACATATTCTATGATTGTTTCATAAAAAAGACTTATATTACGTCATTAGGCATATTACAATATTAAGATGACAGCATCACTCATGTTGTTAAGTTTCAAAAATTTCAAGTTTATTATTTGTATAAAACAAATGTATAACATTATCTAATGAAATTCCGATGGAAAAATTTACCATTTTATTTATGTTATAGAACATTGTATTTATTTATTTATTTATATTTAGAAATTTAATGGAGTGCCCAAAAGTTCCTGATGAGGCTAGGTGCTGGGAGGCAATTGATATATTTTTGTTTTCTAATGGACAACAGTTCTCTCCACCAAGGAAATACCATCTGACGTGTGAGGACTTGTGCCAATGGGACGCAACAATTCAATTTCTAGCACAGACTCTATATGGTTCCGCGTAAGATTCAACAAATTTAATATAAAAAGAAAAAGAATAGCAATTCTGGCGCATCGGCATAGCGCCTGATTGTAAACGCCACCATTATGGGTTCGATTTCCATTTGGGGAGAATTATTTAATTTTCATTTTCGTACCCCTGATAACGTTCCGCGGCAATAGTAATGAGTCCCGACACTCAACACTCAAAAATGCGAAAAGTGAAGAACAGTATCTTAACAATAGGTTACCCCTGTTGTCAACCCTGGTATTTACGGGATACATCGTGAAGCTAAAAAAAGAAAAAGAAATATCATCTACAGTTTATTAGTCTAAATTATAAATAAAATAAATAAATAAAAAGCGTTATATAATATGAGCTAATTTATAAATTATTCTGTAATTATTCTTAAGTCTTTAAAAAAAATATTTTTAAATGCTTAGACTTGGTAAATATAAAATACTTGAAATTACTTTCACTTAGTACAGTGAGATAAAATTAAATAATTATTTTACAAGGTATTCTGATATACAACTATACACGTTAGACGGCAAACAAATCCACAGCCCCCTAGAGCTGAAAAATGATAATGCATATGTGGCAGTTATATCACCAGAACCGTTCGTTTGGGCGGGATATGAAGAGTACATAATAAGAGCTTCAAGGTAATGTAGGAAATGACAATCGTTTGTTATATTTGTTATGAACCACATAAATTACAGGATACATTAAAATTTTTATGAAAAGATTTAATAATATTTTTATAGGTCACGAGAAAAGCGCCAAGATAAACTACCAAATAGCAGTACTCTTATAAAATCAAGTTAGATATTATTTATTAATGTTATTACATTGTTATATATCTCATTGCTTTATGATGGTAAGCGCTTTTTATTTCAGGTGACATAAACTCAAGTAAATTAATAAACCCTTATATGTGTACAGACGTAATTGCTACAGATAAAACCGAAGGAGATGTTGTTAATTGCAATATGGTAGTTAATATTTGTTTTCGAAATTACTTATGAGCTCATTTAGTTAAATCCGATATATGTATTATTATTTCTTTGTTTATTTTAATCTCATTATTTTTTTTCATGTTCAGCAAATTCCTGATAAAGAAAACAAGGTCAAAGGTAACAAGCCAACAGAATTAGTATGTACTGGAATGTCAAAATTTTTAAAGAAAAATAGTATAGAAAATGATAATCAGAAACGAATCAGTAAGGAAGTTGCAAAGAATGAGATAAGGAAAAATCAAAGCTTAAAGCCTTTGAAGAAAGATCAGTTACTTGATA
Organism: Dione juno; assembly: GCA_037127375.1. Lineage (NCBI taxonomy): Eukaryota > Metazoa > Arthropoda > Insecta > Lepidoptera > Nymphalidae > Dione > Dione juno. The sequence continues at coordinate 1,069,604 of JAXRJS010000009.1, read as the reverse complement.
AAAAAAAGAATTCATCTTTGATACGTAAAGCCAATGATAGTAATAAAATTAATCAATTAATTTCTCAAAACAGTTTAAACTCTCAAGTAAATAACATTGAAAACCCTAAAGAAAAAAATAAACAAAAACCAAAGGAAAATTCAGATATCAAAAATCCAGTCAAGGGTGAAACTAATAATAATGTACCAGGAAATGTTATTGTAAGCCAAACAGATAATGTCATAGAAAACAATACACAAAACCTTTCCACTCCGGAAAATAATATCAGTGAAAATAATAATAACTTTGTAAAAAATCCTGACACTGTAGAAACAACTGATTATTGTCCAAATAATACAAAATCTCAAGAACAGAGCACAGATTTTGTGAATAAAAATAAAAATATTAACATATATTTGGATATAAAATTAAATGGTTTTATTAATAACAAAAACGAAGACACTAATGCTATCAAAAAATGTGAATCAAAGCTAACACTGTTATCACACAAAGAATCTCAAGTGAATATTGACGTTGTGTTAAATAAAGAAAATCTAAGTTTTTTAAATAATAATGAACCAAAAATGGAAAATTCTACTAACAATCAAAATAATTCAATAGAAAATAAAGATGTTGTAGGCAACAATAATAAATTTGTAGTTGTTTATTGTAAGTGTGATAGTAAAATTAGCACACAAAGTGAAAATTGTCTCAAAGAAAACACAAATTTAGCATTTTTACTGCCTGTACCGGAACGAGGTGTATGCTGGTAACTAAATTAATTATTAAAAAAAAATCTTTATTTCTTGCCGTTTTCTCACTAGAATATAATTTATATATTTGTAGTCCACGTGAAATTAGAGTGCAAATGGTTGACAAGGCGAGTCAAGTATCTAGTTCCATCAGTACTAAAAGATTAAGCTATGAAGAAAAAGATAAATTACAAGAAAACACAAACTTACAAAGAAGAGATGATGAAATTTATAATAGAAATGGTGAAGTACGTCCAGAAGATCAACAGGCTAAGGAGAAAATCGATGATTATACTCAAACCGATATGTCTAATGTATTGGTAAGATATTAAAAATATTATAAAAATCTTTAAAAATATATGTATATAAAAATCTTTCATTATTATCGCAAAATATCACGGTGCAGTGACAGCATCTGATTGTTAACGCGATGGCGATGAATTGTATCCCCACACAGGGAAATGAATTACATATATTAATTTCCATGAGTTAATAGATAAATATATAGCGTTATGATCTGCCACTGAACATATGGTGTCTCAAATTCGGGCGGAAAATGGAGAAGAATAGGTTCTCTCTGGCTATTCTGCTATATGCGGAACAAAGCGTAAACCTAAAGAAATCAAACATTTTATTTATAATAAACATATTTATTTTCTACAGATATTGTATTTTTAATATTATATTTTCTAGATCCAGGTAATTTGTGAGGAAGATGGTCACTACACATTTTGTTTGCCACCTTTGGCTTTGTTAAAACAATATAATATGAACACAGCATAATCCGAGTTTCCATGTTCCCTTTTTATAACATTATGCTCAATATTACGCTGATAAAAAGTAGGTATAATATATATATATATATATATATATATATATATATATATATATATATATATATATATATATATATATATATATATATATATATATATATATATATATATATATATATATATATATATATATATATATTATTTAGTAGTAACAATAATAATTAATAACAGGTATTTTAAACATTCCAATGTATACGATAATCCAACCTTGTTTAACTGTAGTTGATCCTGATAAGCCTGTAATTTTCGACGCAATATGTTCATTGGCTTCGACCCGATATATTGTAATTGTAGTTCACTTAAATACTGTAGGCTTTCTGGAGGCATCATAAGCATTACCTAAATAAAAAACATTTTATATATTAATGGATATTATAACAATGATACATCTCATTATTCGTATATAGTTGTTAGTAGTACATACATATAAAGGATAAAAAATAATATATTAAAGCCTGTAAAAAAATTATATTTGATATAAAAAAAAAACATAAATTACTTAGTTACTTTAAAGTAATATTATTGATAATATTGTATCGTAAGCTTACACAATTTCAATAAATTAAATAACGAACTCTAAAATATTCACAAAAACGATATTTGTTCAGATTAACCTTGGCTTTCCAGCAACATTAACTTTTACCTGGGCAGTTAATCCCGACATGGCCCGAGGATTGACAGCACTGAGATCTCTACCATCCACTTCAGCTAACAGCAAGCCTAATCTGAAAACATCTTGCGCACTCCAACTATATGCTTTGCCAAGTGCCTGACAAATTTAATAGCAAATTTACACATACATGATTTAGACTCAATTTATTCTTAAAAATATCTATTAATCATAAAATCTGTAGTATAAATTATATTTTAATAATTGTTTATTTTAAATTTTAATTAATTTAATTATTTGTCTTTAAAATAATACATACTTGAGTTCTTGTCATCATAGCTAGATAAAATCGACGTTGCAATGGATCACAAGCTCGAATGTGGTAAAATACCTGCGTGATAAAGAGACAAGGCTAGAAACGAAACGACGTCAACTTATATAATAATAGCTTCACGCTGTATCCCGCATAAGGCAGGGTAGGTAGAGGGAACCGCAAGAACATAGTGTTAAGACACTGTTCCCCGCTCTCCGCCTTTTGAGGCCTTTTTTAATTAATTTCACGTTGTATCTCGCATTTAGTAGGGTAGGCAGAGGGTACCAAGTGCTTTCACAACTCATGCTAGCCCTCTGTTTCCCACTTTTCGCTCAATTTCTGATACATTTTGCGTTTAGAGGTGGAACTCAACACTACGAATATGTTCCCGCGATTGGGAATCGAACCTACAATCGTCGTGGCTTAATTATCCAAGCATAAAATTATAAAATTAAATTATTATTCGACTTATAAAAAAACTAAAGTATATAATATATGACATAATTATGGCACTCAAACCTGATGAGATAGTTGCAGATATGTGTTCACGGGTAGCTTACGCATGAATGTCATCGGGACGCCGCACAGCAAATTATTCATAAGATTCAAATATTTAGGTTGAGACCAATCTTTGTTTATTTCGATATACTTGCTAGCCACTACTCCTACCTACGAAATATAAATAACAATAACCAATGATACGCAAAACTGTTACCTATGTATACAATTTCAACCCTTTATCACTTAGAATTTGTGTTTAATTTTATTTAAAAAAAGACACAAGAAATTTTACTTAATCTTAAGTATAATTAAAATAAAAAAAACATAAAACATCGACAAACGATTAAGCTTAAACGCAAAAAACAATGCTTTAGTAACATTTATGTAATATTCTAACAAATATTTGATATTTAGACATTTTTAATTATATACTAGTTCGATAATTAGAACTGGGTATGAGATATCATGAGAAATTATTTTTGGTTAGCTCTTTAAAATTATTTCCACCGGTTTAGTAAGATTTCCAATGGTATGTTGCCAATAATTGTCTACAGTACGATACAGTGGGTTCAATTTTTCAAAATTTTCTTTTTATATGGAATACGAATATTAAAGATTTTAGTTGGAGCAGATCGTTTCGTTTATTCTTTATTTTATCCTTCATTAGTTTATATTTACAATATTACATGCTACTACTTAATCCCACTCTCGTTTGTCTACTACTATACGTTGCACTGGTAGAATAATGTGGCTATTAAAAAATAATATTCTTTGTAAGATATAAAACTTATGCATACAAAAATGTTTTTATAATTTTTTTTAATGTCGTTACATAAGTTGAATGTTTTACATAAAATATAAATAACAATTGGGAATAATATACATACGTATATAGTTTATTCAACCTATAGGTTTTAAGTCAATTTTTAACAATTTAACAAGTAACTCACTTGATGTCGGTTCAGTCCTTCGTGTGTCCCGATATAACTCAATATCCTGGCGTCACTCAGATTTAGCCTCGCAATCTCTCTTCCATTGATATATTTAAAGAGTGGTCTATACTTCTCGAGAGTTTCATACGGTACCTCAATAGTACGATTTGACCCACGCACTACTCGCCACGTAGCCACTAGCTTCTCTCGAGCAATTTTCATCATAGATATAGCACGAGACTGGATTAAAGTATTTAACTATTATTTTACAGTTGTTAGCAATGCTTACTTCAATGTTAAAGAATAAAGAGAGAGAGAATAATAGAAACAATACAAATAGGTCAAAATTAAATATTTCTATATTAATATATATACATTTGATTACTAACAGATCGTAACACATAATCAGCTGGTAATCTCTCTATATCGGCTATTGATCCATAAAGAAAGATCGCAAAAGCATTAACTGCGGTTTGCATAAAATCTTTTGTTATATTCAATTCACAATATCCACGGTGCATTAGCTCCGATTGTGGAAAATGGACGCCACTCTTATTGTTAAATAATTCTGAACTGAACATATAAATTATTTAAAATATTTGTGCATATTTCATAAAATCCAGAAATATATACTATAAATTTTAATTATAATTTTTTTATCTGTTTTACGCTTTAGCAAAGCAATAGCCCACTCTGGGCAATAGGCTGGATCTGGATAGACAAAGCGTGGCATGTCCCGAATCCGGAATGGAAAATGGAGAATGAAGTGTCTAATACTAAATTCTCTCTGCCTACCCTGCTTTATCTGCCTAACCTGGAGGGAATGCCTGAAACTAAAAAAAAATTTAATGAATTTTCCTAAATACTCGTAGATTGGCCACTTACTGCATAAAACTTCCCATAACGTAATGCCGCAAATTGTCCGTGTCATTTCTATCCGGCTTAGGTAACCTTGATATATTTTTTACTGGATCTAAAAAAATGTTATCTTTTAATAAATCTTCTCTATTAAAGATAAGTAATATTTTTAAAAACCTTACCATTTTCTTCGATGTTTTCGCCATAAATAAATTGATGTAGAAATCTTTCAAACATATCAAAGGGATCTAAAATTATAATTTTATAAATAAATTTATATAAGACTGTAATTTAACGGAAAATTCTTTTTTTATCACAATTTTTTCTATGTGCATTTAGTAAAAGCTAACTAGGCTATTAAAACTAGGCTACCTCTACCTATCCTGCTAAATGCAAGGTGCAGCGTGAAATATCAACACTACATACATATGTGTATTTTCTATTAAGTTCCGTAGTAACATTATTTCAATCTCAGATCACCAAAAATGAAGTATGATTTCAACAGATTGGTGTTCATTGTGTAAACCCCAAATTTGAAGTCAATAACCAATAAGCTAATTAAAATTATAGCATTAATAATGGCAATATATTTACTTATAATAGTAACTTCAGACAATTCTGTAGTCAATTTAGGAGTTGGCTGTATAACACTATTCGCATATATTTCACCATCTTTATTAAACGCAATCGATTTGTTTTGTACAACTTCGTAAACAACGCAGTTATATTCTGTAAAAAAAATGGTTAAAGAAGACTGACAATATACTATGTATATGTAACAAGTCTAATAATAATAATGATGATGTCTGATGATGTTTTTTAGTTATTTCATTCTTTAGAAGATCAACATTTCAAAAACACTTGAACAATTAAGAAATTATCATTAATGACAATCTTTACGCTCTTAGTCTGGAGTTAGAGTTCATAGTAATGATCGTTAAACATCGCTCAAACTTGGACGCTGTCTGTCTCTATGTATGCTAAAATCTTTAAAACTTCGCAACAAATTTTGATACGGTATTTTTTAATAGATAGAATAATTCAAGAGGAAAGCTTATATGTATTTAGACATGCATAATATACTAGAGGATCACTGCAATTTTTGAAGGTTTGTATTATATATATGTAAAGATATTCTATAGTATATTAAGTATCAGCATTGCATCTGTGCGAAGCGGGCGCTAAGCTCGGGTCGCTAGTATATAAAATAAAGGTGTTTATTGATTAATTTAAAACTGGCAGCATTCAGCCCCTAAATAATCAATGAAAAATAACGAATGAATGAATAAAGAAGACAAATAGTTAAAACGAGAGCCTAGAGACAAGGTCTCAGTTAAAGCTATTTTCAACGGATAATTTAATTTAATATAATTTGGTCACAATACTCTTGAAATAGCTAATTATTCACATATTTATATTAATGTAATATTTTTATAAGAAATGACGAGTGATGGCAAGAATAGTTCCGCTATAATTTGAAATTTAGCTCGGTAAAGAGAAGAGCTGGGACATTGGAGAGGAGATACTTGCAGTTCAGATAAGTACTTGCAATGAAGCCACGCCTGCTTTCTCCACAATGCGATGGGCATCGATATCTCAAATATTTAAAATATATAAGGATTTCCCAATCAAGGCCAAAATAGATGAAACATATAAATATATTATATTAATAAGCAAAAAATATTAATTTTACCTTGAGGTTTATTATCATCTCTTGTTGTTATTGTAAACAGTCGATTTTTATAAGAATATACCATCGTAATGACTGAACTAAAAATAGAGAAGCCAACCAAAAATATTTTCATGTGAGTCGTCATTATTTAATTTGCAATTGCATTTCTGACTACAATAATCTATAGGGCTGTGTATAACATTTTAAATGTCTATTGCTTTATCTGAAGAATAGAAGGCAATTACCAAATGTAATGTACAAAATAGAGTTGGAAAGGGAAAAACTTCTGAACTCTTAAACTAAATCCCTTATAATATTTTCTTCAATAAAGATAACATTATACATACATAGATAATAAATAATGTGAAAATATTCCTTTAGCAAAATGACATTTATGTCAATAGATATGCATACCTTTGTGAGTATGCCATTATAATAATAAAACAAATTATATCAGTATTACAGGAAGTAATTTTTAAATTTCAAGTTATGTCTTCATCAAATTCGAGTGAAGATGAAGATGAAAACCAAATGGTCTACAGCAACTATACAACAAACGACAGGGTTCCATGGTATCCAATGCTTGGTCAACCACTGATATATTACGCTGAAATTGTAAGTATCTATAATAAATAATATAACTAAGAATGTAAAATCGTATCACACAATTACTGATAACATTTAGTTCATGTTAATTTTAACGTAATTAAAATAAAACACTTATGAAGGTGACTTGAAAATTATTTCCTATAAAAATTAGTGACGCAAGCCACCACACAAGCTTAAACAATATATATATATATATATATATATATATATATATATATATATATATATATATATATATATATATATATATATATATATATATATATATATATACATATATATATAAATATTAATTATTTATCATACTAAATATATGCATAAGTTTCTAAATATCCCATTGAAACTTTAAACACAAATATAATATATTTTCTACAGCAACCAAAACGCCATAAAAGAAACAAAGAACAGAAAAAGGACACGCCTAATTGTTTTGTTAAGGCGTTTCAGTGGTACACTCAGGTAAAGCGTACTTTTATGTTTAATTAAAACTATGCCAAGAGCGACAAGCTTTTTCCGTACGAATGTAGATAATGTCTCTGTTATGTATATATAAACGGCGGAACTCAACACCGCACTACGTTTGCCGCCGAGCTCTGGTAGAGCAGACAAATGAAAATAATTTCAATCAATAATGTCACCACGCGGCGTCACAATGGCTTCTATAATTATTTATTTATGCTTAGCTAAGCTAAGAATTGTGAAATTAGATGAGCTGAGGATTGCTCAGAGCATTTTCTTCTTACAATATTGTCACATTATAATAATTGTAGATTTTATACGCTAATGTATCTTGTATATTACTATTAAAATAGTAATTGGTATATAAATAGATTAGTAGTAAATTATACACAAATAAACGGAAAACTCCTTGGTAGTATGTTTCATTATTGAATAATAAAATTAATATAAATTGTTAACAAAATGTATAAAAATATCTTTGAATATTTTTAATAAAGTACGTTTAAAAAAAGGGAAGTTTTTGTGATTAAAATTTTCAACACAATTCTATATATAATAGTCATATATCCAGTGTAGTAGTTTTAAATATAAATTATTTTAGGAACGTGTTCTAAAGAATAGAAATAGCAAAAATAATAATATGAAAGATTTTGCAACTTGGCTAGACGATAAATACGATGAATTCTTACAAGGTGGCCGTACTCAATATATATGGAAAGAGAAATCTACAATTGGAATAGTCAATTCATCATACAGGTATATTCTTAACAGCTTCACACTTAATCCCGCGTAGACATAGATAACCTAGTGTCAAAACATCCCGCTATTCACGTAACGCCCGGATTCGAGACATTACGTGTTTGCAAGTGGCAGAGCTCAAAAACGCACTTTATCTTAATACGTAGTCTAATTTTGAAATATTTTCTAAAATACACAGAAATTATTCTTTTTCACCAGCATTATACGTGTAATATACACACTTTGAGATTCAGTTTGATAAATTGATGTAGTAATTTTGTTATCATTGCTTTTTGTTTTACTTATAGACATCAAGGAAGTACTTTGAGAACTAAAGATTTTAGAAAAAATTTAAGAGTCAAAAGGTAGTATTTTATTATTTTTATTTATTTTTCAAGTATTGTAAAAGTAATTATCATTAAAATATTGTAAAAAATTCTATTATTTAAAAAAATGTGGTAACACTTTAATCGGTTGGTATATCTAAGGATTTTTTCAAAACATTTCTATAACAAAACGAAATATTGAAAATCATGATATCTATTACCTATTAATATATTGTTTTAACAGATCTAATCAAAGTATCAAAATGATTTTAAATCCTAAAAATATGTCTCGTGCTGCATCAGAGAGCTGCGAGACACTATCCCGTCATCCTCGCTAGACAAAATGCTAGTTAACAAATCAAAAACCCATGAAAACTTTTAAAATATATCTCTACTGTAAAATATATCTCTGTATTTGAACTATTAGATGTAGAGCTCTAACATGTACTGTCCGTTTAAAACACATTTCCTATGGCTTGATATTTTCAGAAGTAAATCACGCAATCACTTTAATGGTCGGACTCAATCCGATACGAGTATTCTCGAGAAAAAGTTGAAGCCTAAATCTCAGAGCTTGACAAGTATTCTTAGAGAAAGGGAAATATATGTTATACCCTTTGATACAGTGCCTGATGACAAGGTATTATTTAAACAGCATATATATATTTTTTTATTTAGAATAACAGATGAGTATCTAAATATATCGTACTTGCGATTGGACGTGTGGTGAAAACAGCGTGATTCCAAATCTTGCTTTTTATTTCATAAATAAATGTTTATTTAATAAATGAAAAATATTATTATAAAATGATATTGATGTTGTTATGGTACGGTTGAGACAAGTACAAATATATATGACAGTGTTGGATTTAATTTTCTGAAAGGGCAACAGATAAGTAAGATAAAACTTTTGAAGTCAATATATAATATTGTAAATGAACAACTTTTTATATATTGTATATTATAAAGGAGCTGAATAATTGCTTTCAAAGTTTAAGGAAAATACTGAAGCCGAAAATAAATCTACGGCCGAGTGGTCCAAGAAGGATTCCTATGATAATTTACAAGAAAAAATTCAATAAAGATATTTCTTGTCAATGTTACCAAGCCAAGTTAAAAAAAATAGAGACTTCGAGTCGGATTGAAAAAAAGATGAGTAGATCTAACATTTGTTCGTGTGACGATATGAAACCAACAACGGCCTTGCGGAAGGTAGGTATCTAATTTGGTTAATTACGAAATTATAATATTTACTATGTAAGTATGTCAATAGTGGCCGCGGCTTTGCTCGTATTTATAACGTGAAAATAATTTATGTATTTGACCCGATTTTTTTTGTGTCAATGTTTACTATTTATGTAGAACAAAATTAATATACATAATTTTCTTCACATAGTAGCTTTATGCTTTTTCCCACACAGTAGGGTAGCCAGGGGTAACTAGTGAGATAAAACACTTCGCACCCACCCCATTTTTTGTCCAATTTTTTAAATCTATTTACATGTTGATTGGTAAAACTCAGCACCGCACTTTGTCTGTCAGAAATGAATATACTCGTAATTTAAATAAAGAGATCTCGTCCAAGGGATCACACCTAAACCCAATCGTATTTACAATAATTCGCTGTTTCATCACGCTACGATTTCGAATTTCACTTTTTGATATAATAATACATTTACTCCTATTTTTTTATTTTAAGAAACAAATTATTCTCCAACCGTATCAAGGAAATAAAGAAGAATTAAAAAGAAAAATGTATACAACGAAAATAAATGAACCACAAAATACGACGAAAAAGACTGGTGGCGTGCAAACTTCTGACTATTCAATCAACTTAGTTAAGGTGGCTTATTCACTAAGCTTTTAACGTTAAAACTATATCCTATATTTAATACTAGCAACCCGCTCTCGGCTTCGCCGCTTAAGTAATTGCGTTCGTTTCGATATGTTATTTGAAATAGCATTGAACATGTACAACATACTCCCATTTACTATAATATATTTTTTTTTAAAGTCAAAATAGCCTAAGTTACTCCTTATTACATAAGCTACCTGTCAGTGAAAGTCCCGTATATTTATATGCATGTAGTAAAAAGCGGGTTTTTTAATATTCCAAGCAGACACTCCAATTTTATTTGTTAGTATAGAAGTATAGAGAAATATATATAATTATATTAATATTCCTAAATTTATAAAATATTTTTTTAGGACATTGGAAGCCCAGTTTTTATGAAAATGATTTGTACAAAACAAAATTGTTTTTTAAAAAGTGAGTACTGATTTTATAAGTTCAAATATAGGTCTTATCAATATAAGTTGGCTGATGATGTTTTAAACATATTTTAAAGATAAATTAAAAGAACATTTTAATGTACAATTATACAGTATTTATTTACAATAAAAAAATTATTTACAAATTATATGGCAATTATTTATTTAACGAGGTACACCATAAGCGGCGGCAGGCTTTGCTTGAGGTAAAAATCCAAAACTACTAGAACTTAAAGACCCACTTGACTGGCCGCTACTGGAAGACGACGGTAAACCGTAGTCATATGATGGACCTGATACTGACACTGACGATGATGATGACAATGAACTTTGAGAAATTGAAGAAGATTGCTGACTAGATCCTAAGTTCAGTGGTGAATTGTGTACGAAGGATAAGACCTCTACACTAGGTTTCGCGTTTTCTAGAGAAACTCCCGAAACTAGAGATAAGTACCCAGCATCTTTGGCTGATGAGTGCTCGTTATCTTTTATAATATCTTGTACACGAGATACGACGACGTCATCCAAGGCTTCTCTGTGGACTTGCGCTTGCTGTCCACTGTATTGATTAGAGTCGGCTTGGTAGCTTGACAAACCAAAGTTTTGAGGTTGACTTGGAGCAGACTGCTGGTATGCATAACCTTGTGATATTTGTTGAGGTTGATATTGGATTTGGGCTGGTTGTGGCTGACCTTGGAATGGCAGTTGGGGCTGGGGCAGAGGAACTACAATAGGAAGCGGTTGTATCAATTGGGGTATGCCATATGAAGTACTAGGTGGGGAGATGGCCTGTGGTTGGAAGGCAGGTAATGGTTGGGGACTGATAGGTTGAGGTTGTGGTTGGAAGATTGGCTGTTGGTAAATTGGTTGTGGCTGAGGTTGCGGTTGAGGAATTAAAGCTGGAAGGGGTCTGATTGGTTGAAATTGTGGAACCCCATAAGACTGACTAGGCTGGGATATTATGGGCAAAGGCTGAGGCTGGAGAGGTCTAAATTGAGGTGCTGGTTGCGGGAGTGGTTGAGGAAAAGAGGGTAAGGGTTGAGGTGCTGGTCTTGGTATCGGTTGGTATACTTGTTGGGGTTGAGAAATGAAAATAGGTTGCGGTGCCTGCTGGATTTGTGCAGGTCTTGCGTTGGGTGCTGGGTAGTTATAACCTAAACTATTATATTGGTTTTGTGAAGAACCTTGGCTGATAAATTGAGGACGTTGTTGCGGATAATTGATTATAGGCGCATTGGGAGCAGGCCGTGATATATGATAGGGAGCTTCAGCCACGACAGCCACAATCAGCGACAATAGTACCACCTGGAAAAAAAAATAAACCTTTTACTAACTTTTTTATATTCATTATCATAGATTTTTATTTTGTATTATATTGATAATACTTAACATTTCAGTTTAACAAAAAGGTTAAGCAATTAAGTGTGACACGCATCCAAAGATACGACTAATGCATTACTAATATACTATTTAAATAACCAGAAAGTTGGTCACGATATTGACACGGGAGTTAATTTTCACTTTCGGTCGTAGTCACTCACCACGTTCCTCATGTTTGATTTCCTAGATCAGTGTGCGATGTAAACAAGCTCATCTCCGCTTTATAATGTCCACCTCTACACCAACTGAGATCGCGTTGCACAAACCCCGTTAGACACGTTGACTACTAGTTTCAGAAGATGTAATAATTTCAAACGCATTGTATTGTTATGCCTTTTTATTATATTAATTGTTTTTATTATTGTATGAAAAGTATATATATAAATTGATAACGAATATATTTTTGTCGTAGTTCATTTTTTACATAGCTTTTACACTATACAGACTAAGCAAAGGGTAGCCTTTATTATAAATAATCATATTTTTCCCAGTGGAAGTCAAATCTAAAACCATGGTGTAAGCTTAAATATAAATATGTCTACTATATGAAAAATGACTGAAAGAATTATATTAGGTTCAAGCTTTGAATTTTACATTACTATACAATTGAATGCTGAATTACATTTAACTTCATTCATTTGGGTCACGATCTTTGGGTTCATCGAATATTAACTTAGCTTCTAAGATGTTACACAATAAGTCTCATCAATGTGACATGAATTAAAAAGTGTTGCTTCAATGACTACTATGTAGGTATAAAATAAAGCTTATTATACTATTATTATGACGGTGCAAATCTCTCAAGATTCTCTCTTCCCGCATAAAATAAATTATATTCCGCATAAAATAAATTATAAACATGACTGATGCTCACGTTATAAAACTATTTACTCACTTTACTATAAACTACTATAAGAAGAAGACTTCAGTTTCGTTTAAATAACAATTTTAGCATAATAGAATAATATATAAGTATTAAGAAAATCAATTTATTTCTATGTTTTAATTGTGATTTTCTTAAGCAAACATGTCCTATGCGTACTAAGCCAACAGATTTATGCTAGAACTTATTAAAAGATTAGTGTCTTCAATGGTTGTCTCTGAAGTTACAAATGATTTTATGATATTTTTATAAATAATTTATAAAATACGTATAAACCTTGCCACAAAGCATATAAGTTTTGTATTTAATATGGGAGAATGATAGAAATTGCATGTTATTTGATCCACAAATTAAAAGGAAAATAAAGTATTAGAAAGATGTCCTTAAAATATTTTAGTATTCATATAACATCAGATAATTCTTAAACACACAAAAGTGGCTCAACACTCAATACAAATAAAATTAGAGATTTTTCTCAATATTTACTTATTACATATGTATATGTATGTACGTGTAACAAGGTGTTGCCATAGTACTATATGGAAATTGTTTAGTTTAACACTCACTGAATGAAACAGTTACGGTCGTTTCTTTTTAATAAAAAGTTTAAATCAATTTCATCAAAAACCAATTTGTAATTCCCCGTTGTGTGGTGGAACCCATTATTTATTCCCGCTTTTGTATCGAACCTTGTAACCACCATATCACGTTATCCTTAAAAAAACCATGTTTGTGTCATCAATTCATCATCAATTATTTCATATTAGATTCAAAATTTCTCTTTTTTAGGGTTCTATCCCTTGTAGGATCACTATGCCGTCCGTCTGTCTGTCCAAAATCACCTTGAATACTTCAATTCAAAGCTGAATTCAAGCTGAATTTAATATGAAAGTCGGTAGTTACTTTGAGCACAAAAAAGAAGTCAGACACAACCAGACAGTCTGAGTAATATTCTCAGTAATGAATAACTATAGGGTACTTCCAGTTAACCTACACTTATGAAATTTGGCAAGAAGTTAGGACTTGTAGTAGTGTAGAAAAAACCCAAAACATTGAAATTAATAGGTTTATCACAGATAAAATCCATACGACTGCAAATTTAATTTTTTGAACTTTATAAGCGGTATATTCTGTAGAATATGAGACGCTTATATATAGAAAATATATAGATGAAAAATTAATATTCTTTGGGACAAAGCCAGGCCGCTTTGATAGCTTTTATGAATAAACTACTGTACTACGTCAATTTTGCATTAACGCGTGAATATCATTTTTCTAAGCACGCCTTACTCGTGACCTTCAAAGCCACCATTGCTAACCAAGTATACAAATCCATTGATCAATCTAAAAATTTCCTAATAAAACTTAACTCCAAAGGAAGCTAATAAATAAGACACAAAATGCAAGTTCTATACACGCGTCTATTTTGTTTGAATTTAGATGAAACTCGTAATGACATATGAATAGAGGCTAAAATTGATTTTAAAACAACTTAGCAAGTCAAAGGTTGCAAACAATGAGGTAAGAGTGAAATTTGAGCGACACACGGTCACAATTTACACCTTTGTGTACTAAGATGTCGTAACAAAAATTCTTAGATAATAATTCACTTCTGGCGACTATTAAGTGTTTCAAAACATTCTTTAGTGTTAATGATAATAAATATATCGCCATTGATCGTAGCTGCCACGTTTCTTTCGTCAAGGTTAAATTAAAAGTGATAAAAATCTCTCGCTTATTTCTTTGCATGATGGTTTAAATCCATATAATGAATGGGCTGTGGGCAAATATATATATTAATATAGCTAAAAGCAAAAATGCTAATTCCACCGTCGTTCCATAATATCGTTCCACCGTCGATATAGCCAAGAAATACGTTCATACTTGTCTGCACACGATAGCTATAGATTCGAAGTGCAATTGATGAAATGTTTAAATTATTCATATATTTCCCTGGCTTGGGTGAAAAGAAAATTGGTGTGAAAAGAATAGACACATTTCACTAGGTTTTCTCTGCGTAGCCTGCTCCACATAATATCTATTATGTATGAAGATACTAATATATATTCAAATATGTAATTATATCATTATATGATCAACATTATGTGAGCCCACCGTGGCGCAGTGAATAACCCTGATGGTTCTGGTTTTCATCTGCACTCGGGGGGAATGAATTATTATGATTTCCCAGCTCTGGCATGAACAAGGGCGGAATTGAGCTTTAACACTAAGCACAAAATGTCTCAAATTTTTATGGAAAGCGGAGAATGTAAATTTTTGCACCAGCTTCTCTCTTGCTATAAACGGAATAAAGCGTGAAGGTGTATAGATATATGATTTGCATAATGTAAATTGTGTTTTTAAACACACGACAATACTACACTATGCCGATGAATGGATTTCGAGTGGATATTTAGGTATTTACAAATACGAAATTAAAGTCAGAAGCATTAAAAATATATTTATTCGAAACATTTTTCCTACTTAAAATGATGTTACAACATCAATTTATGAATATTAAAATGTCTAATCAGTAGATTAAATTGACTTTAAGTGTAACTTTGTTAGGCAAGATGTTTTTTATCGCTTAAAAAAACATAATTCTAACAAATTAGAAGATAATAATGCAAATCGTAATTAACTAACTTACTGCACATGGTTGTCAATTTGGGTTGTAATGTGCTTGGCTGGTCCTAATTACAATACACATGCACCTATAAACCTAAAATATATAATAATAAACCTATATACTTATAAACCTATACATATAAACCTACTATTTATATGACTCTGTCTCTGATTGACTATCAATTTTACTATGATTGTCTCTTAGATAGTAAAATCTAAGATCCTAGATAGTGTAGCTTGAAAGGTCTAAGTGTATATCAGTGGGAAGCGGCCTTTATTTTCTATTTTGTATCATCTTTACATATCAATATACTTTCTCAGCCTTGTAAGAATATTAACTCCGATGATAATTCTTAAAAGCATTAATGTTAATTGTTTGAAATAAACCAACTAACTTGCATGTTAAGCACATGAATGAAGATGAGCGTTTAGCTGATTAAATACTGATGTTAAATTAAATTAACTATAATTGAAAGGGCCTTTTAACATTCAAGTAGATAAGTTTGCTATAAAAAATCTAGTACAGCTTATAGAAAATTGCATTAATAATTTATTATTTATTACATTAAATTATTATTTATAACATTTCATTCTGTTTTTATGTATATAAGTACTGTCTTTTAGTATTCTAATTCACGCGAATTTCTCTTGTGATGTTGTGTACAGAGTACGTGCATTAAATTCCGATAACATTATCTTTACATTGTGTGGTGTAACTAATTGTTAATGAGGCTGAGGAAACATCAATGTTTTAAATATAACCCCTATCCCATATTCAGATTTCAACTGAGAGCCGTAGATATTACAGATTCTATTTAAACTGACACCGTCGCCACGAAGGTGGAATGGTGCCTGATAGTAGCCCGATAACTATCGAACTTATTATCAGGCACCATTCCTCCTTCGTGGCGATGACGTCAGCTAAAATAATATCTTTAATATCTAAAGCTATAGTTATAGAAACTATAGATACTATCACCAAACGAGAAAATAATAATAAAGCTATTGATTTTTTGGTATACAATCCAAATCAATGACTACTTCAATTTAAAAAATTTAAATAAGAACATTTGGCTTTTTAGCGACAGTTGTACTCTTTGTAATGGGGTAATCCCGCACTGGGGGTGGCGGAAGCTTGCCCCCTTTCATTTCCGCGTCGCGTTGTATCCGCTTGGCTACAATACGCTGGTGAGTCCTCTTCATCTCTAAGATTTCTTTCATTTCTTCTTTATCTTCATCCTATAAATAGTTCGTTATCGATTTCATCAAATTTATTTGAATATGAAAATTAAATATTAGGACATCTATTGATATATGGTAAGAATAAAAAAACATTCAATTTCGCAATTATTGCTACACGTTCTAACTAAAGTTACTACTAAAGTTACAACTTAGTTTATATGATAACATATTTATATATAATTTTTACAAATATATATATATATATATATATATATATATATATATATATATATATATATATATATATATATATATATATATATATATATATATATATATATATATATATATATATATATATATATATATTTCTTTTAGCTTCACGATGTATCCCGCACTTAGCAGGATATGCAGAGCGTACTGTAGCCTGTAGGAAACCTGCTTTCCGCCTTTAGAGGCATTGCAAGTATGGAAAAAGAAACTAATTCATTCTCCCCGAGTGGGAATCAAACCCACAAACTGTCACGTTTACAGGCAGACGCTGTCACCTCTATGCCACGACGGTCCTTAATTAATCATTCTAGTCATTTCATATTCCATTGTTACATACTCAAGGATCTAAACTATTTACTATTTCTTAAATTAACGATGAGAGTCATTTGCAAATACTTTCATAAAATTCTTTTTATTTATCAAACATTAGATACAAAAATGTAGAACAATAGGTTTTAGCTTGAACGCAAGTTACCTTTTGATTAATTCTAAGAACAAGAGCTCTTTTTCCACTAGCCATTGGTTGGCTATAGGCCAGTAGTTGCTTCAATCTTTGCGCTGGAGGCACTCCTCTTTCGACTACTAATACAATTCTGGCCCACTGCCGCTGCCATTCATTTCTTGTCTCCGCAATTTTTTGATACGTGTTGCCCATCATAGCGATTAGCATATTTACAAGTAATATGGCCACTATTATCATATAAATTACGAATAACAGCTGGAAGTTTAAAACATATAAATAATGTTATATAATATGTCATATTAAATGTCTTTCGATTCCCGCGAAACCATCTAGCATACTTATTAGCACAATGCTAAAATGAAAACTGTATTTTAAAAAGCTTACGTATTAATTTAACTGTGACGTTGAAAGTAAAAGTTAGAATTGATTTAGAATAACCTTTACCTATTAAGTAAAATTTTGTAGACCTTGTATAATATAAAATATCGGTCAAGTGCGAGTAGTACTCGCGCACCAAGGGCTCCGTACCTATTTCATTGATAGTAGGTATTCGCTAACGAAATACTTAAAAATATATATATTTTTATTATTTTTTGTTATAGAACTATTTTGGAAATACGTAATATGTGAAAATTTTAGCTTTTGAGTTATCATGACTCATGAGGGTATTCTCAGTCTGGTGACAGACAGACACAGACGTACTCAGACGGACACAGACGGACCAATTTCTTGAGGGACACTTGTGAGTGTTATAATATACTATATAGGTCTATAATATACTTGACTTTTCACAAAAATTACTATATGCGTTATAATATAATAAGTCACTTGAATAGTGACTTATTCATGTGATGTATTGAAATTTAAGCTTAACTATTAGTGAATTGTTAGATATATGGTCTGTCATTATTACATTAATCTCCCTGAATAAAATAAATAAGGTAAAATTTACCTATTACCCATGCTCCCATATATTGCTATAAAATGAAATCATTATATATGATATTATTCGTCATATCGTCATCGTGTCGTCATCGTTCATATTTTAATATAATTTTATCTAGAGAAATCGAGACAGCAAAAGTTTGCTGACTTACATACTCCTGCTGCTATATGTCTACCCAAAATATATTAAAAATTGAGGCAATTTTATTGGAATAACAATATAAATTTCTTAATTGTTTATAAATTATTATTGTTTATTGTTTTATTTATTATTGATATTAGTGATATTAAGGAACTTTGCTTATAATTTACCTTTGCAGTAATTTCATGATCAGTCCGTTCAAAAGCACCAAAATAATCAGAGAAAGATGTCAAGGACATCAGGAACATCGCCATGATACTCTCCATGGGTGATGGCATGGGGTTCGATATGGAGTCATCCACGCCCTCCGGCGTGTTTGGATTGTCAAACGAGAGAAAAATCACATAATATGCTAAAAAAACAAATTTTTAATATTTTTTTTATAAATTTATTGTTTAATATGTATTTTGTGATTATAAATAATTACCTTGAGAAAATCCCATGACAAATACTAGATAAATACAAACAAATCGTAATAGATCTCCCATCACCATTCTGTATATCATCACGACGAATGGCCCAACAGTTTTGAATCCTCTGTCGGTGATATAAATGTAGTTTTTTATTTATAAATGTATATTTGTTCCCACAATAGAGGTGGAAATTATTTATGTGAAATTTTTTAAAACATTTTCTACTTTTATCTCGCATATTCAGGGTAGGCAGAGAAGATCTGATATCAAAATACTCCGTTATCCGGTTCCTGGTTCCAGGTTAATTCAACTTATTTAACTCAGCGCTTTCGTTCCCCGAGTTGGAATCGAATCCATAACTATCCTGTTTACTGCCTTAACGTGATGTTATCTTATCTAATTTACTCTTGCCATAAATATTTTATAACAGATACACAAATACATCACAAACATTTAGGATACATCTTTAACTAATAGAATTTTCATAGATCATTCATTGTCACATAAACATTGCGATGTAGAGAAGCTATTGATTTATGGATTTGAACTAGAGTATAAAAATGTTCCTTTTATAAAAGAAATTAAACATTTCATAATTTCATTAATTAAAGAGACTTATTAATACTTTTCTGATGAGTTGTTACTTATCATAGGGGTGTTCCCCTTCAGGGAGAGAGGGGATGGAGGATGGCTGTATATAACAACCATCTCGATCGTGTCGTTTTCTTATAATTAAAAATTTCATCAACGATGCCACGGACAAACACACAAGCACGTTAAACTTCTAACACATAAAATATATATTATTTTTGTATATACATTCTAATAATGAAAATCATACTATTTCAATCTTGTTGAAGTAAAAACCAAAATTCGCTTATGTTTCTTTAGTTTCTTGGCACTGGGTTGTCTCTGCCTACACAACTGTATACGGGATGAAGCATGAAGATAAAAATATTATTAATTATATAATACATAACATTTAATATTACAAAAAAATTAAATACAAACCGACAAAAGAACAAAAAGTAAGGTGCTGTTGTAAGCATAATAATGACGGCCAAGTGGTCCTCCTCTTCATCAGCACACCATAAACGTAACGTCGGCAACGCGATCATTAGTAGGCACGAGAATAAAAACATTACTCTGAAACAAGTTTACTTTTAAATGAAGAGAAACATTTATATAACGGTAGTGAATTAAATCAAGCAATTTATATTTCTGTTCAATTTCTGTGAAGCTTCAGCTCCAAACTACTTATTGGATAGAGGGAACCGTTCTGCACTTTCCACAAAATTCCGTGACATTATGTGAAGGCAATGAAATATGTCATTCTCTTCGATTGAAAATCGAACCCACGACCGTCATAGTTTAGTAATACTACAGTTATACATTTTCAACACATACCTTTAATAATTTCTGAAATTACCTATATCTTCGTATATGTACAAGATAATTGAAGAACAGAAATATATTTCCGTAAACCATTATAAATAATGTTTACATCTATTAATAAACCTAGTTAGATAAATAAATAAGGAACAAGCATCTTATATATACATATATACATGAGTAAAATTTTCATTAATTTCCATCCCTAAGGATTCGCAAGCTAACCTTCAGAACGCGAACTATCTAACAACTTCACATAAACCAGTGTTACTGCGCCAAGGGACGGATCTGAACGTTTCTAACATCTTTAAGAACATTCAAGTAAATTGACCACTTCAGTTAAGATACGTCTTGCTTTTATATCTTAACAAAATTAAAGAAAAAGCAAATGACAACTCTGTTAAGGTATATTATGATATGATCATTATTTTTATAATGTTATTTTAATAGTGCATCAAAAAACCTTTCACAATTTTACATGCAGCCAAAGTACAATATGATTGGAAGCTAGTAACTGAAATAAGATCAATTTTATGAAAAAATATACTACCTACCCATCCATAATAATATGTAAATCAATCATTAAATCGTGTCAATATTTAAGTAACATATACAGCTTCTCACTGTATCCCATAGCAGGGTAGGCAGAGGGAACCGTAGGCAGAAGGACTAGGTTCCTTCCTGTCACTCCGTTCCCCGCTTTCCGCCTTTATAATATATTTTAATTTATATTTTATTTATTTCATCATTATTCATCTGTGCATGCGAATTATAATATTTTATTGTCATATTGACTTGTATAGAATTTATCAATACCTATAGTTTTTCATTTATTTAAAAGTGTTTATATAATTATTTAAAATTCTATTTTTATATAGTATTCTGTAGCTTAATATGCTTTATGTATAATATAACTTACCTTGATGGTACTGTGCTCAAATTTTCAATGAACATTTTTATGCCTAAAAATCTAGCTTCACGTAAAGCAGCACCTATGTACGCCAAAGCGCCAACCCACAACAATAATTCAGCAACTATACGTACCTGGAATACGTAAGGTACTTCCGTTACTAGAAATGATATCCAAAGTATTTGTGATGAGAAAGTCAAAAGGTAATATACTCGTATATAGTATAGTAAGTAAATAAAGCATGAACGCGCATTTATATAATTTATTGTATAATTTATTTGTGTATTTTTATTCCATTCGATTTAAGATTCAGTTTTACAAATTATAAATTGCTAAACGCATCGCAATGTAGTTTGGTTTGCCTGTTGTAAACCTCTTAAATCCGCGAATTTGTGAAATTGGTCAACTGAAAGCAACAGGGTTGGGTACCACTCCCTTATACGATATAGCCCTGCATAGGCAATTGAAGGTTTAATGGATTGAGATAAAAAGTGGTTAAGGACATATTATGACAAGTTAAACAAAAAATTACTTTATGAAATATAGTATTTTTTATAATTTATTTCTATAATTTATGAATTTACTTTAAACTTACTTTAGCTTGCCAACTGTCAAAGTTCATCAACCTACACTCTTCAGTTAAATCCTCCCACCAACCTTCTACGTCATTTTCTTTTGGAGCTTCAGTTGCTGTAAATAAAAGCTATTTATACATTTTAATATAACTTAACATTGTTTTAATTGAGATAATTGAAATAAGACACTTTGGAACTAACCACGATGGCGCATCAACGACGATTTAAAAGCTAAAAGATGTTTGTATTATACATAATTTAGACTATGGTTCTAATCCTAAATATAATAATGTTGATGAATTCGTCATGTTTCAATATTATAAAGTTCACTTATCTTAAAGAATATAAGCAAAATGTCTTTCAGAATAACATACGTTTTTCTTTTTCCTTTGGATGGCTTTTAAAACGTCCACACTGAACAGATTTTGTCGCATTGAAAACTTCCACAGAACTTGGATCGAAATCTACGCTAGACCTTGGAAGTGTACAATTTTCTAAAACACCAATAAGCCTTTCTTTAGTATGCTTAATAAGTTATATATATATATATATATATATATATATATATATATATATATATATATATATATATATATATATATATATATATATATATATATATATATATATATATATATAAATGTTAGGTTTATTATAATATATTTAAACATATTTAATATATTTGGATTACATATTATGTATAGAATATACAATTACAATTCTACATACGATTAGAAATATTTTTTAAATATAATAAATGAACAAAATTAAGCTTACCCACATCCGGTAGTTCAGCATCAACACCAGATCCAATAGTAGTGTTCACAACTGTAGCATTCAAAGAGCGATCAGGAGGCCCAGGACGTAACGTGAAACACACGAGGGATACAAGAAAATAACAAAAGAATAAGAAAAACTGTCGATAAAAACGAAATTTGACGAACGTATTCCATTTTGTCTTAAGTAAATCTATCAACATGCCTTCTAATAATTCAAGATGTTCATCTTTTTCCTGTAAGGAAAACAATGCAGAGTTTTAGATATTTTCTGCTCTCATATTCAGCGGCATATGGAACAAATAAAAAAAAGAATGCAGCAATTATAATTTTCAAGTTTATATTTAGTTTTATTTATCATTAATTTTCTTAAAACTATATTGCAGGTTCGGTGTATTGCCAAAACCTCCAATGACCCACACACCTAATTATTGCCACACACCTACAATTTGCAAATTGAAGGCTAAAAATCTGTAAAGAAGAATGTAAAGTTCTTCTTCAAATCTGTTTTACCAGATCAAGAAGTCAAAAAGCGTATGGTTATTTTTTGCTTCACGCTGTATCCCGCCTATAGCAAAGTAGGCATAGGTAACCTAGTGTTACGACACTTCGTTCTTTGTTTTACGCTTTTTAAGACATTGCATATTGAGTGGCGGAACTCAACGCCGCGCTTTTTGTCTTGTTACCAATATAAAAAAATTAAAAAAAGTTCATTCTTCTAGATCGAACCTAGTATCGAACCCACAAACCAACGCGTTAACAGACAGACGCTGTGACAAGGTCCGACAAGGTCCGGTGTGTGAAGGTCCGTTTTACTACTTGAATCTCATAGAAAAAAAAAGCATAATTCATACTTACTCCAAATACAACCAAATTCAAAGCTGAGTCTTTGCTTATTAATCCAGTTTCAGTATCAATAGTATCCACTTGTCCTAACGGGTAAGCTGCACAAGTAGTAGCACCTATTTGCCAATATATTTCCCTCTCAATATTTAAAATATGAAAAAAAAGTTCCACTCGAGCTAACTTAGCGGCGAGAGTTAAAGGTGTTAAGTTCTGAACATTGCGAATGTTTAATGATGCTCCAACTTCGTACGCCATATCAAAAGTGCTCTAAAACGTAATGAAATGAATATAAACTAGATTTTGAACTAACGTTAAGTTAAGTTTATATGAAAACATTATTTTAAAGCTACGAGTTCAGTTTATTTTGTCAAACACTCTAATCCCAGGCACTACTACTGTTTGTATTCTTACGTTCGAATTCATAAATTATTTTTGCTATTTTATGATTCATATTGATATATGAAGGATGGCTATATGCTTAATATTATTTTTGCGGCCGAAATAGCAGGTAAAAACTTCTCTAATAGTATATTTAATACATATATATTATCTATGGCAACCCACAACTATCAGAAGCCCTCACAAGTATATAACAACAAACAAATATAAATAAAGCTACGGAAAACCTCTTACCATTTTGTCGTAAATAATAAGCATATGCAACACAGTATTGCCATTAGTATCTTGCTTGTCTGGATTAGCTCCTCGAGCTAGGATCAGCCTGTAACATTCCTCTTGGCCTAAGCATGCTGCAAAACTTAACGGATATTCTCCCCAATAAACGTATCTAGTGAAACAAAATATGAAACATGTACATTTCGTCTTTTTGTAGCTTGTGAACACAGAAAAAAATGCGTTTGATTAAGCCTGGCACACAATTTGTCTATATAGAATGAAGAATGAATTGAATAGAACACTCACCCAAAATTCAAATAATGTTTGTCTTTTAGTCATAATTTTGTATATAAGTTAAATTGATTATATATAAGTTTCTATGCAAAATAAAACAAAAATTTAAAGCTTTAAAGATGTATTAATTAGTAGTTGCTGTCTGCAATTACGTTTGACTGGAAAAGAGAGAATAACGGAGGCATTTCATTATTTCTTTTAGTTCAGCTGAAATATTATGATTATATTCAGGTGTTCCAGATTTAAATATTTTATATGGCAATAAAAATGCGTATCAATAATCTTTGTTGAGGCAGCATGGAATGTATATCTTTTTTATAGTTTAGCTGGACTATACTCGAGCTCCAACTAAATGTATTTAGTTGGAGTTCAGTGTTTGTATATCAAGTTTTTAACCTCAATTATAATAACTAGAGTACCCGTTGACGCGTGAAATACGCGTTGCCATAGCAACGTGTATATCATTTTATACAAAAGTATATTGCTAAACTTATGGTAGTGTGTGTAAAGTTTCATTTATTGATTAAATATACTTTTTAAGTATTATTAATGAAAAATATTAGCGTTCTGCACTTCACCTATACATAAACTATAAGTGTGCCAAATTTCATTATCCTCCGTCCGCCCAATTTTCGTAAAAAGGGATCCAAGGTTTTCGCTTCACGTATTAATATATTGATTAATTTGCCCAGGTCTAATAGCTATATAACAAAAAAGTTTCATATATATCCGCCGAGTAGTTCCAAAGATATGTATGCACAAGCAGACAAACAGATTCATTTTTTATTTTTCGTAAAACTATTTTATTTAGACTGCATAGACACGTTTTAAAGTGTTTTATTATATTATACAAGAAAAAAAGTATACATTAGCAAATTAATAATAAAAACTTAAAACTTCCTTCGTATAATAGAGAATAGAGTCGGCTTTTGCCTTTTTAAAATAAAATTTCTTTGTCGCTTAACTTTATAAAAATAAAGTGAAAATAATACTCCAAGTAATAGTTCAACAAGGTTCAAATTTCTTGGCTTATTTATAAAAATGTTTTTATGTTATAACTATATTTTTATACAAACTTATATAGCATATACCAATATAAATAGAAAAGTCGATTAAATTAATTAAAAATTCAAATCGCTTTGTTTTATTTTAAAATATTATATTAATAATAAATCCATCAAACAGAGAAAAAAGAACATGGTAAAGAAGTAAAAAAATACGAACCCATCATAGTTAGTATCGGGCTGTACATTCACCCATTCATGATCAAACGAATCAGTTCTTGACGCCTTTTGGTCTTCTGGACACATGAAGTTTCCAAAGCACCTTTCATGGTAATCAGCGCCGGCGTCTAAGAGAAATTTTACCATTGTAGGATCTTCATTTACTATTGTCATATGGAGCACGCTCTCTCCTAAAAATAAAGATAATTTCAGATATATAGTGAAAATATATATTCGTTTACTTTAAAACTGGTATATTTTATAGTAGTTATAATGCACAGTAATATGCATGTACGCGCCATAAAAAATATTATGGCATAATTACATTAAATAAGTTCAAAAGTGATAAGACATTTCGTCAAAGTACTTTTATCTATATATTAATAGTTGAATCTTAAAACTTTGGACTCCTTTTTACGAAAATTGCGCGGATGGAGGAGTATGAAATTTGGTACACATAGTTTATTTGTAGGAGAAGCAAGGAACGCTATATTTTTCAATAATAATGCTTATAAAGTACATTTAATCAATAAATAAGACTTATTTATTGATTAAATGTACTTTATAAGCATTATTATTGAAAAATATAGCGTTCCTTGCTTCTCCTACAAATACTACGATAAGTTTAACAATATATAACTTGTGAACGTGAAGGTGACATACACGTTGCTATGGAAACACATATTTTGCGCCTCATCGAGTCCTCTAGTCTTAATAAATATTTAATTTATAATAATAATTCTATGCTATATTTGTGATTATTATTATACTTTTACCACTTTCTTATGCCATAACATTCGTTCTTATGTATAAAACAGCTTCGTCAAAAAGTAATTTGCATGGATTTAAGAATAGAATCCAGAGACAAATTATCTGTCGTGTATATTTTATCCCAAATTGATGACCGTGGTTAAATCGGCATAAATTTTCTTTATATTTCAAAAAATATCTCAAGTTTATAGTAAACCTACTATATATATTTATAGTCTGGATTATAAACTTTTTATTTCTTATAGTAAAAGAAGGCAAATGAGCAGAAGGGTTGAATCCTATGTGAAGTGGACACCGTCGCCCATAGCCATTTACAACCTGAGAGGGTGTGGATGCGTTGCCAACCTTAATGTTGGAGAAGATGATTGTACACACCACGCTTGACAACATTACTCTTTTGTTTTGTGAAAGAAAAGGAAAAAACGCAGTGGTTACGGGAGTCCCATAGTCAAAGTTGGGTGCCCTACAAACCACCGGGCGGCCAGCGTTGCACCGTTTCATCGGGTCTCACTGGACCCCACGCCAACGTAATACGACTAACCAGCCGTAACGGGTACCTACCAATGCGGGACCAGAACTCTCAAAAATCACTACGTCACAGGAAAAAAGGAAAGGTAAACAAAAGCTGGCTTACATGTCATGAACCGGAACACATCAGCAAATATAAAATGATATGTGCCAAACTCCATTCTGTTTTAACCTTAAAAAGTATTATATTTTAAGGATCGTTGATACCTAAGCTCATAAAAATGTATAAATGTAAATGTTTGAATAAGTTATTTTTGTAAATATTCAAATGTAATATGTAAATTTTTATAATAATTTTATGTCAACTTTTTCCCAACATGTCAAATAGGCGTTAATGTAAACGAATATCTAATACATCAATCTAAATGCTACGAGGCGATTGTATAGGTTTCGAATTTGCAATAACACATGAATAGAGCTTATAAAAAATGGGCGTTGCGATACACGATGATGATGATCATTTGAATAGATTTTTTTTTTCTTAAATTCGAATATGGCGTAACTTTTATGATAAATAATATTGAATGGATACAAAATTACGTTTTATACACACAGTTAACAATACTCAATTTGTCGTAGACCATCGGGGCGCAACTATATTGTGTCTAGAGGATCTGTGCCACACTTACACACAATGGCCGAAGGTACAAAACTTATTCGGTGAATATTCAACATAATTTCTTTTTCATATTTTATTCATCTAAGGAAAAGGTTTTCATTTTTTTATACGTTATAAGTGTTCTTAACTCAAAACTCGCTCTGGACATATATATGTATACAAATAAATATATAGAACTTTATCGTACCAAAGCTAGGCAGAATTGTTCTATAATCTAACCTAACCTAATATAGGCAGGCCAAAATTTATACTAAAAAATAAATTAACGATTAACAAGGTTATGAATTATGCAAGTTGTTTTGGCGTCATTTTGTCTATCATTTTATACAGTTATATATTAAAAACGATGTTATCTAAAACAATATGGATGATATGGGTATCATGAGGCGTCAAATAATAAATCACTGCCATTCCACATTACCAACTTATCCGGTACTTTAGTAAATGAACATGAGAGAAACTATTAATTTGATAGAGTAGCTGATATGCTATAATAATATGAGCGTGTATTGAATATGCGGACATTTTCTAGGCCAAGTATAAAATATGCAAAAAGCTTACTTGAGCTTGCTATTTTTTATACCTACGTTATATATGTATATTGCTATATTATGCAGAATTTACTGTGATAAATTATGGAATAACGATTTCCACACAAGCATTTATTAACTACCCTTTGAATTTGATATTTACAAAATCTGTGAAGTATTTTAAATAAAATATATTTTCTTATAAAATATGGAATTTATAAACATAAGAAACCGAAATGGTATTAATGCTTAACACTAGCATTTGCTTGTGGCTTTGCCCGAATGGTCAAATGGAAATATCTAAGATTTGTGTATGACACATGACATATTTTAAGTGCCGCAGGTAATTCCGACCATCGGTACAGTAAGTGGGTTTATCAAACCAATATCGTGATAGCTTACTAGCCCTAGGCTTTGCCCGGTTTAGTTGCACTATTATTTATATAATTTATCATAAATTGTAACCAATAACCCTTGATTAAACTCGGAATTGTGTTCGACGCATGAAGAACGGCAAGGCGGTGGGACCTGACGATATTCCGATCGAAGCGTGGAAATCGTTGGGCTCTCGTGGTGTATTCATGCTTACTGACCTTTTAACTGTATTTTGACACTGGGATGATGCCACATCAGTGGCGGCGCAGTTTTATTACCCCTATTTACAAAGGAAGGGGCAGTGTTCAAGATTGCGGTAGTTATAGGGGCATTAAGATTACGAGTCACACCATGAAGCTCTTCGAGCGCATGATCGCCCTCAGGCTTTACCGAGAGTGTACTGTCTCTGCATGTCAATATGAATTGCCCTCAGAACTGTGATGGAGGCTTGCAGGGAAAAAAGAAGAGATCTGCATGTGGCCTTTTTGGACCTGCAGAAGGCCTTTGACTGTGTGCCTCGTCAGTGTATCTGGTGGGCGTTGCAATCCAAGGGGATCCCTGAAGCCTATATTGAGGTTATCAGAGACTGATGCTAAAGTGTAAAGTGAATATCCGGACTCGAGCACCATCCACATCGGTCCTGAGCCAGCCATTAAGTCGAAGAAGCTCAGGTGCCTTGGATCCATTATGCACAAATCCGCAGGCATTGACTACGATGTCCATGCCCGGATTAGCGCTGTTTAGGCCAAATGGCGGGAGGTCACTGGTGTGGTCTGCGACCGCAGAATACCGCCCAAACTCAAGGGGCTGATATACAAGAGCATGATCCTACCAGTATTTTTATACGGCAGCAAATGTTGGCCAGCACTATCTCGCCACACCCAGGAGCTTCACGTCACGGAGATGAAGATGCTGAGATGAATGTGTGGCGTAACTCGGGCTGACCGCATACGCAACGCATTCATTCGAGGTAGTCCGTAGTTCTTGAAGTCCGTGACGTAGCGGATAAGCTCCAAGAGCGTCGTCTGAGATAGTATGGGCACGTAATTGCGCCGGTCTAACAACTACGTCGGTAGAAAATGCCTTGATATGTCTGTCCCTGGAGTAAGACCCCCTGGACGCCCAAGGAAGGGATGGCTGGACGTCGTGACGCAGGACATGAGAACCAATAGACTAACCACTGAAGATGCTCAAGACCGTGCAAAGTGGAGTCGATAAAGTAGGAAAGCAGACCCTGGTCGGGATAATGCTAAGTAGAAATAAGAAGAAGTATCATAAATTGTAACCTATATGTTATAGCTTATACTATATTTATCAAAATTCGGAACAAATATTCATCCTCACAAATTTTCACAACTATAATATTATATGCATAGCTCATACTATATAGGATATTAACATCACTATAGTAAATGGACTATCTAACACAAAAAGAGGCTTCCAATACATAAATATTTTTTCACCTCAATCCAGTAGTTTCTAAACTCTGCAGCTATATATTTACATTAATACAAATATACCGGTTACGACAAGGTCCAGCATTGATTTCACTACCCAAATTCCAAAATGGCAATTATATATTAATATTATAAATAGGAGGAAAAGGTTTTAAGTAGAATGTAGGAAAAAATTTAAATCTTATTTAATAATTAAGTTTTAATACATGAAAAATAACAACCGCACTTGCACTTGGAGTAATTGCAACTGTATTAGATTTCATATATTTTTTAATTTAGTAATAATTGCGTGACGATGTAAATATTTCAATGGAAACGATAATATTGATTGATTTGCTCTACCTCTATTGACTACTTATTGATGTGGACAAGTAGGCCCGCGTTCAAAGGTCATTGCGTAAAGTTCATTAAAATGTCAGCAATTGTGTAAGAAACTAAATGCGGCCATTGATAGCCATGATTGTGAGGTTGAACCTAATTAATATTTTGCACATTTTAACTAATTTACTTCGAAAATGTCGGAAAAAATATATTTTGGTGGCAGGTATAATAGACGGTTAATACATAATGTTAATATCATTTTTTTTCTATCTTCACTCATTTTGTATATATATATATATATATATATATATATATATATATATATATATATATATATATATATATATATATATATGCTATTCTGTCTGTTCTGATGCACAGAAGTTAGCCAGCTAACCAAACATCTAATAATTCAGTAAGTTCTTGTTTTTTCATTAATTATTAAAGAATACAGATATAACAGCGATGAAACTATAATGACACTACACTTTGTCAAACTAATTAATACCTATATCAAATGATATCATACATAATACATATAAGCTTAATAAGCTATCTTCAGTCGAACCGACTACCACAAAAACTTGAAAAAGGTCTGAGCCGCCATACTTATATTTCAAAGGATAATAAATTCAACTCACCATAATATTCGTCACTCATATAAATATCGTTAATAAGTTTTGGATAAAATCGAAGCAACCTTTTAGCTAAATCTGCCAATAGTGATGTAGCGTTCAATAAACATAGATGCAGTATTGTTTCGCCAACAGCTCCTCGCTCCTGCAGTGATATATTATAATTATTTATTACGGACAAACAATAATTAGATATAGGAAATAATTCAATACCGCTCTTTATTAAAAAATATTAATCCTTTGGGACTACTGAAAGAGAAAGTACTGTATATGTATATATAATATACATATACAGTAAATAATATATAGTTATATATATATATATATATATATATATATATATATATATATATATATATATATATATATATATATATATATATATATATAACATTTCAAATAGAATTATATGTGAACAAACAACCGAACAAAATATAAAAAAATTGCTAATAGATATTTATTCGAAGAGCATAAGTAACTATGAGAGGAAATTTTAGAAAATTCACGATTCGAGAGAGGATATACAGAATGAAAAAAGAAATGTGCGAGAAAATATCTCATAGAAATATACAAATCGAAAAGCTCGCAAACAGAGGCGTGAGCGGAAAGCTAGTGTTTAATATTGGTTTTCACCTCACATTGAGAATATGTATATTAGTGTTTAATTAACTTATCTTATATAATACATACTTAATAATACGAATGAATATGAAGCGAACATTGAACAAGCTCCCAGACAACGTATCGCACAATAGACAATATATTGTTATGTAATAGATCTTTATCGTGTGGTCATGACATGATCATTAAATTTATTTACACCCATACAACAAATTCAGCAAAGAATTTCTAAAAAATTTCTATAAATTTCAGTTATTTAAAAAAAAAGTACAGCAGCAGTACTTGGTTAATTATACCTTTAAATCCCAACATAATTCCCTATAAGCGATAGGATTAGCGTCGTACTCTTCTTGTGTAACAGCCGGCCAATCCTTCTCGATGTCGAATTCTTCATCCGGATTTTCCATTCCACGCAAAGGTGGCAACTACAAATGTAAACTGTATTATTTAAGGCCACATACTTGAAAAAATGAGTATTTAAAAGACATACAAAGTGTATTATATTTATTTTGGATGTATACCCATTGTTAAAAAGTAATAATAAAGATAGAATGAAATAAATGGATACAAATATCCGGTGGTGATAACTGTCACAATAACAGTGGACACTACACTTGCGCCTGCACCGAGGATAATTTTTTTTTTCACCGTACAATCTCCTTTTTACCGTACACTCTCCTGTGTGTGTTCTCCATGCAACGTGACATTGGCGAAGTGAATTGTGCTCAACCGGCACGCTCGAAACGCCATATATAAAGAAAAGAAGAAGAAGAAGAATTGTCTTACTGCTATTCTCAGCACATGGCCACACTAAATAACTGAACTGAACTACTAAGCACAGGGTAAGGATACCATTTACCAATTTGTGTCGAGATCTCTCTTTATTTCTTAGAAGCACGAGATGTGATATCGGTATGTAACGACCTTTGCCCTTATTGTACAAAAAGGGCTCAACCTTAGTTTTTATAGCGTGGTCTATCTCCGCATATTGCTTATTCTGAACTGCCCTCTTCATCATGTCAACAAGTAAGCCACCACCTAACAAAAAATTTTAATATATATAAAAGTCCGTTTTTACGACGCGCTAGCAATAATTCTAAAAGCTTTGACACAAAATACCCAAATCATTATGTATTCAAGAGCTTAATTGGGTTCAAATAACATTGGAACAACTTATTAACATATAGGTAATATGTGTGAAATCATATCATATCCCATCATATGATACTAGGCTGCAACACAAGGTATCTATCATTTATAAGGATAACTGAAAACTATTTTCGTACAAAAAAAAATAATCTACCTTTGACATCGATAAGCTTATAAAGCTTCTGTTCTGATGTTCCAGCCTGCTTCTTAACACCACTTGTGACGTTACTCTCTGTATTACCCATATACAAATAAAATCGTAACCTTGACTTAAATTAAGTATGACTGCATATGCAGTTTGTAAACAGAGGTATTCTTGAGGCCTTTTGATATAGGAAGTACTCAACCTTGGTAAGATCGACAAAGCGAGTTGGTTGCTATAACAATGGCGGTGTCATGAATAATCGAGCAAACAAGATTTCCTTCCAACCGCAATTTATAGCACAACTGCGCTTATGTTTTATGATGACACAAGGTAAATTTCCTTTAGTTGAGCATTTAAAATTTACGAATATCTTTTACATTTTAGTTTAGTTCGATATATATCTAATCCATTTTAGGATTATTTATACTACAACTGTATCGAAATATTGCATGCAATAAGACGATACCTTTTTAAAAAAATACTGTACTTCATTTGTATTTCACATTGAGAGTTGGGTGCTAATATAATTAGAAAAATAATTAATTACTACTAATATGAATATTATGTAACAAAAACAAATATTACAGTTGAGAAAAGGAGTCCGATTACAAGAAACGCTATCATAGCAAAATGCGCTTTCTTCAATTTAAAATATTTCAATATTAAGATTATTCATATCCGTCTAATCTTTTTTAGCTCGTTTTATTTTTACTGTAGCTATGATATAATACTAACCAAACTCATTTTTTTTGCAGAGGCAAAACCGCAGGCAAAAGGAACCTAGTGTTAAGACACTCCGTTCCCTACTTTCCTCCTTTCGAAGCATTGCGTGTTGAGTGGTGGAACTCAACGCCGCGCTTACCCTTGTTGCCAGAGCGAATAAAATGTAAATAATTAATTCTACACGAGTGGAAATCGAACCCACAAACCGTCACATTTACAGGCAGACACTGTGCCCCTGCGCCTCGACGATCCTCAGATAATTAAACTGATATAATAATAATAAGATATATTATATATCAAACTTATTTTTAAGAGATTCTCACTTATTGTCTCTAGTTAGTTTAATTTGAAGAATTTCTATGATATGTATATGAGAAATCATTATAAATATAAAGGTGATAAAAAAATAACAATATTCAGTGTACATTGTTGTAGATTACAGTGTACATTTATTTCATTTTCTTAAAATAAGATACAATATTTCTGCCAAGCTCAATATTGAAGCACTAAAAAATAAGCCCACCATTCCTCCTACGGTTACTGCAAAATAGTAAAACTATTTAATATATGCATACATATTTTCAAATCTTAAAATATCCAATTTAAATTTTATACCAAATTAAATATATATATATATATATATATATATATATATATATATATATATATATATATATATATATATATATATATATATATATATATATATATATATATATATATATATATATATATATATATGTATATATATATATAAATAGAATATTTTTGAACAATGGTCAAATGGACTGCTATATATTATGAAAATAATATTATATATACTTTCAATTGACACCTACCGACTAAGTCAGTTTTAGTACGTAGTAAGTTTTGACGGTAACGTAAAGTAGGCAATGTTAACATTTTAACATTTACAATACTGCCTTCCACTGAGCCACTACGTCGTTTCCTAAAATTATATAAATATTAATAAAAGGTGTAGCCGTAGCCTTATGTAGATATGGGCTATAGGTTCAAATCTCCGTGCAAGAAATGTTCCTTTTTATAATATAGGCAAGTTTCAGTTGCCTATATCATAATTGTTATATATATATCCAAAGTAAGAGTACATAGTAATAAAATACTTTATTTTGTAGCTTCAAGTCGTATCACCAATATAGAAGTGTAATAAGCAATTGACAGAGATAATCTACTGTAGAGAAGCTTTTTAAGACATTGTGTACTTAGTGCCGGAACTCAACGTCGTATTTTGTTTTACCATAGTGGTTAAATAAATGTAATTCATTCCCCCACAAACACTGCACTAAGGTGGCAGCAATATATCTTTTAATAAATTTTAAAAACAAATATTATAACTTTTACCCGTAATGTTGACAATTCACGCTTCAAATGTTAACCGAATGATCTTGACAACTGGATGTTGTGAAAATCTCCCTATCAATGCCATTTTTCTTAAATTAACATATAAAATGATCATAAAATTAAAGGTTACACTAAACTTGTACGACTTCTAAACGTTTTCTTTCATAATTTTCTATAATTATTAATGAGTTTGACGTAAATTGCTACAAGACATATGATCTAGGCTCTAAAACATAGATTGCCTAATTTTAAGCTATTAGCAACTTATAAAATTTATTTAATATGTTTTAGTATAAAGCAAACCTGTCACGCTTGTCCTCATTTCTGTTACGAAGTTATTTTTGTAACGTTTTTTTTTTAGTTATTCATCAGATTTATTTGATAGAGAAGTAGTAATATTAACAATATGTTTTATGTAAGGAAATATTTAATAAAAATTATTATTCTTTTTAATAAAAATATAATATAAAAACTTACTTTGAGACGTAGATAGTGGTAAGTTCACTTTCAACACACGACGGCAAGCAATACTCGGGACCTTTAAGATCTTCTTTGCCCAGTTTAGTTTTAAGTGCTACAATATAGTTATGAAAAGTCATTTATTTATATAAAATACTTTAATTAAAGATATCGGTAAGGATTTTTAAGCAAGACAGAGCAAAAGTTAAGGCTTATCATAATAATAATATTATCTCTCGGGAAGACATTTGTAGAGTAATTAAAGTTACTGTACATTTTGTAGCTAATATACAATTAAGCATATTATTATTTTAATAATATATATAATTGTCTAGTTTAGACTAAGAACTATGAATAAAATGAGCATAACCGTATTAAGCTTAAGTCGATATCTAGAAGCGAGAAAACAAATTTTAAACTTTTCGAAAATATTTTATTAAAAAATCTAATTTAAAAGTATAAAAATCTTCGATAAAATTATTAATCAATTTAATTATAATAATTTTAAAATATTTATATAACACTATAAAGTATCCTGATACCTGTACTTTACCTTCGTAAGTAACAACACAATTCAAGCCTGTGTAATTGCAATATAAATTTTCATCTGCAAAATAATATTTAAATTTATATGAACAAGATTTTTTTACACAGTAAATGTCAAATTACTAACAAAATCATAAAAAAACAACAAAGAAACAAAAAAATCGATAATTTCAATATAGCAATAATTAAATTTATTATAAATTAAAAATGAGCTTTCAAAAAAATAATCTCATAAAGAGCAGTACAAAAGTAGCAATATACTGGGAAAATCAATTTTGGAGGTTAGCCATCTATACATTAGCTTCCAGCCACACGTGTATTGTATTTCATCATAATTGGTTGGGGATAACTGATTGACAATCTATTTTCATTTTTGAATCACCGCAATAAAGAACTAACGACGTAAATTAAATATAGCATATTATGAAAGCTGAAAATTAAATTATTGTATTGATATTAAATTATTGTTGTATGATTGTATAATGGAAGTGATTTTTCAATTTGTTTGATTTGGTTGTTGTTAATACCTATTTATTTAAATTTAAACATGTAAGTTAGAATGGTTTGTTAATTTTTTTTTTTTTTTAACTGTCTTTGCAAAGAATGATGTATTGTTATTGTCTACTTTTTTTTATATATATATGCATGTTAGTTAGCCTTTAAGTGTGGTATACAATTTAGGTAATAGTATTGTTAAATATTTATAAGTATAAGAATTATTTTTGTATACAACGTTGGCTTCCTATTAAATAAATAAATAAATAGATATAACATATCTTACAATCTGTATCTCTTACTGGATGAACGCAATTGCATTTGTCAAATACTTTTTTTATGCTGCTGGCCGATCGACAAGCACCATATGAATAAACCTGTTAAATATAAATTATAGTTTGTATTAATAAGCTAATATATAGGTATATAGTTATTTAGTTTCTGCAATTTTATTTTCACGCGTTTTCTATATCGTACAAAGTAACGTACAAAGTTAGCTAATATACAATATAAATGAAATACAATATTATGAACACATACACATTATTTTTAACAATTATATTTAAATGAGCTACTTCTTTTTATATCTTCAATAGTTATTATTAATGCGACTTAATGGAAATTTCATTATTTTTATACACTAATGCTTGATATACTAAAAAAATTATATAATTTTCATTTGTATATACAGGTTTCTTTTGACTTTTAAGGCAATGATTTACCTTATATATATGCAAATGCGTTCTCGGTAATTCATCGTTATAACGACATTTTCGAATGTAAATTTCTTCATCTCGGAGTAGAGGATTATTTTCTACTTCAATTATAGAGAAATAATAATCAACGTAACCATCAACGCTCGTTTTCACATTGAATCTTAACTTCTTGTCTAAAATATTCGTTTTTAATTCCTCCGAGCTGTGAACTGAGACCTGTTATTTAAAAATTGATGAGTGACAAATCTTTCATTTTCATGCCAAAAACTTCCTCTAACATTTATTAATAAAGTTCTGCAACAGAGTGAGAATAGGTCGGTTTTTAATATAGGCTTCCGTAACCATTTCTTGTTAGCGGAAAGTACAAAAATTTGCGGCAACGCAGGAAATTAACTACAAATATAACTCAGTAATGGTTATACCTATAAATCTATAATTATCAAAATTTTCCTTAAATTTCTTAATTCTAAGTCAACGGAAAGTATCATATAGAACATGAATTTTAACAAAATGCGACAAAAAAGAAGCATAGACAATCAAATTATCTTTTGATTGCGTTCAGAAGTGGTCCAACTTGAGAAAAATGGTCTTAACATACGGTCACATGGACAGATAGACAAACGAACGACAAAGTGATCCTATAAGTGTTCCGCTTCTTCTTTTTTAGATACGGAAAACTAAAAACATGTGCTAAATAACACAAAAGCTGATAATAACAGGTACCAAATGTAAGGTGGATGCAAGTATTTTAGATATATATACGTACTTACTACATAGGTACATGTAGCTTATAAGGGTATATTAAATCTTATCTCTAAAGTCTATTTTGGAAATGTGACCATTTCTAGAAAAAAAAACAACTATATGATAACTTTTTGAAAGGCTTTAAAAAAGCGGACATTTGTGAAATCGGAAACGTGCTGGTATTTTGATTTACCTCGGAATCAGCTAGTAAACGAAAAGTCAGTATTCCTGGTCCAGTACTTCTATTCACAACGAGCTGACCTTCGTCGCTATATCTATAATATCAAACAAGGCGGATTAGGATTTGAGTATAATTATTTACTGTTTATCCGAGCTCTGCCCAAATACGACTGTTATCAGAGCAAACAATGATATCAGCTGATTATATGAACACGAACGTTCTACTTTTAGTATAAAAAATACTATAGAAGATATGCAATGTCTTAAATCCTGCTAAATATAGTTAAGTTACATATTAAAAAAATAAATAAATGGTGAATAATTAAAGTGAAATTAATCTTAACCGATTCCATCGCATTGTCAGTCAAAAACTAAAAAGTGTATTAACAAATGAAGTGAACAAAATACTTACTTGCTTTGCAAGCTGTTAAACGAGAAGCATGTTCCATATTCAGAGTCAACTGCACGAAAATGCTTACAGCAAGAGATGTTTTTATTGTTAAAACGACAGTCCGAAACCATTTCATCACACGTTTTGTGAACCTAAAATATTTTTAATCGAGCTACTATAGAGTAAGTGCTTAATTTTGCTACGTAATTATCATTGACAATCGGCATACTTTAATTATATAATAAAAACCTTATTTTCTTCTGTTCTGCTCATTCCAGCTATATAAATATATATTGGAAATCTGATCCAAAATTAAATAAATTTTAGAATTAATCTAATAAATACTATTATTAACTTCTTGCTGTATCTGACCATATATAGCAAACTGCATAGTAGACAAAGGGAACCAAATGTCAAGACACTTCGATAAGTGGAGAATACACTCCGCATAATTTTCAAGATATCGCGACCAGAGAGTAAAATTATTTTTTCCCCCGAGTGGGGATTGAACCGATATGCTATGCTCTTTCGCCATAACGACCTTATCTATTATATCTAAACTAAAATTGTAAAAAGCAAATATATAACCCAAAGTGTGAAAAAATCGCGCGCGCTGCGCAAACTTTAATAAAAAGAACAAAAAGATGTTCAACTATTTTCCTCTTGCTAAATAAATCATGGTGTAGTTCAAGTGGGCGAAGCCGCAGGCGAGTCGCTAGTAGCATATACAATAATTTCTATGTCAAGGAGACACTTGACTTAATTTAAGATTGAGCGCAAATTATAATAATTCTTACGTTATCTATGATATCCCTCCAACTGATATTGCAAGGTACTATAGTGTCACAAGGCTTACATGTAGATCGACTGCATGAACCTCGCCCAAATATCAAGTCCGCTACATATCGTCTAGAGTCAAAATTTAGTCGCCCCATTAAGTCCGCTATGAATTCGAAAATAAAAATAATGAAGTAAAATTACTAAATTCACATTTCCAACAGATTTTAGAATAATTTTTTTACGTTTTCTTTATTGAACATTTAAATCAATTATTATTATTATTATTATTATTAAAGACAAAATCTGTCAACATAATTTTATTTTCATCTAGTATAGAAATTTCATTTATTTCGGGATATTTTGTTGTGTGTATAACACCACCTATGTTTACAAAATAGTCTCTACCCCGGTTGAATTACTGTGGAGTAAAATATCTATAAATATGACGGGCTAATTAAAGACATGCGCCAATCTCGCCAGATTATTATTTATAATTTCTTATATTGTAATTAATAATATTACTACACTTACTGATAAAAACATTAAAGATATTAATTAAAAATCTTATTAAACATAAAAATTGTCAAGTAACATACGATACAAAGCAGACAATTTCATTAGCGCATTCTTGTAAAGGTATACTTCACAAATCGTTACAGCTGGAAATGTTGTAGTCCAATGTAAGTAGCGGGTGTCCGGCGTGTAATTCACCGTGTCACCTCTCTGTACAACTGGTATTAGTTGGAGACACACGCACACCGTGAACAATAGCAGTATTAACAACCAAATGAATCTAAAAATGAATTTTCGTTACAAAATAAAGTAATTAACTATTTATAGTCACCATTTTGTATGATATCGTATATGCAGCAGGGTAAGCAGGTAAAGTACAAGTACCTATCAAGACACTGTAAATTCTGCCAGAATTCGAGACATTACGTGTTAATTGGTAAATCATAGTATATGCATGTATATTTATGTATGTATGATATCCTATAATCTTGAATGATTATGCCTTAGGTTACCAGTGAGAGATCACTATTAGTGATATGGTGGCCTCTGCATAGTACCTTTATGTCTGTATTTGTTTATACTGTTCACTTATGATTATTTTTTTTATAATTAAATCTATATATCTATCTTAACATCGTTCTCTATCTTTATTTTACACTATTTTTCAAATAATAAAATACAATATTTTTTATTGGTTTTGTGAATTTAATATTCCTTTGTTGCCCACAGTCAAGAATTATTTGATGCTCTGTCTTCAAAAAATACCTTCGAAGCTGGTTTTTAGACTCAACTTTCACTATTGCACAGATTTTATATATATATATATATATATATATATATATATATATATATATATATATATATATATATATATATATATATATATATGACAGTTATAATAGTGCATCCTTGGTGTAAACTTACTTGCTTAATTTTGTCCCTTTTTCTTCAAAAACATATTTGAAACCATGTATACTGCTATTGCGACCAAAAAATATAACTCTTTTAAAAATATATGAAATTAATTTAGCTAAAGTATTCAAACACGCCATACTGTTACGATAGATCATAATAAAGTAAAAGAGATAATTACTTACTGTTGTAGAAAATTAGTATTAGCTTTAATTTAACTAAAACACTTTACATACTGTAATTTAGTTTAGGTGTAGCTTTTATTTTAATAACTGTCATATTAATAACGTAATGTTAAGTCCAAATTATTATTATAATAACGACATAAACATCCTTAAGCAGAAATTTTTCTAAACATTTAAGTTGTAAACTTAAAAGTAAACCGAATCTTTTATAAGATTTCAACATTACTTTAAAGAATACCTACTTACTTAGTTACTTACTTATAGTCAATTTTAATTAAGTTAAGAATTAGTTCACCTTGCGGATAACGGTTTTTATTTATTATAAAAGAATTACACTTTTGCTCAACCATAACATTAAAAAAGTTAAAAAAGATTGTTTTATATTAAATCGAAGTTTTTTAAACTAAAACGGTTCAGCGGATTTAAATAAATTAGCGTATATTCTTACGTAGATCAAAACTCTGCCTTTAGACATATTAACAATCTCTTGATTGGTGAATTTTACTTTGACAAGAATTAATTAATTTCTCATCGAAAGTGATTTGAAACGTGTCCTTTACAAGTATATTATTTAAATAAGTATTTAATAAATTAGAATTTTGCTTAGGGTTGTTTTTTTGCTTTGCTCGTATGGCAGTGTAGGGCAGGGCAGGCGCTAGGCCTGGCCTTCGATATATTCAGTGTTGAGTGGCGGAACTTAATGCTTTGTCTCCTTCTTTCTCCCTTTGTTTCATACCTAGTTTTACTTAGTAAGAAAATCTCCAAATGGCAATCAAACTCACAACCGTCACGTGCACTGTGCTGCTGCGCCACGACAGAATTTACTTGAAATATCGTCTACCACATAAATATATCTTAAATATTATGAAACTACAAATATAAAATTCGTTGAGTTTTGTTAGGAATATATTATGTAGGTATGCATACATGCAAAATTTAATGTTCTTATTATTTCTATACACTTATTATGTTTTCTTTTTTTATACAAAAAGGTATTTGTATTGGTTTCCAAAGAGATTCTTTTATATTTGTGAAATTTTACGATATGAAAATAGTAGGAAAATACCTTTTTGTCTTAAAATTTACTTTTTTTATCCATAAAAAATATCCGTGGAACTAAAATAGCTTAGATATTATATCTTTATAGTCATGTAAGTCTAGTTTTAAGTAATATCAATTTAAGAATTCATTAATAAAAACAATGTACGTACTACTCAAAAGGCAACATGCGCATGTCCGTATTGGGTGTATAACAATAAAAAAAATCTATATAATTTATTTACGTTATAATAGGTATTTAGAAGAAAATGTTTTTGTGCGAACTTAAATCCAGGTATTATATCCTTTACACGATACAAATATACCTATATACATTCTTTTCTTTTCATACGCCCTTCATTAGCCCTTGTATACATATAGACTCAAAGTCAGAGTCTGGCAGATGTTCAAAAACTCCATTCTTCACATTGCTTATCACCGAAATTCGAAATATTGTGTTATGATAGAGTGACGGAGCACAACGCCGCACTTTATCTTACCAAAGTGTATCAAAGTATAGTCAAAATAACATAAATACATAGCCATCGTGTTAACCGTCATATGATTCACAACTACACCACGATAAAACACATACATAAAAATGTCATATATTAAGTATTAATTCATTCATTCATCCAAAATTCAAATAAAATAAACTTTCAAAACTGATAACATTTTATTACAATAATAGGTATATATACAGCACGAAATCAAATTAAACTAAAAAGCCTCCGAAACCAACTCTTCGCCGTAGTAGTGGTAATAGCACTTATGGTTGTCATCTCGTAGTCTACAAGATCGGGATCAGCGTACGCTGGCGTAACTGAAGGTTTTACTTTAGTGGACTGATTCAAACGGAACCCGTGACGTAAGTCCCGTAGCAAGTCATGTAATAGATGAGAACTGTTGAACTCTAAAATAATAATAGTTTAGTTAAAATCAATGTGAAACATTTTTCTACAAAATAAGCGTGCTTAAATTTTTGAACATGTAACCGCCGTCTCTCTCTCTGGAAATAGTCTTAATTGATGTTACATTCTAATCAATATGTTCTTTTTCCTCAAACCTTTATATAATTAACAGGTCTTGGTTGCGTGAACATTTAACTGAATAATATAAGAATTATAATAGACATTTTTTTACCTATTTTTTTTATAAAAACTAAAACATAGAACCCAGACTATTCTCAATGACACGTCCAAGCACCAATTGAGTTGCACCACCGCTTTACATACATCAAAATTAACAGTAAGAAAACGCTTACTTACGACAATAAGGTTGTTTTTCAGAAGTCATTACAAAATAAGCGCCATCAGCTCTACGTAGACCACGACCTCCTACAGATCTTATACCCATTACGGAACACGGTGATATCAATCTACTGCATGGTGCTAATAAGCTTATGTTAACTCTAAAAAGTTATTATTAAAATTAATAATTCTTATATATCGATTCAAATAATTATTGTAGAATAATTTAAATATTCAAAATTTTTCAAAGCATACATACAGTACACGCTGTATACATCCCGCACTAAAGATTGGTAGTGATCATGTGTCAACACACTACGTTTTTCGCTTTAGCTCCGAATTTGAGCTATTTTGTGTTAAGTAACGAGATCTCAACATTATAATTTGTCTTAGAAAAATTTAAAAAAATCATTCCCTTGAGTGTTCATTCGGAGCTTAATTTAATTAATTTATTTATTTTTTATGCAGTATATAAAAAAATCACTCACAAATAATCCATTCAATATCGGTTAATTAGAATAAATTGTGATAATAAAATCATATCATACCCTTCATAAGTTAAATCCCATTGGTGAGCTCTAAACGTACAGTTATCATTGATTAATGATTCTGTAAATAGCAAATACGCACGGCCGTGACTGCATATAGCTTGTTGAAGCCCTATACAATCAATGCATTATTTTTATATTAATAGTTAAATAAAAAAGAAAGATATAACCTGTTCCTTTGTCTTTTTATATATATATATATATATATATATATATATATATATATGTTTCTTATTTTAAAAAAGGTCATTCTTAAGACATAGAAAATTATCAATATTATTATAAATAATTCAGTAAAATTTTTGAATTTTCAAAATAATTATATCTACTTTATTTGATTGAAATAGGAAAACCCACATTTAATATATTTGGGTATGTGATATACAATATTATTTATATTTAAAATGTCTGGACAATACGTTTTATATATTTATTTAAATATATATTAAATACATAATTAAATGCTTACTAGACGGGGATATCGGCCACAGTCTTGCCCATATAGATTTGGTCTTATTCCCACAACCAGGTTGCTCCATACCACCATTGGGATAAAAGTCTGCATGGCCTTAAATAATTTTTAATCTAGGTATGTATATAGACATATAACAAAGTAATAAATAAATAAT
The DNA here is from genome assembly GCA_037127375.1 of Dione juno. Classification (NCBI taxonomy): domain Eukaryota; kingdom Metazoa; phylum Arthropoda; class Insecta; order Lepidoptera; family Nymphalidae; genus Dione; species Dione juno. The sequence continues at coordinate 1,025,186 of JAXRJS010000009.1, read as the reverse complement.
TCCTTGCTCTAAAAGATAGGAAAAATATCATATAAATATAATCAAGAAATTGATATCTTTTTAAAATCAGATAAGTAAAAGGCAGTCACGAGTGGATATCAGGCCATTCTTTTCAAATTCCATCTAAGTAAAGAAATATATGTTTTTAGCTTCACGCTATGCCATGCCATGCTAAGCTCCTTCTGCCTATCCTGCTGGGCACAGCATGCTAAGCAGAAGGAGCTTAGCATTGAATAGATCTGTTCAACATACAGAAATATAGCCTAAATAAAAGAGTTCCATAACAAGATCATAAAACTTATATATAGGTTCAATTAGTATTCCTTGGTCCTTTCTTTCTAATACGTATTTCTTACAGAATATTGTGCTGAAAACCATAATATTTCATTTTGCGTAATATTTCATGAATGTGACTTGATTATTATTATATTTTGAAGTATTAAATACCTATGGGATCAGGTAGTCCAAAGCCAATTCTTTGCAACAATCTTCCATTTGTATGTATAACGTCTACAAAATCAGCGTCCGTCTCGTCTAAACGTTCATTTCTATTCGATGTCCGAAAACATGGCTGAGCTGGATCTAGGCCTATAAATAAATAGTTAATTTTATAATTTGAATTTTGTATAAAAACAAAAGAATACTAAAATTATAAGATAACATAAATAAACATTTTTTGTAACGCTAGCTTTAGCCTTTCACCTTTAGCATTTATTGAGAATATCAAACAAGAATTTTATATTTGCAATTTATCTATTGAAATCTCCTAGAAAGAAATCTTAATTAAGCCTGTCATATGTCTTACCTGTAATCCTCGCAACTCTTCCAATATGAATAGAGACGTACGAAACTATATGAGCACCCAAACTATGTCCCACAAAATGGAAATCTTTTACTCTAGCTCCAGTTGCTGTTATAAGTTGCTTCATAAACCTATAAAAAAGATATATATATATATATAATGAATAATATAAGTACATTATACAAACTCATCAGTCACTATATGTATTTAAAGACATCCTTAACTGACATTAAACTATCTCAGTTAGGTACAATAAGGTCATCTGGAGCAGTAGGTCAGAGTCTGACTGGTAGAGGTGACGGTTGTGGGTTTCATTTCCACTTAAGGGAATTAATTATGCGCTCTAGTACCTAGATTGAAGCGCAGCATTGCGTTCTACCCGTCTATACGCAATTCATCAAAAATTGTACGTAAAGTGGTTAGCAAATTGATTTACCTACCAACCTACTATGCTATATGTAGAATAAAGTACAAAATACATAGTAAATACCCTATAATATCAGAACCGACTCGCCGTGTGTTTGCAACTGCTCGCCAGTACTTCCAGGTATTACCTCCTTTACTCCAATCTGCTGCTATAACGTTCACGTCTTCCTACAACAATGATTTATAACTTATCATTTACTTATAAAATTAATAAACAATTTTAACTCTTGAATTAAAAAGCCCATGATAAAGTTAATTTTATTAGAAGAATTTAAATAAATATTATTAAGATAAATACCCATTCTAGAAACGCTTTCGTCATGTCCAACACCCAGGAAGCATTGCTGTGGCTCATAAAACCGTGGACAATGAGTACAGTCTTTCTATTTGGATTGAAATCAACCCATTCTAGCCCAAACTGTGATTCAGGGTATACCTGTACAAATAACCATTCTAACCAACCATTAATATTAATTAATAATATTTAAAAATACACAAAATTTTAATTGATAACATTGCAGTGGCGATGAACTTGAATTCTAGTGTAATACCAGTGGAATACCCATCTGGGCACTCGACAGATAACCTCCCGGCCTTGACCGTATACGCAATAAAACAGTAAGGCAAACTACAGACGATGATAGTGTTATTCATAGAAAACTACTTTAACTATTTTTATAGCATTCTATCTTATCGAATGCGGCTATGGAGAATTGCCGAAAAATCCGTGATACCGTTTTATAGCCTTCAAAGAGTAAATTTTTTTATAGGTCAGATTGTAAGTGTGTCTAATAAACTTAGCCTTAACTTAATAATTAAAGCCTATTACACTGTTCAGGAACATTTTCTTGAGGGCTCGTCTAGGCCGAATACTTTCGAGCCGTTGGTAGCTTTATGTCAGTTTGAAGATTATATATGCATACAAAAATCTATTTCAATAAATAATACTTTAATTTTAAATTTAATGATAGTGGATTCAAATTTCATGTTGTATATAATATGAATCTCTTCAGTAAACGAAAAGTGGAATATTTGTTGGCTATAAAAAGACACAATCAATAGTAGTTGGTCTTCATATTTTTATTAGCAATAAGACAAATCAATTACATTAGTAAACCGAATAGTATTCTAAAAAAAACTGTAAAATATATTGCGAAATATAAAATAAAACTAAAATACTTCATTCTTTCGTAGAAAAACATCAAAAAAAGTCTTACCTGAACTCTATTAGGTCTTAACCGTGAAGAAAAATAAAAATGTGTATTAATATCATCTGAGGAATCCGGTCGCATATTGAACAGCCATACCTGCCCTGTTAACGAACCTAAACCAAAACAATCTACTATGTCAGGAACTGGAATAACAGTTGCTGTTTCCTAAAAGTGAAATAAAAATAAAGATTATTAAGATTTATTACAAAAAATATGATATTTGGAGACAGTGATTTAGCCTCTCTCTGTAAGAGCTATGATTGTGTCGATCATTTGATTTATTCTCATTATCTTTTAGGTTTCAAAATTGGGTTGAAAGTGAACAAGGGAATATCTACACACTAAGTTCTTTCTGTCTAACCATGTTATGCGGTTTATATTTAATTAGAATATAATTATTAACGGTCGACAATCAGGTTTCTACTGCACCACGATAGCCTTGGTAATTTTTATTTTGCGCTTTACTTTCAATATGGCTTAGTTCCAAAAATACGTTTAAAAGTAAACAAATTAAATGATTATTTATTTCTATACGTGTCTATTATAATTTTGATATAAATAGATATCTAAAATATGATATACAGTATAAGATTAAAAAATCTAAAGTAAACGAATCATGTAAAATTTTTAAACTAGCCCGTAAACTATGGATATAAATTAATTAGATTATAGGTACCTACATAAATGTAAGCCGTCTATCGCCATGTGCGTGTATCTGAAGTAATATTATTAATATATAATATAGTATCATACCATACCATATAATATATATACATATATAATTACTAATATATATGTACCTCAAAATCTGCGTACACTTGCACTTGAGGAACTGGTGTCGATGTTGCTGAGTTGTTACTTTCCGCATTCCATTTCAAAAACTCGTTTATGTCTTCTGGACTAATGTGATTTTCGACTAAAATAAATAAAACAATAAATAATGTCGACGCCGTCATATAGTATAAACTGAAGCGTAATTTTAAACACTCTTCATTAAATTATAATTAGTAAAATGACTCGATGGTTGGTTTCATTGTGGACTCAAAGTATATATGCTTAATACTTTGAGTCAGTATTAATATGAATTACATTTATCAACGTAATTTTTACGACTATTAATAATTAATTAATGAATTACATTGATATATAATTCCTTATGAAAGGAACGGAACACATACTGATATTGCAAAAAGATCCATGCACTTTTGTCGGACTGAAGAAACAATAATGTGAAAAATGTTAACAAAATACTAATCAATAAGAACTAAAGTAACAAAATATCGCGGGTTCTTCTACAACTTAACAATCAAGTTATGATTATTAAGTAAGTATAATTAATAGGTAATCATTTGTAGTCGATTTTTATATTGTTTATTTCCAGAATTAAGTACACTAACTAAATTAGCTGATTATGGCTATTAAGCGAGCTGACATTGTCAGAACTGGACCAAATTAGATTGTAATCACACGGGAAGCACCAGCTTTCAAATAGAAAAAGAATCATCAAAATCAGTTCACCCAGACGAAAGTTCGGAGGTAACAACCATTAAAATACCTCCACTTTTTTTGTAGTCGGCTAAAATATAAATATTCACAAACGACAACTATAATGTCAACAACAATTGCGCACATTCTTCTTCTTTCAGGTCATTTTAGTTACAAAATATTAATATTATTATATATGATGATATTGACACGAAATTTTTGCTTTTCTATGAAAACCAAACTAGATATATATATAGACATTAAATGACCCACTGAACGATATATATGGGACAGTATCTCCAAGGTAACCCATCAACCTGACCTAATAAAACTCAATAATCGTTTGCCAGCGTTACCGAGTGCACGCAATGTATTGTTTTTATTAAAATAAGTCAGTTGTTACTGAATAGTAAACTTGAATGGCCATGTCACAAATAGTAATGTCGAGGACGTCGCAATATGGCAAATATCGAAGTGATTATGTATTTTGCGATGGAAAATGATTTTTTATAAAAAAGGTAATACATATTATTATTATACATATATATTTTTTTATTTTTCTAATTATTATAAATTTGTGATAACAAACTTATAACAATTTCATGCTAATATTTAATATTTTTTAAAAGATTCGCTTAAAAAATGTGAAATAATACAATGAATTATAATAAAAAATACAAAAAAATATTTAGTTACTTACGATCATCTGTTGTCAGCCAGTATTTGCCAGCACTTACAATATTACTTCCAATAATTGCCAATAAATACAAAAAATACGCATTCCGACAAATAATTTTCATGTTGTTGCAAATCACAAAAAAGGAATGTGAACTCGACCGCTCTACTCTAGCTATTGAAAAGTATTTATGTTATTGAAAAAAATATATTTTCTTCATAAAATACACAGCTAACAACTCCGACACCATTACATACAAATTGAATTCGCACAATGATTAAGGATTCATTTACAGGATATACTCCTGTTGGAAACTGATAATTCTTATCAAATTGTTTGTTTATTAGTCAATTTGTTTTTCCCATCGTTTTTTATTCAACATACATACTATAAGCAAGTCAGATGGTACTTAGGTAATTCCTTATTAAGTATTAGTTATATGTAATGTTATAATTAAAATATTACATGTAATTATACGCCCATATATCAATGCTAACCATTATAATAAAAATGCCTTGCGTAGTTAAATCATTATTAATAAATTATGTAGTTAATGATTATAATGAGCGTCGTATACCGAAGGCGAAAATCATGTTCAACTATAATAATTAATTAAATATCAATTAGGTACAGTAGGATAGATATAATAAAAGTCTCTTAGGAATTTATTAACAATATTCATATATTAATATTAATTGTTCATTAATAACGCAGGCAATTTAAAAAAATACGTACGATCCCTTCGTGATTTTTTTCATATGACGTGACATTTGCGAAGAAAATTTTGCTTAATTGGCACGCTTGAAACATCATAACTAAAAAGAAGAAGACTATTTCAAAAACAATACAATTATATACATATAGCAACAGAGAAAACTTAAATATCTCTTATCAGTTTATCAAGTTTATCGTTCCTTACTCTGAGGATTCATTACATATATTGTTTAGGGTTCCATTCTCAAGAGGAAAACAACGGAACTCTCAAGACCATTTTTTCCAATTCACGAAGACGAATTAAGCTGAAATTAATATTAAATAACTCTAATAATCGACCTCGATAACCTCTTGAAGCATAGAAAAATCAAACTTCTAACGGCCGATTTCAATAACATACTAACAGATAAACCGAGATACATACCAGAGTTTTTGTCAAACTTTAATCTATCTGTTACCGTCGTTTCAATAACAAAAGTATAGCAACGATAACTTTAGTTAAACACGGATAAGCCCGATATCTTTGGTTAACGTATCCCTCCCAAGCGTTCCGTTTATGCATCTAACAATACGGCTGTATGATTAATATTATTAATTTTTTAATTTCTTTTTAATATGAAGATTTATGTAAAAGTTATATTATTCTTTCTTGACTTATATATTTATAATATTTTGCATAAAGATGTAGATTTAATAAGTTAAATCATGTTAAAGTACGAATCCTGAAGCAATAAAACGCACATTGACATTTGCCATTTGCTTGACAGCAGATGACGGTGGCGGCGTATTGTGTATTTAAAAGTGGATTTTTATGGATATAAATTGGAATATCAAATATAAATAGCATTTAGCATAAAAGATGGCTGATCTAGTAAGTATTTCCTATTGTATATTGTTTTAATTTTAATTGTCAATTTCATTGAATGTGTTTGATAATCATTGGAACAAATAGTTTTATTCTTGTCGTTCATGCCTAAAAATTACAATTTATTTTTAGATAAGGGCGAAGGCGCTGAGACTGACCAAAGAGCATTATTCTCCTGCTCGATTAGATTTCCATGCACAAAGCCATCACTTCTGAATCTAATATTTGCTTTATTTATCGTTCATAATGGCATTTAAAAGGCAAATGAAAGATTAATGGGTTTGATTGTCTTATTAATAAGTTTGTATTTGTTTAATTTTTTTAGCATGAGTGGTAAAGGAAAATTAATAAATACTATTTAAATATAGGTTATATAATATATATTTTTACAGTTAACTAACGCAGGAAGCTTTCGGAGGAAGTCCAAAGAGCACAGACAGATAAGGATTCAAAATTAGCAGGCTGAATTTAAAGGTTGAAAAGTGGTGCTTGAAAGTAATCAAACAGAATTACAAAATAAAAAAATAGATTAAGCATTAGCAATTATATTTATTTTTGTATTTATACTTGTGAATAAATAAAAAAACTACATATATGCTCCTTGTTTTTTTAATATATCTATAACTTAAAATTCTGCTTAATGCAGATATATTTTCGTTTATCATTAATGCACATTTGATATTATATATAGTTTTCAGAACTTCAATTTGTATAATAATTTCATATATCTGAAAAAAAGTCCTTGATTAGTTAGTATAATATATTTACTATGTTAACATATAATGTTTTAGCTGTTCAGTTCAATACGATGTTGGTGAGCTACTCTGTCAACTGGGTTATTTTCAGAGTGCTCCACCGTTATCTCTACTTCAGGTTACATCAAATTTTCAAAAATCAAGTTGGTTATACCAAATACTTCCTTAAATCATATGCAATCATTAGGCAGGAGGCACGATTAGGGTTATAATAACATAACATAGATATAATGTTAAGAAAATCATAGAACTTTTTTTACCGATACCGATCTTACTCTCAAATATGGTAGTACTTTTATTAACAAAACATCAACACTAGTTTTATTTAGTCTGAATCTTAATGTAAATTAAGCGTCTAAAAATACAATATAATATTAATGCGATTATATTTTATACTTTCTGCAGGTTCTGTATTTGCTGCAGAATAAAATATACCGGCCTCATACATCTTATTATCACTTTCATCACTAAACAAAGCTATAATTTTTATTAAAATAAGCATTTAATCTTTAATCCACGGATATAATCGCCCGAATTCTATGGATATAAATTTGTTGACAGATGACATTTAAAACAAACTAAAGTTAACTGCCAGTAAGTTATTGAAACGCTCTACGTTTAGTTTGTATGGATGTATCTATCTCCGGTAAGCGGTTGGCACTCCCAGAGATAGATTTAACTTAAAGATTTAAATTCCGATCTATCTTTGTTTATTGAAACGCAAATTTGACGTTTCAGCTACTGACGGTAGCTAATTTAACAGATTGTTAAATGTTAGTAAGTTATTGAAACCGGCCGTAAGTCAACACAATCAAAAGATATGAGCGTTTATGCTTATTTTTTTTGCATTTTATATGAAAATCGCCGCTTAATTAAAATCACAGGGTACTTCGCGTTGACCTAGAGTTAAGAAATTTGGAAAAAAAATTGAACTTATAGTACAAACAAAGGAAATATCAAAAAATTGGATATTTGTAGATATATCCCAGAAAAATACTATTACAAACTTATACTGTAGATCATTTCATACAAAATAAGTGCATACGACCGCAAATTTATGTTTGTTGACACTATTTAGTTGTATTTCATTGACTTAATTGAACTTACAGTATACGTAAACATACATAGAGGTACGAGCGCAGATGAAATATATGGGCCTGACTTTGGATGAACGATGCTCGTTTGCACCGCATTTTGCTCAGCTTGCGCAAAACCTTGTAAAGGCCACTGTTGCCCTATGTAGGTTACTGCCAAATGTCGGAGAGCCGGATTCTTCATGCGGACCGCTTCATGTTGGCGTATTGAGATCGATGGCGTTGTATGGTGCACCGGTGTGGGCAGATGCTCTCTCCGCTCGTAATAGGACCCAACTGCATAAAGCGCGGCGGGTTTTAGCAGTGAGAATTATCCTGGGAAACCGTACAGTATCATGGACGGCGGCTACTCCCTTGGCGGGCGATCCGCCTTGGGAGTTGTAGGTGGAAGTGCTTGCTAGAGAACATGCATTTCGGGCAAGCGAGCGGTCTTGAGGCGAACCACCATTGAGGGAGGATATCGCGCGAATCAGAAAAAGGGCTGACGAAGCCCTAATCCTGCGATGGAGGGAGGACCTAGAGTCCCCAGCGGCAGCAGTAATGGTAGAGGCGGTCCGACCGCACCTAGAACGCTGGGTAAGAAGAAAGTTTGGTGTCCTGACGTCAGCACCTGACGGGGCATAATTGTTTCGGCAAATACCTGCATCAAGATTGCATGTCGGGAGCCGTCACCGAGGTGTCATGAGTATAACGCGCCTGCTGACTTGGCACATCACACTCTAGAGGAATGCCCCACATGGGCCCCACAACGCCACGCTTTAATGGCTGTAGTGGGACTACAGACATTAAAGCGTGGACCTCTCTCTTTTCAATGTGGTAGGGGGCATGCTGAATTTTGAGAGAAGCTGGTGTGCAATGGTCTCCTTCTGCAAATCTGTTATCGCATTGAAGGAGGCCGCGGAGCGGACATGTGAGTCCAGTGTGAATGTAGACCCTTTCCGCCGCCGGAGGTCAAAAAGATTGAGAAGGTAGTATCAAGAAGTCCAACTCCCCTTACCCTAGAATGAATACTACGAGATCCTTGTGATCCTCCTCTTGCAATTCGTGGAGGCTCCAGATACCCCTGGAGAAACTCCAGAGTACCCTAAAGACGATAACGAGTCGTGCAGCAGGCAGGCATATCACCGAGGCGTCATAGTCGTATGCTCAACCCATCCTACGGCGTCTCACAGAGGCGAAGAGGGTTCCGCTAGGTGTTAGTGGGTAGTCTCGATTCTACCCACTAAAATTGAAACTAAAGTACTGTACCGATGAGTCCCACAGTACCACCAAACCCATCACATGGGTGATCTGCGTAAAAGGCATTTCCCAGCGAAAGAAAAAATTGATAATTTATAAATTTAACACGGAATAAATCCATTACAAAGTTATAAATCTAGCTCATTTATTAGCGAATAACGTACGTAGTATCTTCCTCACCAGTATATCTATAATCATGAAATTGATACGGAACCCTCGGTGCGCAAGTACAACTCAATCAAGTGACCAATATTTTTTTAAATATTTCAGTCCTCTATTCTAGGAAGACAAAGAACAAGGAAAACAAAGACCGCAATCTGTTGTCACATATCTTCCCCGACCTTGAATACTGTAAAAATTAAGAAAAAATCTGTTAAGTGTGAGTTCGGCTCGAGCATTTTGTATGAACTACAATTATATAAGTATTATATGCAATCATTTTATTCCATAATATTAAATCTCGAAATTTATAATTTTCGAATTTTAACATTACTTATATTGTCAACAGATGAGTTTTGAATTCACGCCAAATTTTATACAAAATGCGATAAAAAGGAAACATAAGCGCCCATATCTGTAGATTGTGATGCCTTGAAAAAAATCAATTCTGTGCTCCGAGCTTCTATAGACCTAGATATTTTAATTTCATCTACTCGAAAAATAGTCTTGACCGACGGACAGACAGATAGATAGACAGACAACAAAAAAAGTCTCTAAGGGTTCCGGATTTTTCTTTTGAAGTACGGAACCCATACAAAAAATATACATATATTTATTAAAAAAATATTTATAAAAAATACATACCGATATTTTTTTACATACAAGGTTAAGAAATCTATTCAATTCAGAAAATAAGGTAAATTTTTCTAAAACAATATCAAAATTATTCGGAGGGAGCGAACTGCTTTTTCTATATTTACAGAAAAATTATTTAATGATAAATATTTAATCATATTTTCTTTTATTATATATTTTTATTTTAATTCTATAAGGCCATAAATTATTTATGATGTATCCAAAAATAATCCGTTTTTCATAGACATCTATAATCACCAGCAGCTAGCATTAATTAGTAAATTGAGAATATATTTGCAAATTTACTAAAAAAATTACATTAGGATATAGAATTATTGCAGTGTTGCAAAATATTAAAATAACCAAAACTAACCTAAGTTTTGGTTATTTGAATATTTTATAAGGACTAAAGAGTTAAATATTAATATTATTCGAAATATATAAATATAAAACTATGACATGACTTGGACATTTCGTGAAATCTTTAATTCTAAATAGTACGTACGCACGACAATATGATTTTTTATAGTTGTATTTAAATATTTAACTGTTACTTAATTAACATGTAATATTTTTATCTGTATTGTGATATACAAGTCTATGGTCAGTATTTTTTTATTAGTTATTAAACTAGCAACATTTTTAAATAGAAACAGTTTCTATTGGATGAAATAGCATACCGTTAAACATAACTCAACTGCCATTTATGTTCAAACGACTTGCCGTTTGAATTGTTTGAAATCTTCTTTGTGAATTGTCAACAATCGTTTAAGCTTTTGCTCGTAATTGTTAACTATTATATTTGATTTTATTTACATTTTAAGCTAATTTATAATGACGTCTATCAAAGAAGATGAAAAGAAAGAAATTCCTGAAATTATACATGATCCACAAACAAACAGCACCTATCAAAGATTAAGATTCTTCGGAAAGGTGAGTTAAACTTTTCAGTTTTGGACCTCATTACATATATAATTAATTTTATTTAAAATGCTCAATCTTCTTTCCTTCTTCCGAGTTATGTTTTGCTATTACTTAAATTTGTGACCTCAAAAGTGTTAATGGCTCCAATGCGGCAATTTTAGTAATATACTTACTCATAAGTTTTTATTATGTTTAAGTATACTTTTATAATGCTAATAAGTTTTTTTGTTAAATTTCTACTAGGTCATGAATAAATGTGTTTTTAATATATATATCATATGTGAAATTTAAGGGTGGTTTTGCAAAATGCTACGAAATACAAGACATAGCCACAAACCAAATTTATGCTGGCAAAATAGTATCAAAAAAACTTATGGTGAAATCAAGTCAAAAAGAAAAGATGGCACAGGAGATTTCTATCCACCGATCTCTGCTACACAAACATGTTGTTGGTTTTCACAGTTTCTTTGAAGACTCCTTAAATATTTATATTATATTGGAACTCTGCAAGAGAAGAGTAAGTGTTTATATGTTATTATATATAATATAAATTTTACTATTAATTTTATTTGAACATTTATTATTTAGGCTATGTAACTGGTTATTAATTTATTCCTTTGAACATGACTAAACAAGCCTATCTTATGTTAACAGTCAATGATGGAGTTACACAAACGTAGGAAAGCTATTACAGAGCCTGAAACACGTTTCTATATGCATCAAATCCTCCTAGGAGTGCAGTACTTGCATAGCAAGAGGATCATACATAGAGATCTCAAGTTAGGAAATCTCTTTTTAGATGATGATTTACATGTTAAAATTGGGGACTTTGGCTTAGCAGCTAAGATTGAATTTGAAGGTAATAAACATGCTTTAAGGTGTACGTTTATCAAATAGAATGAAGTACTTAAATTAATCTATTTTGTCAGTTGCTTATTTTCACTACTTCTTATTAAAAGTTATAATTTATGTAAAATGCTTTTTTTAATTAAAACTTTGCTTAAATAAAATAAAAAAATTTGCTGATCTTTACATATATTTTTTTAAATATATTATGAGTTACCACTTTTATAATATTTTAGGAGAGAGAAAGCAGACTTTATGTGGCACACCAAATTACATTGCACCTGAAATTTTAACCAAAAAGGGCCACTCATTTGAAGTGGACATCTGGAGCTTGGGCTGCATCATGTACACACTGCTTGTTGGCAAGCCGCCGTTTGAAACTTCTACCCTCAGAGACACATATAAAAGGATCAAGCAATGTGAATACAGGTGTGTTGAATAATGCTTAATGTTTTGTTCTTAGTTAACTCTTATTTAGTTTTATTTATATATTATAAAACATATTAAATTTTAAAAGTAAATATACTCTAAATGAATTTTTTAAAATTAATTATTTTTAGTTTGACTTTTGTGAATATCAAGGCTAAATTGTTTCAATTTCCTAGTGAGGGGATAAACCTAGCTCTGCATGCATGTTTTGCGGGCCCATGGCAAGCTATTGGTTCTCGATATGCACAGGCTGTTATCAACGATAATACAATCAAACAGCGTTACAGGTTACAAATGTGTTGTGGTGACGGACAAACATACAAATCATTTGTTATGTTAACATATGTTCATATTCTAAAATATAAAATGTTTAAATCATAATTTTCATTTACATGTGTATTTAAAGTTAAAAGAAGGCCTATTAATATCTTGCAAAAATTTATTACAACTAGTAAGTCATTCTCTTAACTTGTTAACTAACCTTAATGCAAATATATTGTTTTATTAATTTTACCAGTTCATATATAAATTTCATAAATACTTTGAATTTATGTTGTGTTGAGTGTATCATAGAAATGTATTTTATGTATATAAACTAAGGAATCTAAGAGCCTAAGTCTGCAAAATATATTCACTGTGTCATAGTTTGCCATATTTAGTGTTGACATAAAAAACTTAACAAATTGATATTCTAACATAATCAAATTTTCCAATTGTTTAAGCTTAAACTGTTATGTTATACATATATACATTTTTATCTTGTTACTTAAAATACACTTAGAGTATTCTATGATTATACATGCTTACTGTGTACCATTTTGTTCATGTAACAATATGTTGCAAACAGATGAATTCATCTTGTATATTTCTTTTCAAAAAATATTTGTGCATATTATTTTGTTAAACCTAAACATTTTATTAATAAATTCTATCATTCACAGAATTCCATCAACTCTCCGTAAGCCGGCCATTTCTATGATTGTTCTTCAACTCCAATCAAACCCGTCGAGCCGTCCGTCTGTAGACAAGTTGTTGCAGCATGAGTTCTTCACTGCTGGTATATTGCCGGCCGCTTTACCGCTTTCCTGTCTCACTACAGCACCTAGGACCGATCAACTTGAGTCCCTATCAGTGCATAGACGCCCACTGCTTGAAGTTAATAGTAATGGTTAGTTATGCTTTGTATTTATTTATTTTATTTCCCCTGAAGTTGAATTCATAAGCTATACAGATTAGCATTATTTAAAATAACAGAATTAAAGTTGGCTACTATAGAAAGTATTGTAGGGGTTTTGATGCAACCTCCTTTTGAAGAAAGGTTTTATGTTAATAATGTCCCTGCTCTATAAGAGCTTTCTCTTGGTGGTGTTGGGCTTCCATATCCAATAAATAAGTTCCTTAAAACATACAGAAAGTGAGGATTGGAGCATTTTCTGCATACTCTAAGTTCTCTGCCTACTATGCATAGCGAAGGACATTCATAAAAATCTATAATTATTTTAATTTTGAGAAATTTGATTAATACAACTAGTTCATATATAGTATTTTTTTATATTTTTCTCATTCCAACAGAGATCATGGCGGTAGACTCTCCGGTGAAACGCGCCCCTGCAGCCGAGCCGCGAGCGGTCGAACCCACTTCCCACAGACAGAACCTACTTGCGCTGCGGGATCAACTGTCTGCATTGCTAACTAATAAGGTAACTAACATACATTCAAATATGTATAAGATACAAAAATAAATAGGCTAGGGTCTGCTGTGGGTTAGGTGTTTGGTTCCACCAATTAAATTATCTTTAAATAGGAAATAAAAAATGGAAAATAAATATTGAGATGTCTTATCACTAGGTTCGTTTTTGCTTTGCGCACCAACAGGTAGGACATTGCTTCTCTTATGTCAGATCTCTCTATACTTCTAAAACTTTTTAAGAAAAGATTATGGTTAGTACATATGTGCGAATTTCAGGAACTCCTGGTTTGAATTTAAGAATGATTCTATGTTGGATAGATTAATGAGTTATTTTACATCACATTAATCATTTCAATATAACCCACTATCTACAATGAGAGTGACCATAAACACTTAGAGTATAACGTACATTTCTATTTGACCACAGGGGCAAAAAATATTAAATATGTTAATATGTTTCTTGATCATTCATTAAGATCTTTTTAGTAAGTGAACTTATAAAAATTATTTACAGCTAAAATGCCGTCGCGAGTGCCTGAACGATGATATGAGCGACCCTGCAGCTCAACCCCTAGTATGGGTGGGCAAATGGGTGGACTACAGCGACAAGTATGGTTTTGGTTATCAGCTGTGCGACGAGAGTGTCGGTGTAATGTTCAACGATACTACTAAACTGATTATGCTGGCTAATGGAGTGTAAGTAGTAATTTTTTTTTTTGATCTGCGATCAGTCGCAAGACTATAAGCAGATGAGTTCTGCGCAATAAATGGTAAGTAGTAAATATGGCTGTCCAAATTATGTAATTTTGGGGTTTATTTAATATTGTTAAACTGAAAAAATGAATGTGATGTTAATGTTATAAATTCACTAGCAAAATCTGTTATGAGACATTCTAAAAGATACTGTTTTACATTTTTTTTTGTGGAATTTTAATATTTTGATAATTCTTATGATATATAGGTAATTAAAAGAATACCACATAATATACTGCTTTGCCAAAAAAAATGTCCACCAGTCTGTCTTTACTCAAACAGTTGTGACTGCTGTATATACTATGTTGCTGTGTTAGTAAACAATCTATTGATGCAATGTGTAAATAATGGGTATATAAGAATAAGCCTGTCTTTTCAGATTTAACAATCCTTGAAGAATGAAGAATAATCAATGAACGTTCATTGATTATTCTTCATTAAAACTTAATTAAAATTAATTCTAAATAACCTTTGTATTCTCCATCCTCTTTGTTTATATTAATTTATTATTAATTTTCTATGTTTACAGAAATGTTCATTACATCAACCGACAGGGCCAGGAGCAGTACATGACTATGCGAGAATATCCACAAGAATTGGACAAGAAGATGAAGCTTCTTACCTACTTTAGACGTTATATGACCGAACATTTAATGAAAGCTGGTTAGCAATTATAATAATTTTTTTTGTTATTGTCAGGCAGAGACAGTATCATCGTTGTAGGTTTGACCCCCCATGCAGAGATTAATGTATTTTAATAATTATTTAAAATTCCCCATATTGCTTACCACTCAAATGGAATTGTTGAGTTCTCAACAAAGTCTCAAATTTGGGTGGAAAAATTACTATACTATTTATTTAATATATAAATTATGTGATTAAAGTTGTTTATATATTTAAATTACTTAATTACTTAATGAGTAAATCATGTACTTATTAAGATATTTTTTATATGATTAGGTGCATCAGTGCAAGTGAGAGAGAGTGATGGTTTGTCTCGATTGCCACACTTACATCAGTGGTTTAGGACCACTTTGGCTGTCATTATGTACCTGACTAATGGAACTTTACAGGTAATTTACTTAAAATTTAATAAATATAGTTTTAAGTCAAAATAAATGTTTGTAAAACTGTGTTATAATAATGCTGGACAACAATAAATTATTTTAAAGATAGAAATCACAAATGTAATTTTGTTATATTTGCAGATTAACTTCCAAGATCACACTAAAATTATCTTATGTCCGTTGATGCAAGCCGTTACGTATATTGATGTTGAGAAGAACTTCAGAACATTCCGTTTCAGCACTATTGAGGAATATGGCTGTGATAAAAAATTATATACCAACTTGACATATGCACTAGAGAAACTTAACAGTGTGCTAGCAAACAAATTATGCTAGCTGCATAAATAAATTATGATTGACTCAGAATCTAGTTTATATGATAATTAAATGAATTGATTTGCACAAAAATAAAATAAAAGCAAAATTTTGCTTATTTTGTGCACTAAATATGTATTCAAATCATTTTGTATTGTATTGGATTCATTAACAACACTTGCATATAATCAACCAAATGCACTTCTCATACATCCATTAGGATGATTTAAGTTCTTCTGTTTATTTATTAGAAAGTAATTTATGTACAATGTCTGTCAAATAACATAATCAATTGAACCAAATATGCACAAAAAAACAGATGTAATTATGACATAGAGAGATATGGTTGAAAATTTTTAAGACTGGTCAATTTCCAAATATAATATTTACACTTGCCCATAATCGTACTTAGAAATTTGAGTGCATTCTGCATTCTATATGTACCTTAGAATGTTGTACTACAACAGAAAGTTAAAATTTTTGTTTGGTTTTTTGTTTGACCATTGCAAAGGAGTAGTAGCATCATGACTGAGCAGCCAGGTGCTAGCAACTTTTGATTATTTTCTATCTTTTTATTTAGTTTTAGATATATTTTTAAACATTATTATTGTGCTTCAGTAGCATCGTTGTTAGAACAAAAACTAAACTGGCATAAAAGATTTTATTCCATGTTCTTCTCTGTCGCTGCAACATTTTATATGTATTTTTTTCACTTATTTAAAAAATATTCTAAAATTAAATACAAGTGGTAAAATGCAAAATATCTAATTTTATATATTTACTAAAAGTATCTTTGTCAGTATTATTTATTATAAATTTGATGCTCTTGAAGCACTGCAAATTTGTAACTTAACATTTCTCACTTCATGTAACATTTGACAATAAAGTTTTTAGTAAAAAACTATGTATTTTGAATTGTCTTCTTATGAATGTAACTACAAAGGATTTGGGGTTTTTAATATAGGAGAAAGTGCAAACATAACTTCTATACAACTAAATAGTTTCAAAAAAAAAACTTCAGCTTCACTTGGCATTTTTGAATATTTACTTTTTGAATAATTATTTTTGTACAAAATGTGCTAGGAGGGGGGAGTACTGTGCTCTATATTTGATGAATTAGTCCACTCTCCATGTTCTCGTTTTAAGTAAATAACAATGTCAAAAGGTTTTGAGCTGCATCAGAAAATGCATATTTTTATAAATATTTTATATGATTTATGTATAAATGATTTTACTAACAATAGTGACAACATTAGTAAATCTATGGTAAATTTGAAATTGGTAAATAATTACATATTTAAATAAGTTTGAGTCTTTACTAACAAGAATTGCACTAATTCGTAATTAAATATATGTGTAACAAAAATGGCAATGAGCTAGTATGTATGTATATACAAACTAGCTCCATGCAATCTTTGTCAATAATTTTAGTAGCAATTACTTTATTCACTGCACATAAAATTATTTTGTCACTTGATTTCTCATTGGTGATTGCATTATGAAAATTCCTAATGTAGTTCAAAATTTCATCTTAATTAACAAATAACCACATTGATATTATAATTTTTTATATTCATTGTAATGATGATGTCGTTCAAAACATATAATAATTACTCTAATAATTGTATCTATATGTGGTTATAACTCAGTGTGTACTGCATGCTGCATATGTGGAAGATTGTCACTGGGATGGATGAAAAGTCCTTCTTGTGCCTGCCAGTCTGTGTATGCACCATATTGACCAGTCACACCAACTACTTCACCTTGACCACTAATGGGTCTACCAAAGGTTCTTCCTGAACCAGCAAGATATCTAAAAAAATGTTTTTTCCCTTTTTATAATTTAAATCTTATAACTGAACATATATACATATTGTTATGGTTTATACTTTTTATGTACCATATATCAAACAGGAAACTTCCTTAAATATACTCTTCAAATTAATAAAAATCAATCAATATAAAAAATACTCACGCTGCAGTATCAACATGTCGTAATTTAACAGCACTATCTCTTCTCCAGTAGTCATTGTTACAAACAACAGTCCAGTTGTCTCCACTGTCTCCTTCTCCATCTTCATCTCCATAGCAGGATACTTCTTGGTTTCCAGACAAAGGTGATGTGAAATAGTGAGAATGCAAATTCTTTTTGGTGCCCACATGTTGCAATCTGATATTAGTATTACATTTTATTGGGGCTCTAAAACAAACATAAATCATTTTAGTATATTTATGTGTTCACATATTTGGTGTTAATAAAAATAATATGTTAAAGTCCTTAACCATCTCACCCTCTTTTACATGTTTCTTGCATAGCAGGTCGAACTAACCAATGACTATTGTGATCGTCAGATATATCAAGCGCAGTTACCGACTGTTGGCCTGATCCTGAACCATATTTTACATCATGTGAATGAAGCCGCAACCGCAAATCGGTGTTCATTATTTTTAAAATAGTTCCGCAGGTGACGAATTCTGCTTTCGAGCCTGTTAAAATAATAGATAAACTAGAATTCTAGTACGTAAAAAATGTGGTTTAATTTAATAACTTCTCTTAATCCTCCCATAATATTAGGCCACGTAATTGTTAAGTTGTTAAGAGGAGATCAACAATACCAACACAAAACCAAAGGTGCGTGTATTGCGTCTGTTAAAATAATTTGATGAATTATAAATACCTTCAACTACTCGTGTTGTCCATAAAAATATTATGAACAATAGTATAGAAAAGAAATTATAATAACCACTGAAATTCAAAATTGCCATTTCTAGTTTTTAATAAGGTACCGTACGCCGTGACAGATTGATCATTGACTGTGAGTTAAGACCACAGAATACATTTGCACAAGTGGTTAAAACGTGAGACTGACATTTAAACTTGAGTGATTGAAACATACTACAGATTATAAATCTTTATTATAAAATATTTATCGTTTCAGTAGTGCAGTACTTTTTTTAATTCATTTGATTTAAATTTGAACATTCACCACATCATAAAATATGCTTAATGGAAATGTACGTTAACAGTGCATAGAAATATGTTAAAAAAATTAAAACTATTTAATAAAATAGTATTTTTTCTTTATTATTCAATGTACAATAAAGATAATGATCATTATTTTTCATAAGTTTTGAAATTATGGATTAATTTGTTATAACAAATAAAAGATGCTTGTAAGATTCATACCTTTTTAAGCTATAAGCAATTATTTGTCATTTAGTTTGACATATTTGCACTCAGTGTTTATTGCAAATGCAACGTAATTACCATTGCATTGACGATCGTTACTCTTTAAACTCAATTAGGTAGCAAAACCATAAAACAATAAAAGCCATGGAAAACTGTGATAGTGCTTCCATCACAAATGAGAAAAGTACAAAAATATATTTTAAACACATTGACAAATAATACAATGAACTGCTAATATTCTTTATTGTTTTTCAGTATCCTACGATCCTGGGTGGAATGACCCACCAAAATTGGCTTACAATAGTGTGCAAACTCCTCCAAATCGTCCAAGAAACTTTCTTAACAAACGAGTTGCTTTTCCTTTATCTGGTGGCAGTTCCGTTACTTGTGCAGCACCTGCATCGAATATGCCACCACTGTCCACGTGTCCTTTTCCTCCTATACAAAACATTGCACCTGACATAAGCTCTCAAGGTAATGTAGAAATCGACAGTGAAGGTACACTGAAGGAAGTGAAAGACATTTTACTCTCTTTATTAGAGACAAGTAGTGAATTAGGACCGAAAGCTGATAGTGTTAAGAAGAGGATAGGAACAATGGAAGACATGTGGCAAAGTGGAAAACTAAATAATTTAGTCCAAAAACAAATGAAAGAGTTAGCTTATGGTAAGCATTCAAAATTAAAATTAAATTTAATACAATATTAAATCAATATCTATTCATTGAAAATAGTTAAAATAATCCTAAAAATAAAGTGACAAAAATATTACAAATTATATTTCCTTATATCTTGTGTGACAAACATATCCACTATGTTATCATTCCATAGACATTAAGGCCTTGATATTAATATTGCAAGTAAATATATATCATTCCTTCTTTCAGCTCTAAAAGATAATACTCCTAATAAAGCTGATGACATTCATAAAGCTTTGATGGTGGACCATGTAAGTGCTGTCAGTACATGGATGCCTGGAGTAAAACAATTAATATATCACTGCATTGCCCGTTCAGAATTACTTGCAATGGATAAAGACTAAATTATACTATATAAGTATTACATTTTTGTAATATGGTGTTATTATTTACATAACTAGCCTAGTCACATGTGATTTTATTATGATTTTATTGTTAATTATTATAAATGTATAATTCACATAAAAATGTCAGTAAATTACTTTGTGCTTTGGTAATTTTGATTACCTCTATTTCTAATAATTCCGTTTAGTAATTAAGTACAATTCAAATACAAATATAAATAGCCATACAAAATGTATGTAAATTGTAAATAAATATAGACAAGTTTACTTAATAGACGTTTTATTTCAAATATAATCTATATATTTATCTAAACCTTCTATTTTACACCAACCATACTTATATATACTGCATAAGTTCAATACTCTTTAATTTCCATGTGATACAACACTCATTATTCTCTTAATACATAAAATAATTATTTACCTAAATCAGGTATATTATTGATAATTATTTGCTTAGGACGCTTAACATCTTATATGTTTTCTGTGAATTCAAAAATGTACTACAAAGTAAAAAAGACACTAATGCTTGATTATAGATTTTTTAAATATAATTATAGGCTTTAATAAAAACTCACCACTTAATACAAAGATAATAACTTTTATTTTGGAAAATTCTTGTCTCAATTTTTTTTATTTGAAAATGGAAATGCAGATAAATATGAACAATGGAACTTTCAACCATGGGGATCAAACTTACAACCATTAAGTTTAGCTGCATAAAAGATAATAAGATTTTAAATAAAATTCTTTAAGTATCTATTAAAGGCTTATTATGCAAAGAGTTAGAAATCTCAGTTTTCCAAAAATGTATTTTAGAATAATAAAATGTACACAATTTGATCCACAAATGTACACAATTGAACCACAAATGTACACAATTATGAGTTTAAATTAACATATATAAAAGTCGCAAAATACCAAAGGTCCTATTAGCCAATAACATCTCTTATTATCTCATACACATTGTGTAAAATTTAAATGCATAATCTATATGCCTCGTTTAATAGGTTTAGGAGCAACAGTAACCCGGACAGGTCGACAGAGCTCCACCAGTGGAGCAGCTTCTCTGCTCCCTCCCTCATCTACTGCTAGACATACTGATATATCAACTCCACATGGTTCTGTCCATACACCGTGTGATATGAGGACCTTTGTTAGAAGGCGAACATTCTGAGTCCCGTCATCGTCTGAAATAAAAGTTATGGAAATTGTTGTTTACCTTTAAAATGGCTAGTTTATTAATAATCCTTGGAGTTGTTACATTGGAATAATTGGTAACTGTCTAGTTATAGTATAACATATGCACAGCATCTAAATGTAGAAGTGACGTTTACAGTCAAAATGAGCCGTTTTCATTTCCTGGCTCTAATAAAAAACAAAGCGCGCCCTTGATTTCCGCCACTCAACAAAAAAAAACTGGGCGGAACGAGGGGAACGGAGTGTCTCGACACTGGGATACCACTACATGCGGGATACAGCAGTGAGTAATGCTCACTAGCGGCAGGGTCACGCGCTCTGTGCGTACTCACTAGAGTCAGTGTGGTCCAGCTGGCGCAGGTGGTCGCGCGGCGGCACCAGCGCGTGCACCCGCGTGTCCGGGTAGGCGACGCGTATCCGCAACGCGGCGGGGTCACGCACTCTCTGCACCTCCGCCTCTAGCGCCACACCCGTTATGAGACCGGCGCAGAACCGCAGCACAGTGTCGTTGTCGGTCGCCGGTTCGATTATGCTTGCTGAGCACATGCGTATCTGTACATTTTATGGAATATTTTATTTTTGTTAATTATATCCTTTTTTAATAAGTTCATAAAATATCACCTTAATTTTAAAAACAATATATCACATACGTTTATTTTATTCATATTATTACCATTATTACAAACATTAACATACTAAAATAAATATCAATAGTCGTACTTTAAGATTCGGTTTAGGTATGACCGGGAGAGGAGCCGATAGCAGCAAAGGTTGCATCGCCCTCGCAAGAGCTGAAGGTTTGTGCTCGCCGCTTTGGGACAGTTGCTGGAACACTGCTATTGTAAATGGATCAGGTTCTGCACCTACAAAATAAATATAAATGGTATTGTTAAATAAATATAATTCAAGATTAAGCATTAGATATTCTTATTAAACGCACTAAAATAATGAAACTAGTACCAACTTTGTCGCATCTATATTAACACATTATAATCTATACTATAATAAAACAGTAAAAGATTTTATCTGTACATTAAATTTTTAACGAAAAATTATGAAGATGTAAGAAACACTGAGTATGAAAAATCAAGGATCTGGAACATCTGATATAGAACCACAATTGAAGATCTAAACTGTAAGAAACCAAAAAATGGCTCTTAAGTAAAAGTTGTCGAGCGGGATGAGCATGATTTCGAACAGCTCATGAAGAACTATTATTCCAACTTAACAATAGCCATTTAAAGTGATGGACATTTTCCATCGACAAAGATAAGTAATATCAAGGATCTAGAGCATCAGAACCAAAATAGATAAGCTAAACTAAAAGATAAGAAAAAACTATCTTTAGTATAACGAATGAGCTTAATGAGCATTTTTCGTTGTCATATAAACATCTTACACATGGGGTACAACCACATGAATCTCAATGAAAAAGTATAGCAGTACTTAGGGTGATAAGGATCATAAAACACACGCTAATGAAGTAGTGTCTAATAGTTAAAAATAAAGTCGAGCACACACTCTCGCAACGTACCAGCGGAGGCCAATATCCGGTCCAAGAGCTCAGCATGATGCGTGAGCGCGGCGGCGGCGGACAGCGCGCCCGCAGTGGGCGCCGCGACGCCGCCGGGGACGGAGCCGGCCATGGCCGCGTTCTCCACTGCGGCTACGAGACGAAGTGCGCACACACGCAAAGCTAGCTGCCACACGCACGCGTTTTCTTGCTCTGTTACACCGCTGAACTGGTGTTGTAATCTGTTCATAAGTGAAACTTTAAATTAGTTTCGTTCGACATATTAGCAAATGTATACTTAATTTTAGATTTTAAAAAATAAATTGTTAATATATAAGCATTTACTATAATAGCCAGAGTCAACGCTCTTTTCAAGACATTGTTAAATGTTAAACGCCATATTTTGCTAGGTCCTGTCATATTGTATAAAAACAGTTGATTAATTTTCTCAAATTATAAACAGTTATATAATTTCATTTTAGTTTATATTATTATTTGTGTAATATTAATTTGTGTAATATTTATTTAATAAATTTTATTTGTTTATATACCTTAGGCAATCAGTAGTAAGCTGTTGTAAAGCGTGCGCCGGGGGGCCATTTGTAGAGTTTAGCGCCGTGTGAAGGGAGAGCACGCAGCGCGCGAACAGGGCGGTGTAGTTCGCCGCGCCCGACACTAACGGCTCCATTTCTGATAATCTAATAACAAAACGAACAAAATTGATTTATATGTATATAACAAAAAACATAAATTATTATTATTTATATTTATATATTTATATTATTATTTTTATTAATATTATAAAACAACATTGTAAATCCTACTAAATAAATAATCAAATACAATTAATAATTAAGTAACAAAGATCTCACAATGAATCGATTTTATTTCATGCAGTACAAATCATAAAATATTTGCTAAGTAAATAAACGTCGTAAGCTAGGCTCTGGTGGTAATTTGTATATTATCTTGATTGAATTTATATTTGCAAAGATTTTTCGACTCTGGCATCCCTTCATAAAAATTTGACACTTCGTCACTGATATATGTATATTATGCGGATATCATACTTTTATTTTAAAGTAAAAGTAGTATTTCTTTCCTTCGAGTAAAACAAATAAGAGAGATATAGATAAAGAGAGAGAGATAGAGACGAAAAGTAGTGAATAACACACAGGATACTTCCCATTTGAATTTAAAATTAAATTATTATTACGAAAATGTACTTTAAGAAAATATAAATATATCGAACACAAAGAGTATGCAACTGTATAGACCGCTCACTATGCTAGTGTTGTCCTATCAGTAAAGTTGCATATAACAATCGATATTGACAATTTTTATCGACTTCGTACGATAAGAGTATGAATCATGAACATTTACTTATTTAATTGCTCCTCAGCCGACTGCAACATTTTGAGACGCACTGTAGTAGAGAGTGTCACGTTATCGATATGTTGTAACACTGAATCGAAGAATCTTCGGACAGCACTGTCGTCCATTTCTGCTTCTCTCTTTTCGCACTTTGATTGTTGTGCGCCACCTAAAATTATATACACATGACTTCTTTTAAACTTTTAATGGCATATACGAGTAGTCTTTTTCAAATAAAGTCTTATATTAAAAATATATATACAGACTGTTGACCGTCTGTGTCTGAGAATCGCCTTTAAGATACCCAGCCTAAATGCTTCTCTATACCAAATTTAAGCGTTATACGCTCAGTAGCTCTGGCTATGCATTGTTATATAATATATATAATATGAGATTGTAGTCCATTTTCAGCACCAATTAAGTAAATATTAGCCTGCATTTATTTTGCGTGTACCCTTTGCCCCAATGATAAACCCAACAGTAGTACCTTTTATATATGAGAGGAGATGACAATAATAAGAATCCAATCAGTATGCTATAATAAATAAATTATAATCTTACCAATAGGCAAATAAGGCACTAGGTGAGGCATGGTGTCCCTCAAATATGTATAATGTTTGACGGTATGCTCTTCAAATAAAGGCAGCATCGTAGTACAATGTTGTGCTGCGTTCAGTACTAGGATTAATACACACATATCTGGATTTTTAATTAAGGATTATTTTAGTTCTATTATTGACAGTATAATTTTTATATATATTTTCCTCTCCCTCTCCCCCTTCCTTCCTGAGTTCCACTCAGGACAATATTTGTAGTATAATTAATATATTTTTTTAAATATTCTGCTAGACCAGTTCAATCAAAAAGTGTAATGTATTCCTAAAAATAAATACGATTCCTTAACTATTTGAATTTCTTTACATTCCTTAAGTCATAAAATTCATTTTTAGAACAATATAAAAAAAGGATACAAGCCGGATCCTCGACATCTGGTTCAGGCATGTCAAAGAATGGATGTACAGCGAGTAGCCGTGTCGTGAGGGGGAGTACTAAAGTGGCGTGCTTGCTACCCATTTGTTGTACACATCTGAATGTAGATCGCTTGTCCTAAAAAAAATTATTTCTTAAAATATTTTTAAAGTTTAACTTTTAAGTAGATACCACATTACGTACGTAGATACACCTTTTATTGTATAATGTAAAATTAAATTAGCATGATTTTTATGATGATGGTGTGTAAATCTATATAGCTTATTATCTAGCTTAGCTATCAGAGAATAGTCGTGAATAGAACAAATGAAAAGGAATGATAAAAGTCATACTTGCGGATATCGTTTTACGTTCTCTAATATTTTATCGATGCACATCTCAAGGCACGTTTTGGACGCCACAGTGCAGGACCCCAACATCCTGTGTAAACCTTCTCTGACATCCATTGAGAAATCCTATGTAAAGAAAAATATAAAATTTAAATTTAGTTTATTATTATTTTCATACCTACAAAACTGCACAGTAGTGGAGTGCCACGTGTTCAGATGGTGGAGTTGACATATAAGTTTGTTAAGTACGTAAATTCAGAGGCAGCAATCAGGTCAAAAGATTCCTCAAAACATAGGCACAGAAATAACAGTCTTTACGCAACGCCAAAATGTCTAGCCTTTCACAAATAATTGGGTCCCTAACAATTCAAGCATTTGGAAGTGGTACTAAAGGTACAGCTCAGCTCAGATTTAATATGTCTCACGATTGCCAACAGCAACTTGTTTGCAACACGTACCAAGGTAGTGACTTTCAACCAATTGGCATGTAATAGAATTAACTCCCTTCAGTTTTAAGCCTTATTACTTGTTGGATACACCTTTTACTTTCATGATCTATCTACTTTAACTTTAAAAAGATAAAGATCAATCCAATATATAGTCCAAAATTAAAATGTGTATAACTTCACGCCATACACATCGCAACACCTTGTTTTTTTTTAATTTACCTTAATTGATCGAATATTTAAGTTTATCATTATACGAATACCTATTAAGAAGCTTACCTCTAAGGCACCTAAAATAATTTCCAATTGATCTTCTCTGAGTATAATATGATGAGATATTCTCGTAAGGCTGTCGATAGCTCGCAGTCTAACGTCTTCTATTTCGTCGTTGAACATATCCACTAGAAAATCTAGTGATGTCGTAGCAAATACTGGGTTCTCCATCGAAAGTTGACAAACCGCTTCCACCGCTGCCGTTCGGACCTCTAGAAGAATATTTAGGCTTCAACTTTTATCAAAAAAAGAATTGACAACAGTAACTTGCAAGATGTGTTGCTATTGTGGCGTTTTTAGACTTTTCTGAGTGAGGTACTCCTAGCCAATTGTAAAGGTTATTTCACAGCAGCTTTACTTTTGATCGTAAAACAATGAAATATGTGTATCTACCCAGTTAGATATTAACTTGCAAATAATCGATAAATAGATAATATAATAGCAAACCAAAAAATATATTAAAGCACCAACAAATAATATACTTCAATATCTAGCTCTCTACAGCTTAATATATTTTATTCCCTTTCTTAATTTGTTTCACAAGCTGTAAGTCATACAGCCTAACACTCACCCATCAGTTCATCCTCTAATCCATGTACAAACGCCCCGGCGGCGCCTCCCGGCAGCAGTTGTACAGAGCCCTCTTCAATCAGCTGTCCGGGCGCATCGTCGGCCCAGCGCCGGCCACTCGCCCACGCACCGGATCTAACCAGTTCTGCACCACGCTCATGGGCGGTACGTTTTTTCTATGTAATGTAACTTAGGCTATAGTATAATATAGTTTTAATTCTATACGAGAAAAAACATAAAATGTACAATTCAATATAAGAATATAACTTAGGTAATAAGATAGTTGTAATTCATTAAATAACAAAATAAATTATATTTTTTCTATCAGTGATTTAAATACGCTATACGGTTACTGCAGTCGCTGTTATATGACAACTGATCAACGCAACCCTTGTTCATAGGTTTTTACCAATAAAACAATAATAATGAAAATATAACATTTAAAGCATTTTTCATGGCATATATTAATTTTAAAAGAGTGTCCTTATAGTAGTATAATCTATTATAAGTCTTTAAGAACGAAGTGATAGCTTTTAAATTCGTGAAATACCTACTGTGACAAATAATTATGAAACAAACTCAGTCGAAATAAACACGATCATGTTATAATTCCTCAATACATTAGATATAACTAGATTCATTAGATATACTAATATGTCTGAAAAATAAAATATTTTGTTCATATTATTTATTCAAATCTACAGTTACCTTCATATTACTCATCAGCTGTTTGTCCAGGGTTTGCAGCAGGAATCTATCGGACACCGCTCTAGTAGTGCCCAGCAATGTACAAGCGAGAGCACGCACTTGCATGCACAGATCGTTAACCGCAGAACATATGCGGATAAACGCGTCGTCTACTAGACGTATTGTAGTCTCACCGTCTTGAAGGGTTGCTGAGCTAAATGAAATTACCTTTAGTTAAGTTAAGTATATTGTTCAATAATGGATTTAGTAATGAACTATAATCCCCAAACAAACAAATTGTAAAGATTTTGTATAAAATAAGTAAATTAAATGTGCACGTTACTTTAATCTAAATTATGAAAACGTAATCGTAAAAATTGTAGACAAATTCCTATACTTAAAAGTTTCTATGTAATACGGATAGGCGTTAGAAATACAGAAATTTTACTCAACTTTATGAATATTTGTGCATTTAATATTGTATACACATGAAAAAAAAATGCATAGGCAAACAGGGAATATAGAAAAATATGCAAATATTATATATATCTTATGCTTACTTTTCCGGATATTTATTTCCAAGCAACCACACCAGTTTGAGTGCTACCTCTCGGACTATTTCATAGTCGTCTGAAAGTGCAGCACAAGCAGGTTCATACAAATCTGCACTAAGCATGAGGCCACGGTCATGTAACGTTAGTAAAGATTGGAAAGATTCACAGCGCACTCTAGCATCCTGAAAAAAGCTTGTTTTAAATTATTTTATGGAAAAAACCTATCGAGTCCCTTTTTCTTTTGTAGAACTATTTATTAATCACCATGACAAATAATAGGTAGTAAATGGCTTGGAAAATTTTACTCAGTCAAAAAAACTATGTATCCGAAAAGTACTTTAAATTGTGTATATATAGAGAGATACAACTTTATTTTACACTGTTTAAGTATCTTTTGGTGGTTCTTCAAATGTAGTACCTAAAGGTGCTAAGAGAATACAAAAATAAATGAATGACTAAATAAAAAAAAACAAATCTAACAAAATTGTAACATGCCAACAAATACACAATAGATAAGTGGAGGAAACAGAAGAAGACTATGGTACCCAAGGGATGGCAACAGAAGTAGGGGGTGAATTGGAAAGACATCTGCCTAACTTTGAGGCCACTATGGATTAGGGTGGCTGAAGACCGAAGCAATTCCTATGCCAAAAACCACACTGAAGTTAAGGACATTATGATTTTTTTTTACACCTAAAACAACAACAACAGTATACCTTAATTCTCGAATTAAATAAAAGATTATAAGTCTCTTTTGATGGCTGGTTACTAATATGCCAACAATATCCATACTGTATTGGTCACAAGAATTAAAGATATCTATGGATAAATGATAGGTTGAATTTTGGATTTTTACTTTTTTATACATAAGTAACGAGTTTCAATTATATAATTTTATTCAATGTATTAAAAAAGAGTTTAAATTACAAATTAAAATTGCAAAATATGTTTGATGTTCTATAATTTCATTTTTTAATAAAATATTAAAAATACATTAGCTTTACAAAATGGATAGTTAGTTTAATAGATTACATACCCAATGACAAGTTATATTTCTTTAAATTTTTTTTGTGTGTTTAATGCTGTTAGCCCTATTGGCCTTGACAGTGACAACGGTTGGGATACAGGGAAAGGCAGGCACTAGGAAGGATGTCACAGTGAGAGTGATGAAGTGCTCAGGTGGTTCGAGCACATTGGGAGAATAAGCGATTGTATTATCACTCTGTTCTCTCTGAATGCCCATTACAGATAAGGCATGAAGCCATGTATGTATGTCTATTATCTATATATATTAACTTAATTTAATTCCTCTACTATAATAAGTGTTTAAGTTATTGAGTACTCTTTTTTAATTAGTATCATAGATCTCCATTTTTTACTAGTGACCAGCTCACAGCTTTGGCATTGCATGTTTCAATATTTTATACAAAATTACATTGAATATGGTTGTATTTACTAATATAAATTTTTTATTGTAAATTAAACGAAGTCTAAGTGTTTCCTTATTATATCAGCTACTTGCCAGTCCCAAAGTCCCATCAAAATTGGTCTAGCTGTTTCAGAGATTACATTCAGGGATCAGGAACAAACCAATAGACAAAATATATATATATATATATATATATATATATATATATATATATATATATATATATATATATATATATATATATATATATATCCAATCTTATTTATTAGTATATACATAGATGATGGAAATATCTAATAATGAAACTTACCTCAGCATTACTATAATCTCCTAGCAATTTCACAATAGCATTAGCTTCACTTATCATTTCTGTTGTTCTATCAAGTTCTGGACTTATAGGATAAAGTTCACTTATAAGTTGTAAACATCGGCACTTTACTTGATGACTGGTATCCTTCAGGTTGTCTTTAGCAACTGTCACTAATCTCATCATGAGAATCTTATCATCACTGAGCTTATTGCCTAATTTAAGTAATGTTGCTATTCCTTGAGCTATAACCTTAACAATAAAATATTTTTAAGAAATATCTTATATGAACATAATTGACAGAAATAACACCAAATAAAATAAATTTACATACATTAAAAGCAAATAATACTGGTAATTATTATTGGCACATATTTTATATATCTTACCTTATGAGAAGTTTCATTCTTAATTAAATGTATAGTTTCATCAAGCAGACTATTTAAATTTGCTCCTGGGCACTCTAATCCTATATCACAAAATAACCATAAGATTTTAACCCTAACAACAGACTCTTCTTGGCTTTGGAAATGTTCAGATAACTTCTTAATAGCTTCTTCTACATCTGATTCTTGAAATTGAAGGCAATCAGAGATGCGCAGTAACAACTGTAGTGCCTCATCACTTGACTTGCACTTTTCTAATAAGCCAACGAATGCTGCTGCTGAACTGCCTATCAAAGGCTTCTTAGCTAAATGTAATTTTTTGGAAGAAGGACCATCCTAGAATTGAAATGTTTATAATATTTAAAATATTGGCGATTATTTGCTTATTCCTTTAGTAAATAAACATTATTTCTAAAAGTACCTGGAATGATTTATTATATTCCGCTAATGCTCTTTTTTTCAAAACTGCTGCCATTTCAACTAATGATACAGAAATAAATAGAAAATATTTTATTTACAAATCGTAAACATGCAAATGAAAATAAAAAAGCAACATTGACAGCTAAGATCCGTCACACCAGGAAGCAGGAGCAGATAATAATAAATAAGTTTTTCAATAATTAAAATTTAAATATCTTTTAATGATTATTAATTTTTAAAATTATTCATGCCATTTATTCGTTAAGTAAATTAGTAATAATAAAATTATTATAAAAGTCAATAATAATAAAATTATAAAACACATATTGTTGATACTTTAAGAGAAATTCAATATACTTTGAATTAAAATAGATTTATTAATAACTAACCGATCGTATTATATAATACTGTTAAAAAATATTTATTCTTTTCAAACGCAATTCTAATAGGATCTGTTCAATACACCGTCAAAGTTATGTCATAACTCATAATTCATAATTGTCATTATGTCATGAAAATTGTTCAGGGGTTGTAATTTATAAATTCCCGAATTGACTCGAAATAATTGAAAAAATTACGCACATATTTTATAATAACCAGTTCGTACTATTAGACAATACTTGACAAATTTATACCAAAATTTTATGTATATAAGTAAATAGGTTACCCGCAAATAATGAAATTGATGAGTACAGAAAACCCCTTTTTAATTATACATAATTATGTCTTAATTCCTTTTTGAAAAACTATAATAAAAGTAAGTTAACAAACTTTATGTGTAAAATTAAATTTATATTTATATATATTGTACAGTTTTAGTATTTGTAATTTCTTATATTTTATCATGTTAAAAGAATTTGAAAAATTTTATTTCTTTCTGCTACTTTTTACTTATTCCTTTAAAAATAAGAAAAGTGAAATATATTTGTTTTTAGAGATTGCATTTACCAAATGATTTTATCTAACATGAGTGAATATCTAACTCTGATATGTCAGAGCGTCAGATACTAGAGAGAACCTGCATTAATGAGGACAGAATGTCTGTCTCAGTAAAGGGTAATAATTTTCAGCAGCATTGGAAAGAATTTGTATGTGGTGGAGGGGCAGCATTTTGTAATATTCTTATTAGTTACCCACTCAACAAACTTATATTTAGACAGGTAACTAAGATTGTTATTTAGAGAGATTTTGTGCATTTGTATTGTAAATTGTCATTATTCATCTTATAATTGCTTTTGTAAGTAAAATATTAAAATAAAACTTAATTGATGTATAACAATTTATGTCAAATAAGTGTCTATTAATTACAGATGATGCATGGTGTGGAGGCAACATTTGCCTTGAATCAATTACAAAAGGAAGGCTTAGGTTACTTGTATCGTGGAATGCTCCCACCATTATTACAGAGGTCTATGTCAATGTCTCTTATGTTTGGTGTTTATGATGAATGTTTACAACCTTTGTTAGAGTACAAAACAAATCCATATGCTGCTAAAACCATAGCTGGTATGGTCGCTGGGTGTTTTGAAGCAACACTTTCTCCTTTTGAGAGACTCCAAACATTATTGATTCATCCTAAATTTCACAAAGAATTTAAAAACACTGGCCATGCTGCTAGTCATATTGCAAAATACTATGGAATAAAAGAATTTTATAGAGGACTTGTGCCAATTTTGTTAAGGAATGGGCCATCTAATGCAATGTTTTTTATAATCCGAGATGAGATTCGTGTAAGATTACCTGAGCAAGATAATATTATTTATGATAGCTTGCAAAATTTTATAGCTGGTGCTTCTATTGGTGCTTTTTTGAGTACATTATTTTATCCACTGAATGTAATTAAAATCACCATGCAGTGCCAACTGGGTGGACCCCATAGAACACTTATTTATGAATTTAACTATATTCTTCGTAAGCGTGGTTCTAAGTTTAAAAATTTCTACCATGGTGCTCTATTAAATATATCAAGAGCATTTCTTAGTTGGGGCATAATAAATGCTTCATATGAAGTGTTTAGGAAATTTTTATATTCCTAGTCATGCATTGTTTTTGTGTTGAACAATGTTGTTATTTGTTTTATAATATTATTTCTCATCAAATGTGTATATTATGGTTAATTGAGTATTATAAAATCTTTTAAATAGATTTTTATTATTAAGTTGTACAGCATTTATGTGTCTATACTGTATAAATTATTTATTTCAATAATTGTTAGCTTGTCATAAGATTTTACATGTTAATCAATCAATCTTAATTAAATCTGTTAAAGAATCTATTTATTATTATTAAATAAGTTTTATCTAGTACTCAGATTGCAATTCTTTTATAGGTGTTAAATCTTTGCCATAATGTAAAATGCAATAGCCAATGAATGATTTACAAGTGTACTACTATCTTGAATATTATTTATGACTTACTATTTCAGTAGAACTTAAAAAGAAATAAAATTTCTTGGAATTAATAACGTGTTTTAATAACTTTTTTCATATGTTAAAATGGGTGAATACATGTTTGTGTGTAAAAGCAGAGAGCAATGAAAAATTATATTTCAAATAATATTCGATTTTGTGTTTTGTTATTAACTTTCGTTATCACTGGTAAGAAGCCTTATCTAATATTGTATTATATTTCATAAGTTATTTACAGCTAAAAAGTAATCAGCTTAGCTATGATTAATGATTATAAAAATGCGTAACTTCATCTTTCTTGGTATAATGAATTCAAATAAAATTATAATCAATAGAAAATTTATGTTCTTTACATATATGTAGCTATATATATTCGTTATTGCAATTAACACTAATAAAATTTACAAAGACTCGCTATAGGAAATTTCTTCCAGTGATTTTGGGGAAAAAGGTGAAAAAATTTATGGTGGAGTATATAGCGATATAGCCCAAGAACATGCAATATGTGATTAAAATATTATAAAATTAGTTTCTGGATTGGGCTGAAAGAGAGATGAAAGGTTGTAGTGATGTGTCATTAGGTTCAAGGTGACGACAATGAATTGGTCCATTTTATGTCTGGTAATGAACAAAAATCCTATTTCTAAAAGGTTTTACCTATATTAGTAAAAATATAAACTATATAAATGAGAATAACGTTATGACGTGTAACAAAACAAGTAATAGGTAGTAGAACAAAATTACTTTTATTTCTCCTTCTTATATTCTCCATACACCGTGAAGATTGGCGAAGTGAATTGTGCTCAACTGACATGCTCGAAACGCTTACTAAGACTTACTTATGGGCCGAACAGAACAGTGTTTTATTTCTTGACTATAGATCAGCTCCGTAAACTTTTAACAGAAACAAAAAGGCCGAATTTTCGTAAGGACTATAGATATGAAAAGGCGTTTGGAACTTTTTACAAATTGCATCCAGAAGCCGTTAGTTGGTATCACGCGCGTATGCGATGTGAGGCTGAAGGGACCCAACTTCTTGTTCCGGAGAATCTTGATGAAGCTGATAGTATACCATTGCTCGTCGCCCCAATTTTAACTAAGTATAGTGGAGTATACGTCGGCATGCACGATTTATATTCTGAGAGAACTTTTGTTACTATTAAAGGTACTTATTAGTAGAAATATTTATAGAATTTAAATTGTTACATAATGTGCATAAGATTGTCTTGAAATTAGGTGTCAAAGCTGGGTATTAGGCATGGGCGGATAGTAAGATATTTCCAGTTTCCATTGTCCTCTCTGGAAAATATCTCTGGATACGCTTATGCCTCTAGTGGCGTAATGTGGCGTTAACATAGTTAAATAACAATGTCACGTGAAATTTTAGCATATTATATATTTGTTTTCTTGATTACAACTTATAAAAGTATATATTAAACTAAAATAAACTACAGATGTAAGCTAGTAACGTGTTTTTCTGTGTTATACCAATAAATTTCCGATATTCGCATATTTTCTTTATTATTACCGTAAGCTCTTCTGTTCTTGACAAGTTTCATAATTCCAGTCAACGGGGAGTATCCTATAGGTTTTGATTGCGTTTGGATGGATATGATAATTGATATTCATTTGAGCTTGCATAATTGATATTGAGCATGGATAATTGATATTAATTTGATTGATGAGCATGGATAATTGATATTAATTTGAGCTTGAAACATTGAGGAAAAAGGTCTTAACAGACAGACAGAGAGACAGACGGACAACATATAGGCTTTTCCTGTTGAGGAACGAAAGTCGAACTCCTAAAAGCCGGCTTACCAGGCCCCTCCTATACCTGCCCGTGTGACTCGGGTATTTACAAGTGGGAAAACGACTATCTGTAAATACGATGATTGTGGACTTGAACTATGAGAAATGAATTATGTTGATTTCCTCGCTCTGGTAGAACAAAGATCGGCGTTGCATTTTTAACATGCAATGTCGATTCGGGTCTTGACAATAAGTTCTCTCTGCCTACCGACGGACATTCTGCTTTAAGCTTAACACGCTTTTTTTCAAATTCACGCTTATAATAATTATCATTTAAATTAAGCATAGAAAGGAAAATAGAATGCTAAGAACACATAATTTGAATTAAACTTTTAGGAAGTTATTTACAAGACAGTATCTTGGAATTACTATGGGAACTGAAACAGCCATTATACGGCAGCGGACGATGTGTGGCTTCGCGTCGTAACGGACGACTATTTGTGAACCCTTGTTTCGATAGTCTGCCTTTCGTGTGTAAAATTAAAGCTTCTACCATAATCTACTATCCAGACTGCGATACTTTTGACTCACGTAAGCAACATACCTTCCTTTCTTTTAAGATATAATTTTATATACGTACTTACATAAGTATATATTTATTAGATTTCATTTATATTCATAAAATTTAATATTAAAAAGTTTAAGACTGCACTTGATTTATAGAAGATTGTGAACATTTTCAATACGTAATTTCCCTTTTTTTAGGCTGGAAGTTAGGACCAAACACAACTTGCTATATAACCCACATCGAACCACAAACATGGTATGAAGCGTATTCAACTTGCTATTCCGCGGGGGGACATCTTGCAATCTTGAACACGAAAGAGAAGACCGAGTATATTCGGGACGTGTTCAAACAAGTCGACCAGCATAAAACACCAGAAGATTTTGCTTTCCTAGGATTCAGTGATTTATTTCAAAAATACCACTATCGGACTGTTCTTGGTAATTTTTTCAATTTAACTAGGTAGGTTGAAATTTTTTTGCATTCTTAATTCAAACAATTATAGCTTTATGTTATGCTCAACAATTAAATGTTATGATAATTGAGTCGGTTGAACCGAGCAAAGATTGGGGAATAGTTACAGAGATTAAGTAGTAGTTAATTGGCTTGTAACGATGAATGAGATATATAGACTATTTTTAAAAATACCTTTTACTTTTTAGTTTGGTTGCAGCAACTCACTAAGTCTGTGAACTAATTTTCAAATCACTCTAAAATGTTTGTTACAAGGTGAACGTCTAGGAGATACCCAACTGGATGGAGATTTCAAGTGTCCAGGCAACTATTCATCACAAGAGAAACGTTGCGGTGGATTTAAACGAAGTGGCTTAATGGCTACTGGAATTTGTGATGTACCACACATGTTCTTTTGTGAAAAACCAGCAAGTGGCACGTTTAAACCTATGAGTACATTACGTAACAGACCCTCATCCTCTCACCAAGATGACTACGCAAGCGCTCCCGATTTCACTTACGTGTAAAATATTATTTAAAATTTTTACTTTGCTGTTGTTGTTTCTTGTTTCCTCTTGTATATAATTACTTACTCACTTGGTTATACACATTCCACTTACCAAAGCACACAAAATCTTGAAAACATCTACATAAAATAAATGTATAAATGATGAATGAAAGATATAACCCATATTATAAATATATATTTTTCATATTATCATTTTAACCCCCAACGATTACACCAGATATGTCAAACTTGTCCACCATGACCATGATGGAAATGATTTATAATATTATTTTTGTATTATATATTGAAACAAACTAAATGTCGGATATATGTTGGGATTTCTCGTCTACCAGGTTGTTTTATCGGTTATGTAGGCGAGTATGTCTAGAATAATTAATTAAGCATATCAAACAAATTATTTTAGTTCACAAATACTTAGATTGTTAGTCTAAATAACTCGACGACCTCAGAAGTTCTTGGTTTAAATTGAAATAATATTTTTGAGCTAGATAGCCCTTTTATTGAGGTAGGCTATAGGGTATTATAGTACCCTATTACCATTTGAGCACTGGCACCGGCAAATAAAAAAAAAATGTTATAGCTAAGTATGTGACATCGATTGCATGTAAGTACCTAATAGTTGTATTAAATAATAGCTACACGAGTAGCTTAATCTACATTCTATACATACATAAATACATAAATCTGTAGAGGAGTCTGTAGATAACTAACAAAATCCATTTCCAGCAGTTTTAAAATTTTTGCTGTTTGTGTAGTAGTTGCTGCAAGACGTAAAACGTACAAAATCAATATAAATAAATTTTACATACATATATACTGCTTCACGCTTTATCCCTAGTGGAGTAGTCCAACTCTTACGTGGGGGAGGGCTAGCTACAAATAAATTTTAAAATACATAAATATTGTGCATAGTAGTTTAGTAGTTTTGTATTTGTTTTGTTTTGTTGTTTCATTACAATCGCTTTACTGTACTAAAATATATATTTATTAATCATTGGATTAAATAGAGACATTTTCCAGGCCAGGTCCGCAGTCCAGTCAAGTCCAGAACATCGACATCAATATCATATCGTCCACACCGTACCCGGCGACGGCGACCCCTATGCATGTTTTTTCCTTCAAGTCTTTATTGTAGTAGGCTCTGATATGGCTTGCAATCCCAAATTTAATTTTAAATATTCGGTCACACGGCTCACAGTAAAGCTGGACTACGGAGTTATATGTTATATACGTTTTGCGTCTAAGGTATCTAAGCGCTTTTTTTTTTCAAAAAGGTTTACACTTTTATGAATAAATTATTTGGTGAGGAATCACCATTCCGATCTAAGACGTGCAAGTTCCTCCCACCCATGTCGGTGTACTACATGCCACAAGATTGCGCTTGATCACATCTTTGTAGCGTAAGTACTGTCCTCCTTGCTTGCGTTTCCCGCTTGCGAGTTCAAAGAAAAAGACAGCCTTCGGCAGTCTGCTACCATCCATACGTTAGACGAGACCACTCCATCTTAGTTAATGCTTCATAATAAGCGCTTCTATTCCACATAATCAAGTACGGCGCAA
Source organism: Dione juno (assembly GCA_037127375.1). Taxonomy (NCBI): domain Eukaryota; kingdom Metazoa; phylum Arthropoda; class Insecta; order Lepidoptera; family Nymphalidae; genus Dione; species Dione juno. Next base: position 987,125 of record JAXRJS010000009.1, on the reverse strand, counting down.
CACTTCAGTGTTTGGAATTCGATCCTGCCACTTTATTTGTAGAATACATCTTAGACATTTCAGATGGAAGGCGTCTAACTTCTTGATATCTGCCTTATATCAGCACCAAGTTTCTGCGTATAGTATAGCGTATAGTAACGTTGACTTTGTACACCAAGATATTTGTTTGCAATTTGAGTTAATGTGAATTCCAAACACGAGCTTTAATTTGACCGAAGACCGCTGCAGCACCTGCTATATGCGCAGGTATCTCCGACACGAAGATGTTGTTGCATCTTAATCTGCTGCCAATGCCACCCAAGCTAATGATTGAAGAATCACCATTAAAGCCTCTGAGTGGCTGTTTTATCTTTGTTTTGCTGGTGCTTATAATATTAATATGTCATATGAATAGCGTCCTTTTAAAAATTATAAACGTATTATCAAAAATGCATATTTAAAAAAAAATTGAAACATTATCACTTAGCACAGTTCTCAAAATTCCCGACTATTAATCCAATATTGCCCATTAAAAAAAGGCGGAAGTAGTGTCCCAACCATAATTTTAATCATATATTTTAGATTTTTTAAATAGATCATTCTAGAGTGGCAACCAGAAGATTCTGGGGTGGACACGGACAATTATTCCCTTTACACAGTTCTTAATAAAGTATATGATAGCATATCTTTCTATATTTTCTATATTTTATGTTTTTCAACTTAAAAAAGTACTATTCTCTATCTAATTACTATGAAACTATACTATACTATGAAAGGTCAAAAAACCATTGCAATAATCTAACAAATCATTTCACCAATATTGTTGAGCGATATCTTAAAGAAATGGCAAAGTCCAAAGAGCGTCACGATGCAAAGCAGTTTAGGATATGCTAGCCTAATGTATTAGCAGTCATTATAAGTCAAGAAGCTGCAAACTAAATTCCTTTTATTGAATGAATATTGAGTCTCTCGCTGTTTATTAATATATTTTTAGTGGATTATTTTTAATTGACTGTATATGCTGGCTTTCCACCAAATAGAGTCAAATTAGACATAGTTTGCTTATTTTTAACCCATTAAGTGTTTTTCTTATTTTTTATACAAAATAATAGCCGGAACCAAATTTGTTTAGCTAATTATGATTATGTATGAATATGAAATATGTATGAATGTTATTATTATTTATAATTTTTTTATAAAAAAATCATTTCTCGGATCTGAGTCATCTGCTCTTAAATGGATGACTTCTTCAGAATTTCAGTCACTTTAAATTCAGATATATCATTTGGTTTAAATTCGCCGAATGGATTGTAATTGTCTAATTTAAGAATTTTAACTGTTGCATCAAAGAATTTAAGCGCTGTTTCATCGTCTCTACACTGCTCACTCGGATTTTTTATTTGGCAGTCGCTGAAAATAAATAAATACAAAACATTAAATTTAAAACCTCAAATGATAAATAGTAGAAGGATATACATAAGCCAATACATTCGTTTCAAATTAAACATATGTATTGTACTTTCTATATCTATATAGAAAGTAGGAAAACATATAGAGGAATCACAACTTGAACATCACATGGTTATAGGATAGGAGCCCTTAGAAACTTTAGCGGCCATGCCAGTGAGTTGTAGCAAATAGTTACTTACTCATAATAATGTCCACTCTGGTTATCACAAGCTTCATCCACAGCACAATAAATTGTTGTTTGTGCTCCACATTGCGATGATTTTACAAATAGGCCCATGATGTTGTTGAAGAACCAGGTGCCGCCGGGTATCAAGGTTTGACTGTAATACCTGCTCAGTTCTGTACGAACAATTCCGGGGTGTATGCTGTATGTATTCACGTTTTCTATGGAATGCTCCTGTTAAATGACGGAAAATCATATCCAAAATATCAAGTACCAATATCAAGTGCGCAAATACTTGATGAGACATCTAATGTCGAACTAAAATAAACCACCTGGACTATAATAAATAAAAAAAATAGTTATATACGGAATATCTACAATGGTAGTTTACTGAGCTTTACTGAGCTTTACTGAGCCTTTAGTTGGTACATCTATTTAAGAGAATTATTTAGAATTTTTCAATTTTTTCAATTTCGTTACCATTTATTAAAATATCCGACCCGATTTCCATCTACCAATTTATTAAAATATCAACAGAAAATGTCCATCATGATTAACAACTTTTGTACGTTCAATAATTTTATTTCAATATTTCGTATACTTCAGTTGGAATACAATGGTACTACATCAGGTGCCAGTCAGTGTGTGACAAAAATAATTAAATCCAGTAGACCCGAAGAAATGCAAATGTACAAACGGAAAAACAGACGGACTAAAATTTTATACAGATACAATTTTATTACTATTGTGTATAGTACTATTGTGTATAGATACCTAGTATAGATTTAAATCATATGACTCAATTTATTTTTTTAATTTATTCTGTATCAATTAGTACTTACTCTTAACTTTAGATGAAGGGCCCGCGCAAATAATATATTCGCTATTTTACTTTTTGCATAAAGTTTCGCTGCAGAGTAATAGCATTTTTCACTATTTATATCGTCAATATCCAAAGTTGCAACTGAAATTCATATACAGTTTACAATAAAATATCTATTCACGTTGTATAAAGCCAACGAGACGTTAATATAGCTAAAATATTCAACCCCCTTTATTACCCAGAGCATATTACAGTTTATATGAAAGCTAGAACTATAAACTAACAATGTTATAATAATTTAGATCTTTAATCGTTTTGTTGCACGATTGTTGATAAGTATTATACTTACTGTTATGTGCCATAGAAGACAAATTTATTATTTTGGAAGGAGCACTCTCTATAATTCTTGGTAGTAGCAGTAAAGTTAGCATTGCATGACCAAAATGATTTGTTCCCATTTGCATTTCAAAACCATCTTCAGTTGTACTTTTGGGGCACATCATCACTCCAGCATTGTTAATTAATATATTAATCTTATTTTCGTGCTTTAAAATACGAAATGCACACTCTCTTACAGATTTGAGACTGCTTAGATCGAGTTTCTCAATTGTTATAGAGCCTTTATGTCCCTCAAAATACACCTGCTTGATTATATCTTCTTTGGCTTGTGTAGCCTTTTGTAGATCTCTGCATGCCATTATTATATGAGCACCTAAAATTATATTGAATAATGAATAACCAATTATAAAATTGGTTATAGTCTATGGACGTGAGTTCGATTCTCATGCGCTTAAATTATTCTAATTAAATTATTTTCATTACTCTGATGTGAACAAAGCGAGGCCCTGGGTTACGATTCAACGTAACCCAGGCGTAACTCAAAAGTGAGTATAAAGTCAAGAATAGAGTATCTTATTCAAGCTTTTCTCTAACGCTCCTATTATGTACCAGAGATGCGAGAAAATTTATACCAAATAAGAAAATATTAAAATTTTATGTTTAAAATATTCATGATTGCATATGATACCTCTTTTATATAAATCTATACATGTTTCTTTTCCAATCCCAGTATTGCAACCAGTGACAATCACCGTGAATCCTTGTAAACTCCTTTCACTTTTACACCAGTAACAAAAATAATCCATGTTTTTTTTATCTGAAAACAAAATACATGTTTATATACACTTATGTTCACAAAATTGTAAATTGTTTATAGCATTTTCGCTAAATGTACCTACTTAAATAGAACTGTCAAGAATAATATTCTAAAAATATTGATAAGTTTAACATATTTCCAGATAAATTACGACACGATTTTCATGATATATGAATTATATATTATTACTTTGCATTAACAACACTGACGTCACAAAATATTGTTTTCCTGTACTATATAACTAAACAATCAATAACAGAAATATGCGATAGACATTATTATATCACTAGACCTGTTAACTAGTACATATTAGCATACTTTAAACTATTTATATTCAGTCTATGTATACGATAACATAGAGGCAAAAACAAATGTTCAGTTCAATTCAGTTTTTTAATAATGGCGTTCCGGACGTGCCAGTTGATCTCAAATTCACTTCGCCAATGTTATTTTGTATGAAGAAGGCACGAAGGATTGATCATTAAAAAAGAGATAATTACACAATAATAAATTGTTTGTTAAAAATAGATCTAGTAACAATACAGCAACCTTCACCTTTAACAATTATTAACAAGACAAGTACATATTTACAATATATAAATAAAATAGAGAATTACTAGGTATTGAGAATATTTTACAAAAGTGTTAGTTCACAATTTAATTCTATTATATTTAATATGTTAAAATAAAAAAATATATAATGGACTAAACACAACATTGACAAACACTGAACGTTAAGGGGACGCGAGACATACAAACATACAAACAAATAAGTATTTTTTTAGAGTTAAGCAGTTTGTATGGGGCCTTTGTATGGGGCGCAAATTACTGTGCAGCAGTAGTATTAGCTCGTATTAGCATATTGCATTAGGCATTAACTTCATTCATCGAACTAGTCTTTGTGTTTTTATAGTTGTACTATAACATTATTGTTGTTATTTACCTTATTACTTAATCTGAACTTGTACTTTTCATTGCTTATAGAAATTTTCGCTTTTTCTTTATAATATAATACTTTTTACGACCAATGCTACCGACACGTTCTGCCACTAGGATACTTCACTCAAACTGCGAGACACACGTAAATGAATTAGGATAAGATAAGATTAAATGTTTGTATTCACAGGCAGTTACGTGAACATAATTATTTATTTAACTGATAAGTTTCAAGCTTCATGAGTATAGCAGGGGAGGCAGGAAGAGGATGAGACACTACGGTTTCCGGTTTCCCCATATATTGAAAATAATTCACTATTCCGAATTTGAATCGAAGCCAAAACCACTACAATCAACCTTGCAGTGAAATGCTGTAGTGTCCGAACGAAAGTTCGGTTTCGGTTCGCTGTCTCACTGCGTTGTGATGGCCACTATTACGAGAATATTTATATATGGCTACTATTGCTTATACACGGAACTTATTAAGCGCGCAGCTAATTTACCAAATTTTTTATCTAATATATATATATATATATATATATATATATATATATATATATATATATATATATATATATATATATATATATATATATATATATATATATATATATCTGGAATCTTTTGAAACAATTTAAGTTTGCCATATTTTAAGTTTTATGAAATTGGTACGGAACCCTCGGTGAGCATCACTCCCACTGGACCTATATTTAAATCAAAATTATAATTTGCAAACAATTCTGAGACTCTACACATACTCAAATATTAGAATATATAAGGTAAAAAGAATCTTATTTTATAAAATCTATGCATCATTACATAAAAAAATGAATTTAAGCTGTTTGTGATTTCAAAATAATTGTATTTTTTCAAGTCCATGTAGTTATTTACCCGCTATGCTACGATAGGGATTGCGGGATCAACCACGTACCGCATACCACGTGAGAGTACCTTCTAGTAAAATTTTACAGATAAAAAATGATAAATTATATAATTATTATAATAATATAATTTTTCGTAGACAAAATAATTCAAACGGAAACATGAAAGAAAATGGGAATATTATACATTTTATATTTGAACTAGCGACCTAGCAAAATCGACATCTTGTTTTACCTGAATGTTGTTGAGCAAAGTTACAATTTAATTATTTTAATTCAAGTAATTGTAACCAAAATGATGGACTTGTAGTTCGGGATCACTTAATTTGTGATGTAGTGAAACCTGATGTCAATGAAAAAAACTTTATATAGATCACCATCCTACACGAATATCACATAATATTTTACACTCAATAGCAAATTTTAACTACTTAAATTTAACGTACTTATTTTTGTGCTATGCACGGCCTGATACCATCACACTTATTTACTACCAGAAACGATAGTCGTCTTGATCATATACTACTTAAGTCTGATAAGTCCTTGAATTCTTATACCCTACCCTTTTACTGATCACTATCCCATATTAACTTGTCCCAAATAAATTCCTATATTTATAAATCTGCTATTATTAGAGCTCTTGAAAAAATTGATTTTTCCTATGTACTAACATCCAAGGACCCTGAATATTCTGCAAACAAATTAGTATCAATTTTATCTTCAACTATAAAGCAGCATACTCGTATCGTATCAGTTCCTAGCAAGAAACGAATATTAAAACCATGGATAAACTCTACAGAAACTCCAAAAAAACATCCTAATAACCCAGTTTTAACATCTACTTATCACCGCTACAAGAATTTCTGTTATAATTTATTAAAGAAAATAAAAATAAAAACAAATTACTAAAGAAAAGAATTTATAAAAGCTAAGAAAGATATAAAAAAGACATGGGACCTAATAAAAAAGTTGTGCAATATACCTGAAACAAAAACTAATATACATGGAGCCTTCTTTTAAAAACAGTTAGTGTTAGTTATATATATATATATATATATATATATATATATATATATATATATATATATATATATATATATATATATATATATATATATATATATATAAACAAATTATAACCATAGATATCACTTTTAATGTGCACAAATATTAAAATACATAAAATCTGCTTAATCAGTTTATTTATTACTTACCGTTTTATAACTCCAATTCCACGTTTACAGTTTCGCGACCGTATGTTTATATATAAATTGTACTGTAATTAAGTCCTAAATATGTTCTTGATTACCATATGCTGAAAAAAAAAACTGCGTCACGCCGATAATTTTAATTTTTTTTATTTAAATATATTAACACAAGCCTGCCTGTAATGACCATGACGAGACGCTGAATATACATGAGGATTAATGAATAAGTAATGAACTGTTCTACTTATACAGCAACGGTGGTGTATAGGTAGGGGATTGCTACCATCAAAGCTGCATCTCAAGTTAGAATGTCTGAGTTAAGTTCAAGAACGTACGCCCCACATGACACAACAATAGCTCTAGAAGATTTTTCATAATCTCTTTAAGGGACAAGTCTTTATTTCATATTTTTTTCCACGCCAGGATGATTCTATATTTTATTTCCTTATTTGAGATCATTATACCTTTGGTTTTCCTGTGTTAATTAACAGTCCCACTTAGTCACTAAATACTTTACAAAGTATAAAATTTTCTTTATTTGTTTTTTACAAAGTATAAAATAAAATTTTATAAAAAAAAACTCCTTACTACATTTGTACATTGATATAAAAAGTCTTAAATGTATATTTCTTAATATATACCAATAAAAAAGATCCAAATTTTTTGTGCCTTAAAGATATATAATAAAACACAAATATATTCAAGATTAAGAGCGACAACGAACGAACGTTTTCGTGATGTATTTAATTGTTAATTTTTTTTATATTACATATTATGTGTTACGTTTCCACACTACCCGGGGATCGCTTCGCCAGATTTCGCGTAACTAACTTACATCGAGCAATAAGTCACCATTTTAGTTATTAATTTAAATTGTAATTTTAAATAAAATATTTTAAGGATTTGATTTTTTTGGATTTCCGGCGTACTTCGATATTTTATTTCGATATTTACGGAAACGAATATTGCAACCAATGAATAACTCGCATAAATCTTTGTTGAACATTTTTTTGTTTTGCCTAAAAACTTTCATCTGAATTAGAAGACAAATTATGAGGCAGTAGTTGTTGTTAAAAACTCACTTTAAAATCACAGTGCCTTTAGTCCGAAATTGGCCTAGGTATTTTTTTATTCAAGATGTCATCCATTTTTGTACAAAAAGTAGCATATAAAAAAGCGCGCGAGTGGAGCAGTGAGTGGCGTAAGCCCCTTTCCCCCTTTGAGTGCGAACCCACGACGCATTTCAACAACACGTTCGGTAGTTGGGACTCGGGCTTAGATTTAGTTCTGTCCCTGAGTTTTTGCAAGGTCAATGTGCGCAAAATATGCACTATCGACGAAAATGTACCAAAATATGCAATAACGCTATAAAAATACAATTATATGCATTTGCATAGCAAACATGCAGATAAATAAATAACTATACAATGAGAATCTATTTGGTATGAACGATGTAATCTTACTCTTAACAACTTGCATAAAATTGCGTACATCACTGTTCCCTCGTTTTATGGTCTAGAGCCGAGACAAATACTGCCAAAGAATGCTAATATATATATATATATATATATATATATATATATATATATATATATATATATATATATATACTATATATATATATATATATATATATATATATATATATATATATATATATATATATATATATATATATATATATTAGCATTCTTTTGGGTCGTGGTCGTCGTGGGTCGCACTCAAAGGGGGAAAGGGGCTTACGCCACTCACTGCTCCACTCGCGCGCTTTTTATATGCTACTTTTTGTACAAAAATGGATGACATCTTGAATAAAAAATTTCCTAGGCCAATTTCGGACTAAAGGCACTGTGATTTTAAAGTGAGTTTTAACAACAACTACTAATATATATATATATATATATATATATATATATATATATATATATATATATATATATATATATATATATATATATATATATATATATATATATATATATATATATATATATATATATATATATATATATATATATATATATATATATATATATATATATATATATATATATATATATATATATATATATATATATATATATATATATATATATATATATATATATATATATATATATATATATATATATATATATATATATATATATATATATATATATATATATATATTATATATATATATATATATATATATATAATATATATATATTATATATATATATATATATATATATATATATATATATATATATATATATATATATATTATATATATATATATATATATATCATCAGCTTCAAAAGTAAAAGAAGATATCTGGATGACGAAGCAATAGTCCAATCAGGAGCCGAACCTACAATTTTCGAGAAAGGTTTTTTTTGTGTGAGTTTTTAAGAGCCTTCTTTCACAAAATCTATTAATCATTTGCCGGTTGCTTCTCTGTGCTCTTGCTATTGCCCGAGTATTGACCACTATCTAAGAGTACCCTACACCCCACAAGTTAACCCCCCCGCCTCCCCTGTTCCTACTTTCTCCTTCCAAATGAAGCGAGATTTATCGGTAGCTTTACCCCATTTCACCAAATGACTTTGATCTGGAAGACAGGCTGACTGAAGAGTCATTTGGAGACTTTGGAATGCATTATAAAAAAAATTTAAGAGTGCTGGAGACCAGTTGTGTCGTGTTCACGGAATTGAAGTGATTTTCCCAAAATATGTGCTTTGGCGAGTTTTAGATGTTTATGGAGCTCCGGTAGTACCTTTAAACTCAATCCAAAAGTATTTCTGTCTCTAAACAAAATTGAAGTGCTTGCCGAATGCGTTAAGTTCTGTTTAAGTAGAAATTAAAACTCAAATGTGTAAATAATTAAATAGTGTTCTAATATTTGTCATTATATTTAATACAACTATTTTAATATTATTGAAATAATTGAAATACTATTTTGTGTGATGCTTTCAAAAACGTATAATATTTTTTATTACTCACGAACGTTTTTTATTACTCATTAACATTTCTACAGTAACATAACAGTATTTTTCCAAGTTGGAAACGATTCACTACATTATCAGGAGTTATTGACCTCAAATTCTTCATCTGTGGTTCAAGTTTTAGCTTACAAAAATCCAGTTCTAAAAATTACAAACAAAGCTTACAAAAGGCACTTGAGCAGTGTAAATATTCTTTTTATTTAAAATTAATTAATAAAACAATAACTATGCCATTTTTTAGCGGCCGGTGTTACAGCAAAATTAAATTAGCGGGTAAAACTGCAATTGTAACGGGTTGTAATACTGGAATTGGAAAAGAAACTGTATTGGATTTTTATAAAAGAGGTAAAAACTTTATTATATTATTTTTATAAATAGAGTGTCTCATTTATTTTAAGTAAAATGTTTTTTTAATAATATTAATAAAAATTTTGCAAATTCGTATATCGATACATTAACGTACACACCTCCATAACCAACTATGATTTTCGAATAATTCTAATTATAATAATAATAATTAATATAAATTAAGTAATATATTCATGTATAATCGTTTTTTTTATTTTTTTAGGGGCTAAAGTAATCATGGCTTGTAGAAATATTGAAAAAGCTGAGATAGCTAAATGCGACATAGAGGAAAATTGTAAAGCCCTCCCTGACAAAGGAAATATTTTAGTTGAGAAGTGCGATTTATCTTCTCTAAAATCTGTTAGAGAATTTTCAAAAAAAATCTTAGACACAGAACCGCAAATAAACATTCTAGTTAATAATGCTGGAGTAATGATGTGTCCTAAATCATTAACTGAAGATGGCTTTGAGATGCAATTTGGTACAAATCATTTGGCACATTTCCTTCTAACTTTATTACTGTTGCCACGCATAAGACATAGTGCACCAGCAAGAATAGTAACAGTCTCATCTACTGCTCATACTAGTAAGAATATACATATAATCCTTTGTCAAGTTATTTTATATATTTATCCTTTCATTATGATCCATTTATAAATATGTATAATTTTTTACAGGATACGACATATTTTTTGATGATTTAAACTATGAACAGAGACCGTATCATGCTGCTGAAGCTTATTCACAAAGTAAACTCGCTAATGTTTTGTTTTCAAGAGAGTTGGCTAACAAGCTAAAGGTATTAATATTTCTATTTATCTTCACATTCCCAATCATTTTTAATTATTATCTATTTGTTGTATAAAATAAACCTAAATTATGTATAGTATTATAATATTTTAATAATGATGAAATGAATATGTATATTTGCAGAGTCATAATATTGAAGGTGTTAATACATACAGCCTACATCCTGGAGTCATTAGAACAGAACTTGGCCGTCATTTAGATAAAGTGCTATTCAGAGGTGCAAGAAAGATAATAGGCCTGATGTTTTATCCATTCATGAAGTCTCCAGAGTTAGGTGCTCAAACTACAATATATTGTTCAGTTGATGAAAAATGTGCCAATGAGACAGGATTATACTACAGGTAATATTATATATAATATTATATAATAATATATTATAATATATAAATTATAATATAATATTATAATTGAATGAAAGTTCTTAATGATATTAAGTATGAAATACAAATTTAGATTAGAAAGTGACCAAATAAAACTTAGATATGAATAACAAAGATTTTTAACATAACTTATTATCATTATTAAAAAAATATAGCGCAATTGCGAGTTAGTTCTAACTTATTTCCAAATTTCATAATTCTTGGGCAACTGTATGTATATATATAAAAAAAAATTCAGTAAATAGTGAATATCATATAAATGCAACAAAAACAAAATATAAATGCTTTTATCTTTTGATTAACCTAGCAGTTTGTTTTTCTTTGTTCTACAAGAGACTATAGATATCTTGCTTGATATCTCTACGCAATTTCGGGAACAATGGACTGGACAATTAAGTTATTCTACAAGGGTACCTTTGTTTTTCTTTTCGATGTATGGAACCCTATGAAGGACATATAAAAATAAACTCATTAAAAATTATTATCAATGGTCAAAACAAACAAGAAAAATTTTTAGATGTTAATTTGTATACATTTTTATTGGACCATTGATTTAGTACTCTGATATTTGTTGCAGAGACTGTGTTGTTACAACACCTACCCAGAAAGCTTTAAATGATGAATATGCAAAGAAGTTATGGGACATGTCAGAAAAACTTGTGAAGTTGGAAAACTATAATCCCTTTACTGCAAGTGATCCTCAGACTATATCTCAATGATATTTGAAGAAATATGTTTTATCTTAAATAAAAAACGATTTAAGATGATAGCAAATGCACATTTTGTATTAAATATATTATCACTGAAGAATGTAAAGTAAGCATATTTATCATGTCACAATCACTTATGTGTAGTGATTTTCAATTGAACCTTTCACTGACATTATAAAACATATCTCTCAAAGGCTGACTGATATTCATTTACATATATTAATATATTATTTTTTACACATAGTTGAGAATTGATACTTCTAGTTGGTCAAAAACCGTCCAAGCCTTGCTATAGCCATTTCTTTATGGAGTAAGCAGTTCACCTTTATGTATTTTTAAGATATTATACTTTCATTCTTCGACAAATATTGCTCCTCTTCTGAAGTGTATTACACCATTGTAGACAATTATTTTGAAAATTATTTTAAAAATTGAATTATTATACTGACTTTTTTTTTCAATTATTGTAAAGTATATACTATGTAATGTTATCAAATTTGTATATTTTATTATTGCATATACAATGATTAATTATTGTTATTTTTTTAATCAGAAATAAAATTTGTTACTACAAATGATGAGATTCTTTTTTTTATTGGAAAGGTAAGGTAGGCTTCTAAAGTACCCATGTCGTACCGACCCAGAAACAGCCGCCGGTAGGCTATTCCACATTTGTGTGCTACATGGAAAAAAGTTCCTACAGAACCGCACAGTAGTGAAGTGTCTAGTGGCCAGGTGGTGGGGATGATACTTAAGTTTGTGACATAGGTACTGTGCAGTTAAAAAAAACAGTGGCAGGTATCAGGTCAAACAGTTCTCTAGAACAATCCCCATAATATAAACCAAAGAGAACGCACAACGCGGTAACGTCTCTACGCAAAGTTTCCGACCTCAACATGAAGACTGCTACTCATCAAAATTTCTGCCAGACGCCCTTTTTGGACGCCCAGCTTCTACGTAAAAGTCTTTTGAGTGAGTATCGAGCAGTGATTAAATATTTGTTTTTAAAAGGCAACCCGCCTACACAAATCAAAAATGTATTGGATTCTGCATCATCATTTACTACAGTGAAATACAGTGAAAAGTTGCGTAGCAAAATTTAAACATGGCCGGAAGAGCTTGGGAGACGATTAACGTTCGGGACGTCGAAAAATTGCAATTACAGACACCACCGCCAAAGATCACAAAATGGTTCGAGACGACCGCCGAATTAAAATGAGAAATATAGCAGAAGCTATGAACAAACAATGTCAAATGAATGTGTTTTTCACATATTAAATGAACAACATAGGTATGAGAAAGATGACCGAACGTTGTCGCGTTTGCACACATTAGACCAAAAACGTGTTCGAATGAACATTTCCATCGCTCTATTGACGTAGTTTAGACGCAATAAATGCTGGTTTTGGTGATGATTATTACTGTAGATAAAACTTGGAGACACCATTACACACCTGAAAAAATACAGTCTAAACAGTGAACTGCAAAGAGGAAATCGGCTCCAAAAAAAGCGAAAACAGTTATTTTTTTCATCTTTAAAAAGGTAAATCTATTACAGGAGGATATAACGCATCATTACTAGACAAGCTGAATGCAGAACTTGTGGAAAACCACATTTGCAAAAGAAGAAAATCTTGTTCCATTAAGACAACGTATCGTCTCATACCTCAGTAGTTGGCATGGCTGTTAGACGATGCATGCACCTTAATCGCTAGACCGAGCTCCAAGGGACTTCTTTTTGTTCCCAGCCATAAAATAGCGCTCGGAGGACAGAGATTTTTATCAAATAAAGAGGCAATCACCTCTGTAGGCAATTATTTAATATTATTATATAATACAGAGAGAAACGCTGTGTACCTACTACTTAGACGGGTTACAGAGGTGGGAGCATCGCTGCGAGAAGTGTATAGAATTGGCAAAGAGATTATGTAAAACAAAAATTAATAAAAAAAATTGTATCTTTGTTAGGTTGGAAACTTTTCAGTCCACCGTCGTGATTACTAATAAAAATAACTGTTATTTTTGACTAACGTTAATTAACAATATTTATTCATAACGAGTAAGCTATTTGCTGGCTCGTTATTTTTTATCATACAACTTACTCTCCGGCTATATTTTTGACATTCTAAATTATTCTGTAACCCCATTGAATAAGAAATATTCGTAAATAGAACTAAAGCTAATAACATTAAATTAGTGCTACGGATTTCCCACTTGATCTTTAATGGCGTTTTATAGTATTAACTAATAACCTTAGTATTTCTTCAGTTTTAATAAGGTTTAAACAGATTTTTGTAAAAAGTTAATATTTTTAGGGCTCCTTACCTCAAAAGGAAAACCGGAATTATAGGATCACTTTGTGTTCCATCTGTCAAGATTATTTTCTCCAAATCAATCAAGATGAAATTAATAACAAATATCGAAGTCGGTTCCGGATTTGACGATTTCGAATTGTCGGATTGTAGAGTGTAGTAAGGGAAAAGTGTACAAGATTATCGTCTTAAATGTTCGCAGTTTTCGCAACATTGAACTTATTATGATTTTGAAGGGGCTTATTTAACTGTACGCAATAAACTATAGTAGTTGGCAAAACCCAAAGATTTAGTGTATAGCATTATAATATTTCACTTTTTTTTAAACTTTACTAAATGACATCCACATACATATATATATTTTGAAAATAACAATATTACTAAAGGATTTTCATCGAAAATAATCATTTAACAGTTTTAATTAATATAATTTTATTTTATATTTGTTTTCGCTTCTAGTCTTGGTAATTGATGAATCTGAACTGGCAAGATACGAGAATGTTGGTTATCATTAATTGGATTGTTGGTTGGTTCAATACATAAATCGTTATTGTTTCCTAGATTGAAATCTATTATTGCCAATACCGTCCGGTATATATATATATATATATATATATATATATATATATATATATATATATATATATATATATATATATATATATATATATATATATATATATATATATATATATATATATATATATATATATATAATAGATTGCAATCTAGGAAATGCTCTACATTTATAGATTTTACTACTGGAAACGGTATTTTATTCCGCAAAATTTCACCACTTGTTAAGGGACCAAATATAGACATAAAACCCATCGAGAATTCAACGATTTCCACTCTCCGATCCGTATATCGTCGGGTCCCACTGCTTTCCAGTTCTTCGTGCGTCGAGGACAATTTCGAGTTTCGTCAAAGGTTATTGGAGCAATAAGTTAGTGGTTGCGAGGTGGTTCGTGACGGTGAGTGTTCAGCAGTTCCATAAAGTAGTTTCTCCATCTGTCCTTCACAGATAACTTGTTACTCTTTACATGAAACTACTGCTTCGCCTGTTTTACCTGAAGGTTTCCCATTGTATATCAACTGGTAATCTTGTTCAATGTCACGGGACCTTCCACTTTTATTTCGTTAAAATAATTATAAAGCACCCGATGTCTCATGACGATCGATCTGCGAGTTATCTGCAGCGTCTGGTTCCGTCAGGGTACTATCGTGTTTAGTCGTGAACGTACTTGAAATGGTAGCCCTGGCCCACTTATTGTATTTATAGAGCGATGTGCTGGTATCGTTTAGCGGGACGTCCTACAACATCTTACATCGATTGAGCTTATCTGAGTGACAAATAAAGATTTTTTGATGGAGCAATTGTTCTAAATAATGAAAATTGGATCTATTGCCATTGTATATTAAGCTTCTGCACCACGAAATGAACCAATATAACGTCGTTGCATATGCATGAGTGTAGACAACAACCAGTACTAGCTCAGTGTCCGCTGAAAAAGAGCAAATAAAGAGAGTGCCACAGTCGCCATCTGGGGCATATTAAAAACAGCGCCTGAAACTCTATATTAGAATGGGATACTATATAAAAAAGTAAAGAAACACTTCTGCTTTGTTTCTACTACGTAAATAGTTTTTAAATAAGTTGTATTTTAACTACACATGTCACAAAACATGTTTTTTTGTACCCTTTACAGGATGGTACTACGTAGGTCTACACTCCATAGACAGTAGACACAAATATTAATAATTAATATGTCAACTAGAGATATGGATAAATGGATTGTTTAAAATTAAATTAAATAAACAAATGTTATCAAAGAAAACTAGTGTTTAATTTAATAATTTAAACAAAACGTTAGTTATCTTTTACGTAATAGTTTATCCCACAACAAAATAAGTGATGTTACTTGCACTTACGTCAAGTATTTATATATTTATTATGAAAGTACTATATTGAATATAAAATATAAATTTCTGTGATTTTGGAGCGTCTATAGTTCTGTTGTCACACCACCTGATATATAAAAAAAATGGAATATAAGCATGATGATACATGGCGAAGATCCAATTCGCCAAAGGAAATATGTCATCCAATTCCTAAGAAATCAACAACAGCAGCAGTGATTGTCTTAGGTTTAGCAGTTTTAAGCTGTCTCCTTGGTTATTGTGTGTTAAGTGAAACTTTACCTTATGAATCTAAAACTTTACGTCTAGTTATTATAGTAAGTAAAAGATCAAAAAATATACAATATTTATTAAAGTACATAAATAATACTTTTAATATTACTTTTTTTAGTTCTTTCGTCATGGTGCTCGAACTCCTGTAACTACTTACAAAAGTGATCCTTTTAAAAACTATCAATGGCCTGATGGGCTGGGCAGCCTAACAAATGTGAGTATTAACAATCATAATATTTGCTCAATCAAATATCTTAATTAATTATTAATAAATATTATTTTATAATATTGCAGTTAGGTAAACTTCAATTGTATGAATTAGGAAAGAAATATCGTAGCTATTATGCTAATTTTATACCTGAGGATTACTATGAAAAAGATGTATTTATTCGCAGTAGTGACAAATCTAGGTGTATGATGAGTGCATACACATTTTTAGCTGGTTTATATCCTCCTTCAGAAAAGCAAGTGTGGCATCAAGAGATACCTTGGCAACCAATTCCTGTACATTCGCTGCCAAAAAATTTGGATAATGTAAGAATTATTCTTTTTACTAAATACTTTTTAGTATTATTATTATTCTAATTGTAATATTAACAATTAATTTATATTTTAGATAGTTGCAGCAACTAAACCTTGTAAGACATGGAAAGCTATGTACAATGAACTATTAGAGGAAAAGAACGCAGATACAAAATTTAGTGAACTTTTTGAATGTTTGAGCAAGCATACAAATCAAAGTGTGCGTAGCATTATTGATGTAGATTTCTTATACAGTACATTACAAACACAACAAGAAGCTGGCTTGAAACTCCCTGAGTGGACTAAAAATGTATTTCCTCATAAAATGCATATACCCTTTATGTTAAGTTTGGCAATGCTGTCATATAATGAAACATTAAGGAAATTTCATACTGGTGAGTACTATAATCAGAAATTTTTCTTTATAATTTATATTACTAAAAACCAAAAATTAATCAACATAAAATATTTAATGTGAAAAAAAAGCCACTCAGGGCCATTGTTTGGCTTAAGCTTTAAAAATAAGCAACAAATTTTATTGCAACTTTTTACAAAAAAAAACAAGGATTGGAGAGAGAAGCTTAAATGTAATAATAACAATGTGCAGTATATGTATAGATATTATAAAACCAGAAAATTGTATATAATTTATAATGTATATGATTCTATTAAAAACATATTTTGTGTGCATTTGCCAACAATGAAGTAGTCATAATTTAGTAGTCAAGCAAGTGAAGCCTGAAGCACTATATTAGTGCTCCTACAATTCTTTACTTAATTTATAGGTCCATTTCTTAGTGAAATAAAGGAAAATCTCAGAAAAGTTGTTGTTCATAATAATGATGACAGATCACTATATATCTATTCTGGACATGATGTAAATATAGTATCTCTATGGCGTGCATTTGGTTTTGAAGAATTGCTACAACCAGATTATGGTGCAAGTTTGACTATAGAATTACATGAAGAAGTGGAACAAGAGAATTTTTTCATAAGGGTATGTTATATCTTTCCATAATTCAACAAACTTTTTAAAATATGAAATAAATAATAATAAAAAAACTGGTTTGACAGGTTTTCTATAGAAACAACACTAAAGTAGAAGTTCCAATGGAATTAAAGCTTCCATTCTGCAATGTTCCCTGTACTTACAGTAGATTTGAAGAACATTTGAACACTATGATTCCAAATGACTGGGAAGCAGAATGCCAAAATTAAATTAAATTAAAAAATTCAAACTGTGAGCATATGTTTGTAAGTAACTTTTTGAAAAATACAAATATATTATAAAAATGTTGCACCCTCTTAAATGTTAAAATCATTTATGCCATGAATATTTAAACAAAATGTAAATATTTCTAATAGAAATAGGTACAATGAATTAAATGTAATTCCTTTTTCAATCTATTCTTGCTACTAATAATGTATATTCAATGTAACAGGGGAAGGTTATATTATTGTCTTGCCTATTGTTAATGTTCTACAAATCATTTTAATTAAAAGCAACTTTTTTTATTGTAACTATTTATATGTATATATAATTTACAAAAAAATGTTTTTGTATTGTTGTGGGTACTTAATAATATTGTAACATTCCAAATATACGTAAATACTCTATTAAGTAATTATTAAGATATGGTTCTATTTAACCATTGTTTTACATTCCGAATTTATATTATTACTATTATTATCTGTGATGAGCTTTAATTTCAAAAAATTGTGCTTTGTAAATGTAGTGAATTGCAATAGAGTAATTTACGAAACTTCGGTTCAACTATACTTCTACATATTTTTTTTTAAGTTGGAGTACAAAATAAGTTAACACATATATGTAATAACATAACACACTTTTTAATGTATGTGGCCGCTGGTATTTATAACTGGAGATTGTTAAATACATCATAAACTCAGCTCTAATATAAAAGTTTAAAAATAATTATTGCAATAAAAAGTTACCATTAATGTACTATACAAATTCAATTAATTAACTAAATGTTATTTACATTTTCTAATACATATATAGGATAGCCAAATATTTTAATAAAAATAAATATATGAAATTAAATGTGCCATAATGTTATAGTTAATAAATATTATTTTTTACCATAATATATTGAATTATATATATTTATATACAAAGTCCATTTTAAATTAAAATAATTATCTTACTAGTACATTTTAAAGTGATCGTTAAATATATTAATGATATATATATTTATATTAATGATGACTTGCTAAATTGAAATTATTATTTATACAATAATAGACTTTATGACATTTTTTTTATTGGTATTTATATAAATACAGTAACTTAAATATGATTCATATTAGGATATTATTAATTGTTGTTTGTCAGTGCTGTATTTACTGTATGGATATTTTAATAGGTTACACAGATTATTATTATTTAAAAAAAGAACTTATTAATTATACATATGTATATAATATGTCTATTTCTATATTGGTTGCAGAATTGCTTTAGCTTGTATTTAATAATAGCCTGAAATCGATTTTAAATTAAAAAATTTAACTCGATTAATCTAGTAAATTTTTACATTTAAAATGTGTAAAAATCGCGAAATCGCTTTATTAGTATGAAATCAAGTTACATTCCTACAACACTTTAATAATAATAATTCAAATAATAATTATTCTATGTTTATTGTACTGCAAAATAATGTTAAATAAGTTTCACACTATTTTTGCTTTATCAAATATATAAAGCTGAATAAATTCCGTCATATTAATTAATAAGTAAAATTTCAATATATGTAAAAAAAATTCAGTGATCTATAAATTCGTAAGTTACTTTTAATGTGATTTATATTAACATACCATGTAATTTTTTTGCTATTATAATATACATTTAAAATAATAATGTTATTTCGTGTTGTAATGTAAAATAAACGATTTTAAGCACCATTTATTTTTTACATTTTGCCTACTCCCCAATTACAAATGTAAGCTATTCTGTTTTGTAGGCTTTTATAAGCTGGGATTTATTAGCAGAGGTCACAGCACTTACTTAAAGAAAACGCAACAATTATCTGGCAAACAAATAAATAAATAGTAAACGATGTTACTATTTACTTTCTATTTATACTTACAGCTCTACTCAGATAGTTGACAATATCAATGGTTGTCTTCCGGTTCCGTAAGTAGTATGAGGGTAGATTGATATATAATGATGTTTAGTTCAGTTCAGTTCTTCAATTATGGCGTTCTGAACGTGCCAGTTGAGCACAAACCACTTCGCCAATGTAAAAGAGACCCAATATAGATATAATATTAAAAATAACAAAATAATTAATATACACAAAATGATTCAGATTAGTAGAAGTAATATTTTAGTAAGTGTTATTTTATTTATATAGCAATGTTACTGGTGACGGTTTCAACCACATTTGCCACGTCCGATTATCCGTGTTCGATAATTAAATTTTCATTTGTTAGATAAAGTTGAGATAATGTATAAAGTGGAGATAATATATATCTCCCATTATACTTTATTGTAAACCACGGAAGTCAATATACATTAAAAAAGTGTTATACTATTGTATCATAGTGGCCTCACCACTCGCTAAGATTAGGAGTGACAACACCACCACCTAAACCATGCAGCTACTACAGCATCATACAGCTAGAGCGCTACAGTTTTATAAAGTTTTCGTTTTGTTGTTGACAGTTAAGTTAATAAATAATACAAAAAATACCATGATTTTGTTTAAATAATTTATTTTACGAAAAATGGACGGCACAGTTTTTAACTTGACTAATTAATTAATATATAATTATAATTACTAAAATATATAACATATTTTTTTTTATCTATCCTAAAAAAATTGTAAATGTATACAAAATAACAGGTGGTATAAGTATTGACTACTACATGTATAATATTATATCTAAAAGAATGTGATATGTTCAGTCTTTGAGGTTACTATTGTAAAACTTAACTGAAGTAACAGTGGATTGATACTGATTAATTAATTATTAATATATTTATTACAAAAGTCATTTTAAAAGAGAGTACTTGAAATACATTAGTAAGAAACAATAACATTGTCAATGTTATTTTATACTTGAATAAACATCCAGCATCATGTAAAAATTAAATGTATATAAAAAGATAAAATATTTCGTAAATATTGTATAACAATTATTTCTTATTAAATATTTTTAAAGTATAGATAATATAAAATGATAACTTAATTTCCACAACATGTCAAAACATTTCTTTCCCTGTATGCGCGTAAAGCAGTTTGTACAATGACAACTGTCCATAGAATGACAGATATCCAAGAAGCAAAAATAGCAATTTGTAGAGCAACACCTGTATTTATGAAATCTCCTCTTCGACTATTAGGTGCATCCTTCTGGATATAGTCCATAAAGTCAAATATTGCTTGGCAATTTAACCGAAAATGTATTGCAGTGGCATGATCTCCAGTAGCATGAAGTTCCTACAGAAAATCATTTTTTTAGATTATTTTTATATATCATAAATAAGAGAATACTAATAACTAAATATTTAAAAAAAAAAGAATGTATTATATTGTAGAAGTTATGGCAGATTCATGCGTATAGCGCAGCGTAGCTCGATTCCCACTCGGGCAGAATGAGTTATGTTCATTTTCCTCGATCTGGCAACAAGCAATTTTCCAAAACACGAAAAGTAGGGAACGGGTTATCTCAAGGTCGGAAAGAAACTTCTGCCTACTTTAAATCTATATTGTTTATTAATGACTAGTTGTTGTCCACAATTTCATTTACGTCGACTTTATGACCTACCTGACATTTACCATCCATGTTGATCTTACCAACATCTTTACTAACTCAAAATTTGTTATCTTCACTTTTCACCCAAATTTGAGACAAACTCTACATCACAAGTAAAATATATATTATAGGCCTGAGTGGTGATTAAATTTGCAACCATTGCAATGAACACTATCCCAAAGCACTATGTTAGCCTCAATTTTAAGCAAAATGTATTATATTATTATAAATAATTAAAAAAATTTAAAAATATATATATATATATATATATATATATATATATATATATATATATATATATATATATATATATATATATATATATATATATATATATATATATATATATATATATATATATATATATATATATATATATATATATATATATATATAAATAACTAATTAAAGTTCTAGTTCGTGCATAAAATAATTTATAACCTTACCCTAACTAAATAACCTCTGTACTGAAAGCATGTCTTAAAGAATCCATCAGTAACAATAGATGCATGTACAAGATTATAAATAGCAAACACTGCGGCAATACTTGATGTTGGTATCCAACAGTATATTACTGCATCATTCTGTTGAGATATCCTCGCTCTGGATGTAACGACTATTGTTTCCCCTTCTCTGAAACATAATATTTCAAACTGTTACTTTGTAATAAATGTAATTAACATTGCCAGCCAAAACGATAAGATCATTTTTAAAATAGTTATTATAATAATATTAAGCAAATGTAAGATTAGGTACAACAACAAATAAATTTGCACACCTGCATACTGGGTCTAACATGATAATGATCCAAAACATATATAAGATGAATGTAGGCGTTATTTAGAAGAGAAAGAGATGGAAAAAGTGTGGAAAAAAATAGTGTGGTGACCTCAAAGCCCAGATCTAAATTTAATCAAGCTTTTATGAGATCTTGATAGAGAAGTTTGCATTATGTGCCGTGTCTGACAAACATGCTCATCAAAACCCTCCCTCCTCACAAGAATAAATGTTGGATAGTATAAACCAAAGTTGGAGTTGGAGAGAGTAAAAGCACTAATAAAATGTAAGTGTCAGTTTTTTGATGAAAAATATAGACAATTTTGATGTATAATAATTGTGCATTTATGTTTAATTTAATTATTAAACTAATTGAGTTATATCTATTGAGAATTAAGGTGGTCTAAAACTTCTGGCCAGCAATTTTTCTGTTATAAAAATATTTATTACAGAAATGTTTTTGTTTATTTCTTAAGCTTGATTAATTATTACTTTATTTGTATGTTATATGTTTATGAATACAATCAGTCAAAGTTATATAAGAAACAAAAATAATTTTAAAAAAAATTATTGTAATATGTTTTTGTACTTACATTTCTTCCATGGTTGTTGATTTTTCTCCTTCATATTGTCCAATGTTATTAATACAAACTCTATACATATGGAATAGAGCCATTATTAGTGCATACACAATTAAAGGTAGAGGTGCAAATATAGTATAAAGGCAATAGGCACTTCGCCCTCCATTAAAATATTGGAATGTACTTATTCCATAAAATATACAACCACAACTTAAGTTTTCAAGCCAACTACCGGGGCAGACATCCAAAGTGGCCCTCCAATGATTATAAGGTATTGCTATACAGACGACCGACACTGCAAGTGAAATCGCTAGTAAACTGTAGCACCAGCTTAAGCGACGCTCTGTTTCATATTGATTCATGTTTCTACACTAAAATAAATTTATACTAAGTTGTACATTTAAATAAAAAATAATCGAATATCAAATATTTCAATGATTGTATTCTTTATTATTTACAACTTACGTTTTATTTCACTTTCTAAATAAAAAGACAAGAAACACCAATAAGAAATTAGAAGAACGCAAACATTACAAATTCTTATCATCAATTAAAGATAATACGATTCATTGATAAGTCGATAGAAGGTAAACTTTAAAGTTCTGACAGTTTTAGTCAACCTATGTTAAAAATTAGTTTATTTATAATTTTTCAACTTATCCTAATATTTTGTAATTGCCTGTTGATCAGTATTCTGTAATGGTATTATTATTTATAATCGGTAGGCGACAGGCGATAGCAGGAGATGACACTTCCATAGTAATGATTTACAATGTTTTGAAACGCCATCTGTTATTTGAATCCAAAGCCATTTTATGGATATATGTTATTTTTGGGAATTTAGTATGGTGGCTACTCTCTGTTCCGACAAGTGCATCAAAGTAATATTTTGTTTATTTCCGAGCAAGTGCGTTAAGTCGAGCTTTACTCTCCTCCGCGTTTTTGTAGTGGTTTCGTCCCGAAATAATTTTGCACAATATTACATAAGGACGCTGTGTTAATTATTGTTTAGTTGTTTTGCCAAAGTACGTAATTTTCTATTGTGTAATTTATTTATAATTGTCTTATAGAGATACAGATGATAATATTAAAGTCACGGCCCAAATATATTGTTTTTTTTTTTTCAATATTTTGTTTGATGTAAGATTAGTCATTTATTTAAGGAGAAGACACTAACACCCGCAACACAGTTTTTACTAGCGCAGGTGTTAGAGAATCCTACATTGTAACTGTATTCACTTATGCCAATAAAATATTATTATTATTATATTATGACAAACATATTTCATCATTTTAAACATAAAATGATTGTATTTTAGCTGATATTAATGACTTTTTATTAGCAATAAAGTGCTATTTTTATTAGAAAAAATTATAACAACATGTATGTGTATATTATCAATGTATTAGTTTAATTTCAATTTGTAAGTAAAAGTATCACTACTAGTCAAATGTTTCCACCAAAATGTTTATCTTTTGGCGGTAGTTACTGACAATAGTTACTGGCGTTAGTTTTAAATTTACAATTAATTAGAAAGTAGGCAAGCGTTTGTTTTGGTTGACACACGTGTTAGTAAGAGTTCCTTACTTTGGTGATAATTCATTTCGTTATTCTTTAGTGGTGATATTTTAAAGTTTTAAAATGTTACTTTTTAACAAGGTGGTTGGTTATAGCAAGTGTTTGTGTTGTTAATAACGTTATATTAAGTAGTTTAAATCAGGTGAGGTTATTTTTTGTATTATATTGTTTCATAATGGATGGTGATCCTCCCCCTGAACCTCCTGATATTGAAGGTGGTAAAATTGAGGGTCAACTAATACATAGAAAAAGGCAAGGTGACGATACATCTTTAAATGCTGATTTTACGGCAAAAAAAAAGAATAACTAACCCATCTACTGCGACACCCTCCATTCAAAATTTATATGTCCACCCTTTCATTTCCGACGGTCCTAAGTCCTATATCGATTCCGATAAAGGCCCTTTCATTGTGTATGTGTTCAGGGAAATTCCTGACCCAGCTGTTGGTACCTCAATTAGAGCAATTAAGTTTGATCAGTTTTTTCACAGAAACAAAAGAAGTGATATCACCAATGATGGTGTTAAGTCGTAACAAGATCAGCGTTCAATTCTCAAATGCTGCTGCAGTTAATTCTTTTTTGACCAACCCTATCTTAAGTCTGTGTAAGTATGTTGCGGTTATACCTACATTTGTTATTACCCACATGAGTATAATAACAGAGGTGCCAGTTGACTTCTCATTAGACGAGCTTGTGGAGTCTTTAGTTTTTCCCTCAGGTTATGGACTGGTGTTGAGAGCGCGAAGACTTAACAGAAAGAAAGAGTGTGAGTGAGGGTGACTACATGGATCCCGACCCAGTCAGTTGTAGTTACTTTCCGAGGACAAGAGTTATCTGATAGGGTCTTTTCCTACCATTCCTCTCTCCCTGTCAAACCCTACAAATTCCCCACTATCCAGTGTCTTAATTGTTGCCGTTCTGGACATATAAAATCACGATGCAGATCTCAACCAAGGTGTTACAGGTGTGCCCAGTCTCATTCGGGTGATGCATGTGACACAACCAAGGAGAATTCAAATTGTTTGTTCTGTAACAGTAAGCACTTTGCCACAGATAAGGACTATCCTGAGTATGCAATACAACAATCCATCAAAATTGTTATGTCTCAAGAGTGTATCTCATACATAAAAGCATTCTCTCGTTTCCCTTCTGCCCAACGTTCCTATGCAAATATTGCTAAGGAAATGTTTCCTCTCCATTTCTAGATACCAACAAACCAGAGTTACGCATAACGCAATAACTCTCACCAATTCCTATCGCAAAACTTCGATCTCCCCGTTCCCGCGCCCCTCTTGCTAAGGGTTTTGAAAGGCTCACCAAGCATTAATTGGTCACTGTTCCTATTCCTTTCCGAATGGTCACGTTCGCAACCAAGGTGTTGATAATCCAACTGTTGGTAAAGAGATCTGTTAGTGGCTCTAACAGAAACTCTTGTGAGTAATATATCCACCTGTGATGAACGTAACATAACCCACATCCGTTCCTTAAGTTCAATTTGAAAAAAGCTAATTGGTCTGAGTATGCTGACTCGTGTGGATTTCAGGTTGAATGATCCTCCTGAGTCTGTTAATTATGAGAATGTTACTTTTTGTTATGATCGGTTTGTCTCTGCCATTTTATCTGCAGGTTTATTACATATCCCCAAAAAACTCTCTATTCAGAATCGGGTGCCTTCCAATCCCTGGTGGGATCAGGAGTGCTCTGATTCTGTCGATCGGCGAGTATCTGCCAAGGTGTCGTACGCAGCCTGACATGTAGAAGTATATGGATTACAGAGGAATGATGCGAAATTTAGGAAATTAATTTGGAAAAAGAAAAATCTTGGTTGGGCCAACTTCTGCGAGTACCTTAATCCTCGTACCTCTTCCTTCATTGTATGGACTAATGTTAAGAGATTTCGTAGGTCACTTAGCAATGTCCCTAGTCCAAATTCCAACAATCCATCCTTATGCATTAACAATTTTGCTGACAAATTGGCCCCACCCTTTGTACCTACGATTGATTTATCCCCAACCATGCCGATTGAATCTTCAGAGTAAATCTTAAATGTGTTGTAAAAATCCCTGTTCTTTTAAGGAACTCAAAAGCATCTTAGCGGTTTTAAAAGACACTAGTCCAGGAGAAGCCGCTGTCCCTTATTCTTTCATGAGGTTAAACGAGAAATTTAAGCTTTACTCCTTAGATTTAATAAATAAAATTTTTCAATCTGGCAATATTCCTGATGCATCCCCATTGCAGTCCCAAATTGTTATCCCTATCCTTAAACCAGGGAAATGTTCCTCTGACCCTTCTTCCTACAGACCCATTGCCCTTGCATCAACGCTATCAAAAACTGCTGAACTACTTTTAAAAAACCGTTTGGAATGGATAGTGGAAAGGAGAAATATCTTGGATGTCACTCTTGTATGGATTCCAGGTCACTCTGGAATTAGTGGGAATGAATCTGCAGACTCGTGTGCAAAATTAGCGATCATGTGTGGCACTCTGGACCACTTTTCTAATTCGGCTCAGGATCTGTTGTCTCTTGCAGCCATTCACTTGGATAAGTCTTGGTCTGAATACTGGGACTTATCGAAATCTTAGAAGGGAATATTATGCATTTCTCCAGCCGACTATACCAAAGTGTCCTTGCTTTTTCTCTCAAAGATTTACTGAACGGAGGTTTATATCTACAATTTGCCGCTTACGTCACATGCATGTACTGTGCATCTGGCTAAGATCAGGGCCAGGGACCACTTATTGAGTGAATGTGGCTTGGACGACGGTTCCCCTTCCCATATCCTTTTCTCCTGCCCTAAATTTATTCGTCCCTTATATGATGTCCTTCCTCTGAAAGTCCCTCGTCATCTTAATGTTCAGTATTTGTTAATGTTTGTGTTTAGTCCTTTATGTAAATATATTAAATATAATAATATTAAAATATAAGCTAACACTCGTGTAAAATATTATTTATTACTAACCTTATATGTTGTCTGTATATATAGTATCTGTAAATTATGTTATAGGTGAAGGATTAAAAACCGGATCTCTTTTAAACATGCATTCTTCTATAGTGTAATATTATCTCTTTTCTACCGTACACTCTTCTTTGTGTGTTCTCCATGCAACGTGACATTGGCGAAGTGAATTGTGCTCCACTGGCACGCTCGAAACGCCATATATAAAAAGAAGAAGAAGAAGAAGTTAATTAGAAAGTAACATGGCACATATAAATTTTTAAATAAGTTAAATACAAATATATATAATTTAATATATATATATATATATATATATATAATATAGTTAATAGAAAAAAAATTGTTCTAAGATATCTCCCTATTCAGGGAGCCGTGAGATAACATGTACACAATTATAAGTACTTATCACTAATCAATAATGGGAGCTCCATAGATGATACACTAATACTAGTATAGATGCGCAACTTAACATGATAATGAGAGTTTGGCATGAAAGTAATTTTTTAGATCACTTTCCAGTAAACAGTGATGTGAAACAGGGCTGTGTATTAGTGCCTATCTTGTTCTCCTTAAATTTTGCTTCAGAAATGCTAGGTGCGATAAGGACTTGCAATAAGCCGATCAAAATAAGTTCTAGAACAGATAAGATCATTTATGATATATCCCGCCTCGGAGCTAAGCGTCAAGTCACTAATTTCTCAGTACTAGACGTTTGTATGCCAATGATGTTTGCCTTATGGCTAATTCAATAGAATCTCTTCAAACCTATGCGGACTCACTACATGGTTCGTGTCTAAAGTTTGGTCTGGTTATAAACACCAGCAAAACGAAAATATTAAAACAGCCACCCAAAGGCTGTCATGGCAATTCGTCAATCATTATCTTGGATGGCACTGCGCTTGAAGAAACATTTATATATATACCTAGGCAGCAGATTAAGATGCGACTACACCTTGGCGTCGTAGATACCTACGTGCATAGCAGGTGCTGGCTGGTTGAAAAAAAAATCTTGGTGTACAATGCAATTCAATTGTCCTCAATCAATGCAATTGTCCTGCCATCGTTACTATACGCCGCAGAAACTTGGTGCAGATATATATATTCTGAGAATAAAGTGGCAGGACCGAATTTGAAACACTGAAGTGCTACGCCGTACTAGATTATGTGGCATAGAAGCGCTTATTATGAAGCACCAATTGAGATGGAGTGGTCACGTCTTACGTATGGATAATAGCAAGCTGCCAAATGCTGTCTTTTACTTTGAACTCTCAAGCGAGACACACAAGCAAGAAGGAGACAGTACTTACGCTACAAAAACGTGATCAAGCGCTATCTTGTGGCATATAGTATACCAACTGATATGTTGGACGTCTTAGACCGAAATGGCGACGGACTATTCATAAAGTTGTGAACCTTTTTGAAAAAAATGCTTCGAAAACTTAGACGCAAAATGCCAAATGCGGAAGATAAAACCAAAGTCATCCTACACCTACACAAATAACTCGACTGGCCAGCTTTGCCAGCCAGTGTGACCGATTTTTTTACTAAACTAAATCCGGGATGATGAGGAGTCAACTCTTATTAAATGTTTTTGAGAAAAAAAAATTGACAGTGTGCGTAATCAGTACTATAAATTTCACCAGATTTCACTTTAGAATATATAAAAAAATATTTGAAAATATCAAAATAGTAACTACATAAACTGAAACCTTTCCATCCAACCCATTTAATATTTTTTCCGGAAACTATTCTTAAATAGATGCCAAAATTTTTTTATCATACGAGTAGCTTGAATATATCATTTTAAAATGTATTTACACCTTAACACCAATTGTTTATAATTAATTTAATAGCAAATTCATTTATGCATGAAACGCAATCAGCATGTCTTTAAGACAAATGCAAGTTATTACATTATAATCACATGCACACTAACAGATGTTTAATCTTATCTAATAAATTTGATTTTGGTCAATCTCGTAAACACAAAAATTATATTAATCTTTTGACAACGTATTTTATATAAAAATAAAAAAAAATACTATTAAAATAAAGTTTAATTAAAAATTTGGTTTAATTAAATAAAATTATTAAAAACAATTTTTTTTGTTATTTATTTTCATTGTGAAAGTATAATGAGGAATATAAGAACATAAATATAATTTTGTAGTTTTAATTTAATAATTAATCATACAAGTTGCCATCTACTGATGAAATATGTAAAAAATATCAAATTTATTTATAAAGTTTTTGAGTCTGCTATTGTATGGAAGTTTCACCCCCTGGGCAGCTCTAAATTTGTGTCAAAAGTCAAAACATGTGGTCAAAACTCAAGACAAAAGTTGATAAATAAACCATAATATTTGATAGCTGTTTCAAACTAAATACTTAAAAATAACGTTATTTTTTAGGTACTACTATGCATTTTCGTTATTATAATCTTTGACGTCGAAAAAGAAAAGAAACCACAGTGACCAAATATTAAAGTTGATCACTGTACATAAAAATAGCTCAAATATACCCTACAATTTTTGTTTATATACAAAATTTAGTGCTGTAAGTGACAGACAAAAAATTTTAACGAGGTTAAAATATATTTTTAAGTCACAAAATTTTGAGTAATGGTCAAAATTCAAATCTGAAGTAAATTGTTATAGTTGTCAATAAAATACTATCTAAAATGAAAATTAACGAAAATACTAAAATTATTAGCACTAATATTATTTTAGTCCCTTATATGAAGCACCATGTTCCTAAGTATGTTTTTAAATGAAACTACAATATTTGAAATCTTAATAACATTTAATATGAATGTTTATAAGCTAAGTTTTTAACAGGTACCATGAATGGATGAAGTCAGAGGAACTACAGATACTTACAGCATCTGAACCTTTAACATTGGACGAAGAATACAATATGCAAAAATCTTGGCGAGAAGATGAAGACAGTAATTATAAATGTCTTCATAACTTCCATGTTGTAAACATTTTTTTACTATCATTATATATCTTTCAAATAATAAAATGTAATATTTGTTTTCAGAATGTACTTTCATAATATTAGATAAAAACATTTTTCAAGACAAGCAAAATGAAATAGGTAAGCTACATGTAAATTTATAGCTTCAAATTGACAGACCATTGTGGTGCAGAGGCAGAGTGTCTGCCTGTAAAAGATGCCTCTGGGAGAATGAATAATTTTCATTTTCTGCACTCTGGTAACAAGGCATAGCGTGGCATTAAGATCCTTGAAATTCATGCAATGCCTTGAATGGTGGAAAACAGGGAACAGAGTATCTTAACACTAGGTTCAGTTCCCTCTCCCTACCATGTCATATGCGGGATACAGCTTATATTTCTAGACTGATAAATCATACAATTTTTTTCTATATTACAGAATCTATGATTGGAGATGTAAATATATTTATAACAAATAAAGATGATTCTATTGGTGAAATAGAAATAATGATAGCTGAAAAAGCTGTTTGGGGCAAGAAACTTGGTTGGGAAGCAGTTATAATAATGTTAATATATGGGATAAGATACATTCACCTAAAAATCTTTGAAGCCAAGATATCTGTGACAAATGATAAAAGTATTAGGTTATTTAATAAATTAGGTTTTTCAGAGAAATCTCAAAGTGAAATATTCAAAGAAATAACTTTAGAAAAAATTGTTACTGAAGATTGGCTCAGTTGGCTTCAAACTCATGTCAAATGGGAATTAAAATCATATTAGTTTAATTAAACTAATTCTGTGATCAAGACTGTTGTTATGATTAAATTAAAACTTATTAAATCCATAAACAAACTACTTTAAAGTACTTAGTTGTTACATAATTTATTTACATGCTAATCTTAAAGACTAAGCATTTGTTAGAAATGAATTAATTAGGATCTTAGAGATTGAATAAGACTAATGAATTATGATCAAATCAAAAGAATCAAATTGTTTAACCATTTTCATAAATTACAGTAAATTACAAATGTTAAATTATAATAGTTAACAGTACTTTTTCTAAAACGTAAAATAATAGAAAAAATATAAGAATTAATATTTTCTATTACCATATTTTATATTCTTAATTTAGAATTACATTTTGTACAAGATACTACAGTTTTTAGATTCATATTGAACTACTACTACTACTACAGTGCCTACTATTCTCGCCATAAGCAGTAAGAAGCACTTTTCATTAGATTTTTATAAATTCTGGCAACACTTATAAGTAATGTCACTAGACAATAGACATCCGTCTAAGAAGCTGCAAAGCTGCTAGCTACGAAGCACTAGCTAGTTGTCAATTATATTTTTGAAGATCGTTGCATTTTTTATATTCCTATTTATTTTCGTATTATTTTTATCTCAATCATTGAATCCTGCATAAAGTGCTAACTAAAATAAAAGACGTGTGGAAATTTATGATTCATTGTGTATTCTGATGATAAGATAAAGCATTAAAATTTTAAAAACAAAATTATGGCTTCCCGGTTTAATGTTTTAAGTTACTTGTTACTATGTATTGCGTTTGTTTTGTGTAATACTGACGTTGAAGTAAAAGATGAAGAAGATTTGGGCGTAAAATATGCCAATCGATGTGAAGTATGCAAAATATTAGCTACTGAGTTACAAGGGAGGCTAGAAGAAACGGGTAAGATTCATGATGTAATTGAAATAGGATACTCATTAGACGATGTCAAACCAAAAAAGAAAACTAAGTATCAAAAATCTGAATTACGTCTCATCGAGTCCTTGGAAGGAGTATGCGAAAAAATTTTAGAGTACAATATTCATAAAGAACGCCAGGACAGTACTAGATTTGCAAAAGGTATGAGTGAAACATTTAAAACTCTTCACGGACTTGTTGATAAAGGTGTAAAGGTAGACTTAGGTATCCCATTGGAACTGTGGGACAAACCATCTGCAGAAATAACAAATATGAAATCACAATGTGAAAGCCTCTTAGAGGAAAATGAAATGGCCATTGAAGACTGGTATTGGAAATTCCAAGGAGAAATTGATTTAAAGAACTACTTGTGTACAAAGAATGCTTTGAAAAATACTGATGCCTCTTGTTTGTTTGAAGAAATTAAAGGTGAGACAGGGGAACGAAACGAATTGTAGTAAATTCTGTGATTTATGAAATGGTTCGATCAAAAGTTCTATCAGAATTGCATTTTTGTTATTATAAGTGAATTTTTTAATGTAAATGATGAGTGGAACTGCAATTAGAATATATAAGTATAAGAAGTAAAGATGCTGACATGTATTAAGTAAATAATTTTAAATATAATTGAATTGAATGAGTGCATGCAAGACTACTTTTCAAAAACAAACTTACAATATAAGTTATAGTATGTAATAATATCAGATATTAGTAAATTTTGCTATTTAATATTGTCAAATATTTAACATAATTTTCTAACAAAGAAATTATTAATGTTACTCAATAACAAAAATGTACAATATTGGAAAAATATATATAATAGTGCAGCTGCTTATTTGTTGATATATGTAATTATACATTGTAAATTTTTTGCATTTATTTTTTGCAATACTTGCTAAATTTCAAATAATAATTATTATACTTTTTTTAGAATTTCATGTTTAAAATTGCAACAATTTTAATTTTATTAATACTTCTGCTAGGTGTTTAGTAATTTTATAAAAAAATAATGGGAGTTAATCTACATAACCTATCTGTTGATTGAAAGCTGTTATGTGCAAGTGTAAATATAAAATTATAATAATATAAAAGTTGTTTAAATTATTTAGTACAAATAATTCAATGAATACAACAATGTGACAACCACATTTTACTTTTATTAAAAACAATTCATTGTTTACAACAAATTCTATATCATTGTAAATAAAAAAAATATAGTTATTATTATGAGTTATAGAAGGGTCACAATAAATAAACAAAATATCATAAAGCACCTCTTTAATCAATCATCAAAAAGTACTATACAAATAATATCTATCTGATACTCTGCACCTCATGGTGACAACATAATTGCAGGCATTCTGCAAACATATCTAACAAACAAAATGTACAATAATAATAAAGAAATTATAAATAAAAATATGGTTACAACTAATAGGATTAAATACATTCACTCATTATTTGGTACATAAGACATACAACTCAAGCAACAGTTAAATAATTTATTTGATGAGAAATGCAGTGCATATAGCACTTGTGTGTGGCGTTTTAAATTTTTTCTATAGATATGGGCTGGTGTCTTGATAGTCGTCGTCGCTGTCGGAGCCGTCGTCAGTCAGTTGGCGCTGTGTGGTCTTTTCCGCGTCCCCCACGCGCTCGGAGCTTGATGCATCTGGTGTATTATATCAAATTGTATTCTTTTCATTATAATAAATGTATATATACCGTTAATTTTGTTATTGTACATATGCTGTATAAAATATTAGTTAGTTTTTAGTTTATATATATATATATATATATATATATATATATATATATATAATATATATATATATATATATATATAAAACATGTTAGTGTTAGTTTAAAAAGAATATGAAAATATTATATATTATACTCGCTTATAATTATTATAATATTATACTCGCTTATAATTATACTACAATCTATTTTGCAAACTACTTCTATAGCTTAGTTTAGGGACAACAATATTGTTACCATCATTTCTATGTGCTGTTACTATTTACGTGCAAAAATATACAAAATGCAATAGGCGTGTTCGTGTAATATAGTTATTGTGAAAGTGAAAAGCGAATAAAAGCTACAAATAATTACCCAGTTACCTGCTTCAAGTTCCCAGAGGTCCTCGCATCGCCGCGACTTGGGAGGAGGAGGAGAAGGGGATCCTCTACAACCAAACCAAAAATTTTAACTTTGTATAATATATATATATATTTGCCCACTTATTAAAATTCCATAATGCTGGCTGGCTTATTGATAAATTAAAAAAAAATACGTGTTTTATTTATTCCCATTTAATTCAGGCAAACTTTTCGGTTACGAAATTATTTTAGTTGACTAAGACAATAAGGAAGTAATAATTTTTATTTAAGTATTTGATAAGTAAATATAAGAAAGGGCTTAGTAAAAGGAAACATCTACAATTTTAACATTAGCTTGTATGACAACAACACAATACACATTTTGTTGTCCCAACAGCTCTATAATTAAGTCTTGTATAATTGTGAACATTACTGTTCTGAATTCAATAACAGCCCCAGCAGCTCCTATGTCGCCTAAAACAATATATATTTTCATTACCTATACTCGGGTGAATCATCTCCATTCTCACTGGGTGGCGGCGAGGACCGCGGAGACGGCGGTTGACTCAAAGCCTGCATCAATCTTCCCTTAGACTCGTTCCAGATGTTGGACAGACGGCCATCTGGACCGAAGAGTAGGAGGAACGCGTCTATTAATTCACGCGACTTCTCTTCCCATTTTGTTAGTATGTCCACTTTTTTTTCACCTATGTTTGTCATTACCTGATGAGCATAACAAGTAAAAATAAATACCTTATATCGGTTTGAAAAAAAAAATTAAATGACTATTCCAAATGAAATTACGGTTACGGTGTTCATCTCATAATCTCGGTGAAATACTATAAAACTCCGATTAACTACACTTATTTTATAAGAGAAGAAAACTTTTAACTCCAAGCCACAAGTCTAATCTCTATCCTCTATGGTATAAATTATTCTATCGTGTTAACCTTCTAATTATACTATTTTATGTGTATTAATAATTTGTCTTATCTACGGCGGTCCTATGGTGCAAGAAATGTGCGAAATTGCGAAATTTTATGTTACATGGTTTTACAATACACTAATGTTTCTGTTACACATTATTTATTTAACTTTTTTCATACCTATAGGTACACAGTCATAATTTTATTACACATACATGCTTTACAAACTACTGTGAGTTATTTTCATATGTTAAAAAAAGCTATGGGATTTATCTACGAAACGAGTAACTTCCTGTCTTATCTGTGAATACGAGCTTAGCGGAGGCCTTATTATACGATGGTTGAAATAAATTATTAATATATATATATATATATATATATATATATATATATATATATATATATATATATATATATATATATATAATATATATATATATATATAATATATTATATATATATATATATGAAATGATTTATTATTTTATGTGAGTAACCGAATCCTTTGTACCTTGGTGAATTGAACGACATTCTGCTGTCAAATTGAAAGGTGATTTCAGTAAAACTATTGAATTACACGAGGGTGTCAAATGCGGACTGCATATGACTCGAGTTTTATGTTACAATTACCGACTCGTACACGGCTTCGCTCGCTTGATCGATGTTGTCGGGTTTACTCTAATATAATACGGATATATGTTTTTTTCATTTTAATCACGAGGGAGGGTTTCGCGAGCTTAGTGAACACGATTTTTCTTGCGTAAGTCCCGATCCTGCAGGAATTCAGGGAGATAAAAGTATATAGCAGCAAAAGTATATATGTTGCTCCACAAGCACAAATATAAAATGATAATTTTAGTTTGTATATAAATATATATTTTCATGCAAGAAACATACACATTTTGTATACGATTTTTAATAATAGACAGTGACAGTGATTCGAAAATACGTAAATCGAAGAATTGCAATGTCATGTAGGTATAAAATTTCAAAACGAACGCGATTCAGTTCACTTAGGCGGGCGTCACTAGCGATGTTTTAAAATAACAATGATTGCATACTTTCTTTCCTTTATCCTTGAGTTCGTCCATTTTGTTTTGCAATCTGAACTTCTTCTCATTTAGGAAGGACACGTTGAGCTCCTTAGCAGAGTATCCTCTAGCGAGATTCCGCCTCACGTATATGTCATAGTCGCGTACTATCCGCGCGACTATATCTGACGTTGATACACCTGGAAATAAATATATAATATTATTTATTTTTCAATGGTACCTAAGTAGGTAAGTTAAAAATACAATTTACTTAAAACATGTTCTAAATAGTAGTTAGCTGATTATTTTAGTATTAATTATAATCGAGTCATCCAGACTAGACTAGCACTAATAGCGAGTTATTTATGGCAGTGTCTCTTAATCAACATTAGGTCACGCTATGCTCGGTGTCGTGACTGGTGACCTAGACTCATTTTGGTTTTATAAACATGAACATTCCGGGAAATGTGTTTATGATACTCGAGATATATTAATGACTTCATTTTATATTATTAGACATAAACACTTAACTTCGTTACAAAATTACAAGTATATTAGTTTCATTAGAGAATCTATATTTTATATTAAAATATATTTAAGCTTAATATTTTTACATAAATATTTGGTTTACCTGTATAACCATAATTTTATGGGCACGGCGGAAACTAACAACGATCGAGGTGACCCACATACGTACGAAACATATTTTACAATTTGTCAAACAACAGTATTACGAATTGTATGAAAATTTTAACTCCACTCTTATAACAAAATATTAATTTGCAAAAAAATATATTGCGTAAGCTAATAAGTTTATTTTTACAGTGACTGCTTTATTCAAAATAGATCTTTTTCCATGTATTTTCAATACTAAGAACTTATAGTTATTGAAATAAAGTTTTAAATGTTGTAATGATGTGTTATCTTAAACATTTACGTAATTAAATATGCCAAAAAAATCATCATGACATCTACATTGTTTAATTTTTTCTAGCTGCCAAGAACAAAAGGTTATGCAAAGAACCTTCAATTTAGACGCCGATTAGAATGTTTATTACGAAGCACAGCCAACAAGTAAAATTAAAACTTAAAATTGATAACTATCACATGTAGCGTAATTGTTATTAGAATATTCATGATTTGTCTCAATTTTAAAAGTTTTATAAGCAAATATCAATATAAATATAACAATTAATTTTTTTTTAATGATTCATGAGTGGTTTAGAGACAAATTCCAGTGTAATACAAATTACATTGATTTTATAATTATATAATTTCTAAAATTAAAATAAAATAAAATTTCTATAACCGATTCCGTACTTACGATAATATCGCACCTACACAGTTTTCAATAACAACTTAATATGTATACCATACATTAATGATTTTTACAGTTAATAACTTCTTGTTTTACAAACTAAAAAAAAATAAATAATCAAGAAATTGATTCCTATTCAATAATATTTAAGACAATAATTTAAATATATATATATATATATATATATATATATATAT
Source organism: Dione juno (assembly GCA_037127375.1). Taxonomy (NCBI): domain Eukaryota; kingdom Metazoa; phylum Arthropoda; class Insecta; order Lepidoptera; family Nymphalidae; genus Dione; species Dione juno. The sequence continues at coordinate 949,331 of JAXRJS010000009.1, read as the reverse complement.
ATATATATATATATATATATATATATATATATATATATATATATATATATATATATATATATATATATAAACGTTACGTTACATAAGTAAATTTGAACTAAAAGAAAATACAAGACTAAATATTTACGACGACTTTATGTATAAAACCAGTCAAATGATATGTAAGGTGAACTGAATAAACACACAGCGGTGTTTGTTTTAACATTCACATGTTTTCTCCGGCCAAATTAGAGAGTACAGCATTAAGCTCAGTACAAAACAGCATTCAACACACAGTTCAAGCCATTTAACGAGATGAGAGTAATTTAATGCGAAGCTACGCCTCCGAATAAAAAAAAGTACACTATTTTAATAATTATACTACATACATACAAGCTACATATAAATAGGGCAAAAATCTTTACATAAATAGTAACTTAGTAAACGAACCTTAACCACTTTCATATCAATAATAGGAAAAACACCGTGTACTCACCCTCTGTCCTCTCCGTCGCTACAAACATATCCTTAGCTTTAATCATGGCGTATATATCTTCACAGTCCTCTGTAGTGTACGGAATATCGTCGTGCGCTATGAAATCAATTTTGTGCTTCTCTAGAAACTCCTCGTCATACTCCCACGGCGCGTCTCGTACAACCTGAGGTGAATAAAAACACCGATTGTACTTATTCGTATATTTTAAAAATAAGATGAAATTTCTATTTGTTTATATTATTTTATAGTATACTATACTATAAAAGAAAAATGTACTGGCGTAATCTCTTCGGGTAAAACATAGTATATCGTAATACTAATTAACAGGTCAAGTCAAAGTATTTCGAAAAATGCAGTACGATAAATAAGTAACAGTAGCTATATTTTACAGTGCTTTTTTATCGGTTTCGTATTAATTCCTTGTAACTTTTTGAATGGACCTATTGTTAATATAGATAAAACGAGTAGTTATGTCAAATCTTTACCACTATAGACAACATCAGTAGTTGTCAAAGTTATTAAATTTCTTGCTTACTTCTTTAAATCTGGTATCAGTAACATAATTTATAAATTAGATTATTTTTATGAATTGCTATAATTTTTATAATTTATTTGTATGTGCCGCGATCTATTTAAAGCGCATGTCGCATGACGAGTGTGTGAAGCATACCTACTTAGTAGCGACAGAGTGTAAATTTGTTGTTTGATGGTTTCAGTGTACTACTTCAGGTAAAACGGTAACAATGTATTTTGGCACAACAAAAACAAGGTCAAATATAAACAACCCAACAAATAATTCTACGAATTGTAGTATACATATTTTATACATATTATATTACTTTGCTCTACTTAACGATTGTAAATTAAAACTTCACCCAATTAACCTTAAGACAATATTAAAATTGAAAAAACACAAACACACACAACAAAAGTAGGTACTTAACCTACTTTCCACACAATTTCACGTCTACATATTTCTAGTCTTTAGAAATATAACGTTCTTGATAATATTTTTGCAAAAAGTTTTTTTTAATTTTAATCTAATTTTGTGTAAAAACAAGAATATAAAATGTAGGTTAATAATATAATACCTCGTCAACATATCTGCAGTGTCGGACGGCCTCGTATCTCTCGTCTTCTGTCATCACCGTGCGCCCCTTACGGCTGTGTGTGAGATTATCGTTGCATACTGAAAAAGAAAAAACGTATATAATATTATAATTTGTAGTTATAACGAAATGGTTATTAAGTAATTGATATAATTATAATATATATGAAAAAGCACTTTATAGAGATCCTTACGTCTATGTAATTTTCATAATTAATTTGCTTTGAACGAGTCAAAATATAATTTTTTTAGCTTCGCGCTGTATTCCCGCATATAGTAGGGTAGACAGAGGGAATTTAATGTTAACACATTTTGTTTCCCATTTTCCTTCCAATTTTAGATTCAATCGATTCCACAATTGTTGTATTTGCAGTCAGACCAGTGTCTGATTATAAATGGCACTGCGACTCGACGGCACCAAATAATAACACACTGTGGATTATACTACTGGCTACTAAACTCATATCAACCTATCACTTACAATAAAAAAAACAAACAAATATTTGAAATCCTTGATATATTCATGTAAGAAGATAATTTCTATTTAACATAGACAGATGTCGTATTCACAATACAATTATTATATGCTGTAATATTGTAACAACTTATTATCTGGTATCACGCGAGTTGTGTTGTATTGAGTGATAGATAGTCTTTATGTACCTTGGGTAATATTGAATAAAAACTAGTTCTTATAATAAGTAGCATATGTGCCACTAACAATGACCTACAATATAATTATATAACTAAGTATGTCAACAGTGATCAATAACACCAACAGGCAGTGTAGTGTCTGAAGCATCTGTTTTTTTTATATCGATTAACCTTAATGGGCATTATATTCGTCACTAGCTATAAATCTTGTGTATGACACATCCAAGTACAAGTAACTCTGAGAGTCTGAGATGAGACAGACACAATCGGTTACTTTGAAACGATTAGCGCGTTTGTTAGCCCATAGCGTTCCTCGATAAATGGACCAATTTTGTTTTTAAAAAACTAGTCTAAAAAACATAAGAAACTTAATTAAATAAGTATAATATAAAAATTTTGCTTTGTTTACGTTAAGTTAACATTTTATAGTTTCTAATGCATGAAATACAATTTGTTTATAGTGAGATTATTGTTAGTTAATAATAAATTGTTTAAGATTTGCAAAAGGTAACACGATGGGAATCATGGTATATGGATACATCGCTACTGATGTGTATGATAATAATAGTTGTATAATTTATACGATACTAGTGTGTCTGTCTACAATCGTCGTTTATATCGTGTAAGCCAAACCAACGAGGTAAACATCTATATGATATATTTATTACACATCAATATTTGTCAGTATTTTAAAATTAAAATGATAATATAAAATATTGTAATAATGTTAGTTAATCTATTGTTATTTATAATCTTAATCTTTAATGTTTATATCTCTGCGAGTCTGATAAAAACCTCTATATTCTCCAATGTACGTAGATATGATATTAGATTAGCGACACTAGCGTAAATAACGTTCACGTGTTGCATTTGTAATTTGCATTTTTTATGTATGTTACTTTAAAGTTGTCTATAGACGACGTGATTTAATCTGATATAGTATACTAAACTGTGCGTAATAAGAAAACACTTCACGGTTCTAAGATCTTCTAAAGTAAGTTTTAAAATAATATGTATTCATTGATATAATTTATATGGGAGCCATACTACCACAGACAATAAATATATATATATATATATATATATTGATTGGTCAACATTGCAGACAATTATATTTTACTAAGAGCGTTAAAAAAGGTTAATTTTAGGTTTAATTACCATACTCGCACAGTATTTGATAATAATCTCATGCTTTGTAATAATAAAAAATGGTAATATCATTAAAAACAAATCTTTCAAAATCTTCAAAATTGAGAGGTTAGTTCAACGATTGTAGGACATGATTGATATTATAATACGATAAGAATTCGTAATGTTTATAGTAAAAATATTCACACGATATTAACCAATCACCTCGATATTAGGTATGTGTATGACAATCATAAATACATGTTACATCGTTTGACAATAAGTATGATTTAAAGGCCAATGGAGTAATAGGATTTAATAAAGTGTCCTCTGTTCACGTGTTCCTGTACATTGACCGATTACTAGCATAGCCACAATTCTATTACGTGTTGATTTGTGGTATTATTTTTAATATATTTTATAACGTGCTAAAGATGCCTCTTTAATCATTTTGGAACCATCATTTGGATTTAAGTACCGAGAAGTTGTAAAGAAGGGTCATTAGGGGATTAGGAAAGAAAGGCGACTGATCTCAGTGCTCCAATAGGCGTGGAATAAACCTGTTGCCAAATGCTCCAAAATTTTTAGCAAAATGTTTATAAAACGTATGGCGGGAGATGTCGACTGCACGCTCAGGGATGAACATAGTGGTTTTAGAAAAAGGCATTCTTGTACGGATCAAATCAATGTATCAAGATTTGTGATGTATTACGCATGAGTCTTTAATCATCAATTGTTGCGTTGTAAAACACGTACCAACAAATCGACACGCACTATCAGAAAATTCTATTCTAACGTCAAGTCTGTCAGCCTGTACCAATATGCAAGACGTGGTCTGTCAAGAAAATTCAAGTATACACAGGGTTCCGTTAGTCAAAAACCATTTCTAAGAATTTGGAACAAACCGGTCAAAATCCAATCAACAAGAAAATCCTTTTAAGAAAATAGTGCTGGATTGGCGTGGGTATGTATGCTAACACGGTAAATAAGTTGTAAAAGGCATATAAGAATTACGAAAACAAATTATACGTACAATGCATGTATATATAAGAAAGAGTACACTCGAGATGAAGCAGGCAAAGCCGCGAACGGGTCGCTGGTATTTTATATGTATACCTTTTTAATGATTTAAAATGTTTAGATTCACTTTACATCTAGATTAGACGGCCAAGGTTACATAATTGTGTTAATGATGACTAGTATCAAATTAGTAAAAGCAGGTTTGCAAATAATATTATATATTTAAATTATCTAAGTTAATGATTAATGTAATTAGTGTGCGTCAACGTTAAGATAACTGATTTAAACTTATCACTTTTAAAACTCTCTCTCTCTCTCTTTACAACACTAAAAGAATATAAAGACGAGCCTTCAATTTCTCTTGTTAGTGATTTGTTATTCACATATATTTTATGGTATCACTTTTCATGAAGAGTGGATGATAATGTTAATGAAAATAAATAGTCCTAACTGTAATTACAAAAAGGCCCAAAAATATTCCTATAATTACATATCTCCAGAACAAACAAATATGAAACTGTGACATATATTTTATATTAATATAAAACAGACACTCGCCAGCGACAAGTATTCTTGTTATAATAATTATTATCATATCAAAGCCGCTCATCGTCTCATGCCATTAGTTATCAGTGGAACACAAGGTCGCTAGCTCATCGTGATAATACAACAATCTCTACATGATCGTCGATAGTAGAATTTTGCGTATTTCGCAATTAAAATCGTACGATCAATGGGTCCAAAGTGCGATATTGTAAGCATTGATAGCGTTAACGCAGATGCATAGCTCAATTCAATAACACAATTCGTCATTCGTAAGGAATGTGCTCACGTACCTTAGTGCTAAGCAATTTGAATGCAACTCCGTTCGGTAATAAATAATGTATATCATTATCTTATAGTATTTAAATATTTTAATACCTTTACCATCAATCATGGCGAACATAATAATTGTATTTTATCTTATTTATTATCCTTGATTTTAACTTCGTGTTCGGGGTAATAAATAGAATTCTCTAAATCTTAAATTCATTCTCTTATCGCCGTCATCACGTGTGACGTGCATCTACGATACTATTGGCTGAAAGCCTATATATCAAGATTTATACAATTAAAATAAAACCGGCATTTCGAGATTGCAAAACAAGTGGGTGGAACGTGTTCTGAAAAACCTGTTTTATGTCCATGAACAATGGGTCTGGTTCTATTTTGCATAACAACTGTTGAAATACAAAAGGCTCTGCAGTACGCATTTGCACTCTTTCTTTACAGTAACAATATTTGTATAGCACGTTCCATACCAATTCATGCTCTAGATAATAATATATAATATTATATGATGTTGTTATATGTAAGTTGTTTTATCATATATAAGTAAAATAAAATGATAATATATAATTTTATTTTGTATTAATAATTATTATAGGATTAGCCTATATACCTTTTCTTGATCGCGCATATTATACCAGGAAGTTACAAGATTATAATCGTGTTGGTTATTGGTTACGGTTACTAGTTAGCAGAAGTACTTATATCGATAGGAATTTACAAACGCGACGGCTTGTGGGTGCGATTCCCACTCGGAGAGAATGAATAATTTTCATTTTCTTAACAAGGCAAAGTGCGGCTTTGAGTTACGCCACTCAAAACGCAATGCCTCAAAAGGCGGAAAGCCGGGAACGGAGTGTCCTAACACTAGGTTCCTACGGTTCCCTCTGCCTACCCTGCCATGTGCGGAATACAGTTTGAAGCTATTATTATTATTATTATCAAGAATAACTCACCTCCAACAATAAGATAGACATTGGGAAATACAGTTTTGGCTTGCTGCAACTGTCGCGCATGGCCCTGGTGGAACATGTCATATATGCCATCAGAGTATACTCGTACTTTGCGGGAAGCTGTGCCCGCTATCGCCACCGCCCTGGGTATGCGACCGTAGGCACATCTATCCCGCTCTACTACCGCTGCGAAGTCCGTGCTAAAGGGTGCTGCTGTCCGTAATGACTGGAAAGAAATTTAACATTTTAAACTTAATACATAAATTAAATGATAGGTCTGATATAAAAACAATTTATTCATTATAGATAGATAATACCATACATAAATGTATATTAAAAAGCGATATGACAAGTAACACATTATTTGCCGGATCATATTGTTTACTTGTATTGTAAGAAGCTGTCGAGTTTTGTATACAGGAAAATGTAAAATTATTTTAAAGAATGGTATTTCAGTGGTTTCTATGTAAGCAAATACGATTATGTTAGTTCTAGTGTTATTGTACATTGTAGTTAGTCAATAAATATGGTTTTGAATGGACGTCATTTCCTCCAAAAATATTTGAATATTTTTTATATAACTTCGAAAAACGTAAACGTTTTAAACGTAATTTCCTTTTTTTTATAGGTATTGTAAAATTTAAATTGCATACAAAAATTAAAGCAACAATTATTATATAATAGATTTTTTTAGAATATAGGAAGTTATAATAACGAAAATATCGCCGGCAATTAGTGTTTTGTGTCTATGATTCATATTATATGATGTCAAGGTTCAGACCATCGAGAGATAGTGTAGAGTGGCGTGATGTGACGTGCCACCGAGCCTTATCACGATTCACGTGTTATCACAGCGGCCAACTGCCTCATAGTTTACAATGCTTGCACGAAACGCGCAATGTGTGCAACAAGTATGTACTTGATATTATACTTCAACCAGCATCAGCTTTCGTCGACACACCATTAAAGGTAATAATTTTACAAAGGCTAATAGTCTAACGGACTGTCTACATTACGGTTCCGGATATATTCTAAGTATTTTAATCTTATTAATAACTTGTATGAAATAATTTATTATCCATAATTAATTATTTGAATACGTACTAATAGGTTTTCTACGTCATTCCATATTTGGGTTATGACTAATGTTTAAGGCGTCAATGTAAATAATATAGTGCGTATTTATGATATGCCGACATTAATGTAATTATAACCATGATTAATTTTAACCTTTCCTTGCGATATCGTATTTATAGTATTCTAAGTACTAAAAATATGTATATTTTTTGTAATAAACATAGTCAAACACGTTTACTTATTAAAAACCAATAAGATGAGGTGATCCGAAAAATATAAATTCGAATTTAAATGTTAAATGGTACCCATTCAAATAAGAATAACTGAGGCGTCAAACTCCGTCAACACAAAAATTAAGATTTAAATAATATTGAGATTATATTAAGATTTATTATCGATATAGACTAAAAGTGGTGAAAAGACTTATTTCTTGGTTATGAATTAATTATTTTTTTGTAATTAAAGAGCTTTAACGGCTGCTTAATACGTTTGTACGTTTCATTTTATAACCTTCACAAGTTTGACCATACTTCACGCTGTTCACGCGTTGAACGCTAATATTAAATATTTTATAACATATTTATTACTTGTAACGGTGTAGTATCGGAAAATCGGCGCGGAAATACCAGTCAGCAGTGACGGAGCCCTATACCTGGTCCACACGCAGGAGGAGAAAAATGTTCTAAGGGACCAGGGATATGGTTCCGGAACGGGGTCCCGCGTCATGACTATCCACGAGGCTCAGGGACTTACATACAAAGAGGTCATCATCGTTAGAACCGGAGGCGCAAGGCTCCGTATCCACGAAAGTGTATCTCATGCGGTGGTCGCAGTAACTAGGCACACCAACACCTGTGTCTATTACTCCGACGACGATGGTGACGCTATCGGCAATCTCATTGGCCGAGCGGCGAGGGTTTCTACCAGGGAGATCGTTGAGGAGAATCTAAAAGGAGCAATGTCACAAAGGGGCGAAAAGGTGATGGATACATTGCTCGTGAAACTAAAGACCGGAGTTTTGCGATAGCCTGATTAAACCTACCACCCCATTATAAGTAGTTCATATAAAATATAATAGATAAGACAAGATATGTTAAGAAAAAAAAAAAGAACCAAATAAATATTTATATATTAAATCTACATATTATAAACCTAACCTATCTTTTATTTCTATAAGTAGATAAGCAAACATATATAACTAATATATTAGTTTGGTAAGAAAGGAAAAAAAAAAAAAAAAACAAAAAAGAATGTCAGTAGGGATTATCACCCTCTTAGTTAATAAGAATTAGAATACTAAGTGGTCAAATTATAAAAAACGCCAAATTGTCAAATATAAAATAAAAAAGGGCACGGGCAACCATACCCGTGGATGTGTTAACTTATTTAAAAAAAAAAAAAACGGTGAAGTAATATAAAATATATTTTTTAGTTAGGTATTTTATTTTTGTATAACTATTTATATATATATATATATATATATATATATATATATATATATATATAATATATATATATATCTATATATATATATATATATATATATATATATATATATATATATATATATATATATTATATATATATATATATAATATATAATATATATATACATATATATATACATATTATATATATACATAATCATATACAATACATCTACATATACATATAATATACATATACCATATACATATACATATACATTATACTATACATATACATATACATATACATATACATATACACTAACATATACATATACACTATACATATACATATAATATACATATACATATACATATACATATACATATAACATATAATATACATATACATATACATATACATATACATATACATATACATATACATATAAATACATATACATATCCATATACATATACATATACATATACATATACATTACTACATATACATATACATATACATATACATATACATATACATATACATATACATATACATATATATACATATACATATACATATACATATATATATATATACATATACTATATATATATACATATACATATACATATACATATATATATATATATATATATATATATATATATATATATATATATATATATATATACACAATAGAAATATTATTATTTTAAAGAAATAGTTTTGCTATGGTTGACAAGTATCTACACTATAAACGTATGAAATATGCGATAGCATATGAAGATAGAATTGTAATACATGTCAATTATGTTTTGCTACCATCATACGACATTGAATTGTTTCGCAAGCGCTCTAGTTTCGATGATCACTTATCTTTTTAGCCACACATCCACAAAGTAGTAGAATAGCGGCATATTTTTTTTTAAAGATTACATTCAATTTTATTTAAATTGCATATATAAAATTATATATGTATATGTAATTCTATTATGAATTTAAGATATCTAGGTTTTTAACATTCAAATAAGGTAGTCACCAATTGTCAAAAGTGAAATATATACTTGTCCTAATAATTATAGAAATGTATATAAATAAAATTAACAAGCCAAAATTAATTACGAAGTTGAAAATCTGGCAGGTTGCTCGAATCAACAAGATTGAAACGCTTTGAGTGTCACGTGTTTCTTTGGAAAATATACTATTATGGTATTTTTCACCGTTGGGTCAGACATATTGCCATGAACTCTCGTGTTGTTGTCATTTTAGTATATTTACTTATTTACTCAGTGTGACTCGTTAGTTATTTAATAGTCCTTGTGCCGCTTAATTCAGCATAAGTGTTAACAGAAGAATACATCATCATTGATTATCTCGAAAAGTATTTTAAACAAAAAACTTTTCATTAATATAGTGAAAAAAAAAACAAGCTATGTTTTCAAAAAGATAAAGTTATTTCTTTCAGCACATACAAGGTACAGTATATAATCATTTAATAATAGTATGAATCTTAATATATTAATTTTTATTTATACGGAAAATTAACACAATTTGTAAATATTTTATCCTTGAAAACGTTTTACGTCATAAAAAAATACTATCTTAAAGGTCGCCATTCACAATTGAACTTTGTCAGTGCTGTTTCATAATTGATGTGGTTTTGTTATTTAATTATTATAAATAAAAAACTTTTACGTACGCACACACAAATAAATGACTATTATAAAGCATATTGTTAAATAATTTTCCGTAATATAAATATTAGTATGGATTTCGTAATAAACTAAAGTCCTATATAACAGTTGTTTGAATGATGATGAATTTTTTATAAAAATATTCTATAAATAATTGTGCGGTTAAAAGTTTATCATAAGTTTTTGTAAGAATCAAAAGAGCGGTTCAAGAACCGAGGGTAATGTCCGGTTTGATAAACCACAATGGAATATCGAATGTTAACTGTGTGGGTTTTCAAACATCCGTGGTCGCGGTAATGCGTTATCCATCAGATGTTAGATCTATAGTATAATCGATGGATATTTTTGAGCTTCACGCTGTATCCCGCATTTAGCAAAAGACATTGCGTGATGAGTGAGTTGAGAAATAAACTAAACAAAAACAGGAGACTGTTGTGGGTTTGATTACAACTCGGGGAGAATAAATAATTTACAATTTCTTCACTCTGGTAAGAAGACAAAGTGAGGCGTTGAGTTCCGCTACTCAACATGCTGAAAATTGGGCAAATCGAATTGAGGGAGGGAACTGGGTGTCTTTTCAATAGGTTTCCTTTGATTACCCTACCTCATAAATGTTCACTAATGGTCAAGTATTATTAGATATGTTACGAAGTCTCGAGTGTAGCTGAAATACATAATTAATAATGTAGGCATTTACTTTTTTATACATACTTTAGTTGCAAACTAAAATGATAGTAATGACGCAAGTGGGAAATGTTTATTTAAAACCATTAAAACCGAATAGGCGAGATAACTGGGGTAACCATGCCTAAAATACCTTATATCACAATATCGTAATTACGTTTAAACTGTTAAAAAAATAGTACATAAATACATATAGTGTATAGTATATACTTATGTACATATGATTTCTTATAACTAATTAAATATATAAATTAAAAGAATTTAAATAAAATTAGCTTCACGCTGTATTCCACACATGGCAGGGTAGGCAGAGGAAATTGTAGGAACTGTAGAAACGTAGTGTTAAGACACTCCGCTTCTCGCGGCATTGCGTGTTGAGTGGCGGAACTCAACGCCGCGCTTTTTGCCTTGTTACCTACAATATTTTGTTTCGTATTTTTTTTCGTATTAAGTTTTTGGATTGTAATTGGAATCGAACCCACAAACCTGTCGAGTTTACAGGCAGAGGCCATGTCTCTGCGCCATGACGGTACAATTTTTAAAATTATTAGAATTTAGTTAATTTAATTTTACCTTCTAATATTTAAGATTTCCAATGCGTAAATAATTATATAATAGATAGACTTATTATAAAAAGTACATTTTTCAATTAATATTTACCGACTCTACCGATATTTTGATTTTAGAAAACTGACGTACGTAGCTTATACAAAACTTTCGATATTAATGTGATGGGCACTTATAAGAAAACACTTTCACTCATCGTAAAGCAAAATGTTAATAACGAAAAAGTCTTTCTTTTTATTATTATTATTATATATTTTTATTATACAATTCGTTTGTCATATGTCTTATATTACATCATCTTCGTAAAACAATATATTCAGCTGCAAATTTTGATAAAGAAGCTCTCACGAATAAAAGAAGCATGTTTTCAAATTTCAATAAATAAGTACTTACACTAGAGCCCGGCAATTCTGATTTGACGTAACCATTCTTCCGGTATCCATTTGTGCCATTCTCCAATTTTCCGGTATGCTGTCCATTGGTCAGTGTCGTGGTCATGGTAAGGGATGACATCATTCAAAATTATTAGTTCTTTGATAATAGTACACTATTTAAGTTCTGCTAGCACAAATATTCACTGAACAACTGTCGCATCATTGGCAAATTGTCCAAGGCATAAATCGGAACCGTCCTCGAAGTTAAAATTATATTTGTACCGATTTTCGTATATTAACTGTGTAGATTTGACAGAAATTTAATGTCCAACCAATGTTTATGAAATATGAATACGACGTATATTCTATCAACAAGGACGTTGCACAGCCGACTGATTTTAGTTAGGTTAGCTGATGTGAAGTGAGTAAGCGAAGATTGTGTAGCGGGGATGGCGTGATCGGGTGCCGCGCGGGGCGGGGGACGGGAGCCGGCGGTGGCGCGACGTCGACGTGGAAGCTCGTCAGACACGCGATTCGCCACGACCACACTCACGGTGGACTCCGGCTGTCCTCGACTAAATGTCACCGTATATCATTTCAAATACGTTTCTCTGGACACAATGCCGCATATTTGCATTTCTCTCTATCACGTCTGTTTATTTATTGATATTTGGCATACATTAAGTCGGTTCGATGAGACCTTTATGTTGATGGAACATTAACTTTTTACATGTAGACAAGAATTATGTGTTTTTAGTAATTTAAAAACAATTATTATAAATTGCTCAAATTGAAGGTATAAATTGAATGGGAGGTATGGAAAGTTTTATTAATTAAATTTTTTGTAATGATTTAGGGTTTGTGAAATCGTCAAATTTTAACAAAAAATCTTATAATGCCACCATAAAATAATATTTATTTATCAAAAGACAACATTTGTAGCATAAAACTAGTGTAACAAATGTGAATCGGACTTGAAACCCATGAACCCATGAAGGGTTCCGTAGCAGCATGTAACATAATATATAAAAGTTCTAGTAGTTCGTTGCAACGTTGATCGATTTGATAACGATGGCCTACAATTTATTGCTAGGTTTAATATATGTTTTTGTCGAGCAGTAATTGAAGCTTACCATTTATGATGTATTAAAAAAACTAATTACTATATCTCGTTCAAACCAATTTTCAGTGGAAGTTTACATTATATATATTTTTTAGTTTTAGCATTCTCTTATTTTAGAAATTACAGAGCGGGGGGGAGCCTCAAATATTCGCCGTAATAAAGAATATTGGATTATTGTTGAAAATATGTTAAAACTTAGTTATTGTCATCATCATCATCGTCATCGTCATCATCATCATCATCATCATCAACTGAATTATTTGGAGTATATTAGAATATAAATGAGATGGAGAGATGTCCACTTCAAAATTATCTGATGCCTACCCCCGAATTATTCATAATAAAAAATTAAATAAAAAAACTTACTTTAGGTGTGAGAGATCTAATCAATTTATATGAAAGCTTTTTACGTTAATTATCTCTCTTCACATAAATTATTTAGTCGGGGCTTTTAAAATTGAAGCGTCAATTATATTTCAGCATTCAATTACATATAAAAGTTGTTACCTAAATATGTACCACCTAAGAACATACAATGAAATCAAAATGCCATCCCTGAAAATGTCATCAAAATCAAACCATTTTGGAGACAAATTACAGGTAACATTGTTTTGCACACACAACAAACATGCTCTCACCACAAACGCATATACCGTCTCCGTTTCGTCGTGGGTAATAAAAGAAAATTGTGTATGCACTTTTAGTCACAGGAATAGAAAATGTCACAAAAATAATAAACACTCATGTCAAATACATTAACGAAATAAGACTATGAAGATTGCTCAATTGCTATGTTTCAAGGTCCTCATGCGCACCTCAGCAGTCAAGATTAAAAAAGGTAATTTTGTGGAAGAAATCGTTCATTAATTGCGAGTAGTATAATTAATAACCATATTTGAAAAATAAACTATAATTTAAACACATTAAGTATTAAAAATTAGTTGAGAGTCGTAATTTTAAAATTGTAAAGTTATTTTTTTCTTAGCTTAACATAAAATTACTGTATTAAAAGTACCACATTTCAGTAATCTATTAATTGCAACTATGTATGTTTTAAATTAAGTTATAGTTTTTTTTAATTAGCAAACCTTTCGCTTCTTTTCCCACTTTATTTGCTGATTTACTCGAATATAACATGCATATATATAGATTCTTTATATTTTCCTTTCGAATCACTTGTCTAGGAAAAATAATGAAAAATGTATGTATATAAATCAAAATTATCAATTTATATGAAATTATTTTGTAATCTCTAACAAACATTTCAATGTTATTTAAGTGTGTAAATATAGTTGTTTATTGATTTTATAACATTATTTTCTTAACATATCTAATACAGATATGTGTTGCCCCATAGAGTTGTTTGTATCTTATAATTTGTCAATTGAAATAAAAATTGGTCAAGTGCGAGGGATATTCGCACACCGAGGCCAATTTCATTAGGCAACCGAAAAATACAACTTGACAGTTGACAAACTTAAGTTTACGGTCACATGCACTCATTTGGTAAAGGTACTCAAATAAGCTTGTAATGGTATTTATTTCGTGTTCCGCTAAGCTTAACTTTTTTTATTTCATAAGAACCTTCTATAATTATTATTATAATAAGAGAATTATTAAAAAAGAATTTTGCTTTTTTGTTGTATATAATTATAACAATAATTATTAACTTAACAAATAAAGCGAAATTCTTCACTATTGTGACGCGTGATGCGATGACCAAGGGAAATAAAGATTCATTTTTATATATATAAATACGATCAATTTCATATTCATAAAAACTTTGAAAGAAGTATAAAACACATTCATATACCTAATAAAATTGGAAGCGATCCAAATTCAAACATTGAAGATAAGTTTATGTGAAAAATTTATATGACGTATCTTCCTTCATAAGAGCAATTCTTGTTTGATCTTTTTTTTGTTACTTGTTGTTCGGTATATTTTGCTTCAAGCTTTAAGCTTGCCACTACTATACCTATTTTCAGTTTCAACACATAAATTTTTATACATATCAGGCTATTTAATACTACCTTATTCCAGTTTATTATCAATATGTGTATTGGAATGTATGAATGTGCCGGCTGGCAAATATTCCTAATTTCTGTCCTAATTTTGAAATAAATGATCTGAGTAATCTTTTAAGCTAACCGCAAAACGCATATATATAAATCTTTACAAGCTTATATGGGTATATAATGTGTTGGTATATCATATTTATATTTTGTAATAATCATCTGTGCATCTGACGCTACAATATAGTAAATGCATTATTTTACACTAAACAATAACAAAATATTACTTTTGAATTTGCAATCTGTCATTTTTGTAAGATTGTTCATTGTTGTTTCTTATTTTCGCAACATAAAGAGAACCGAATCGCTGTAATTGGATTACATTAAGTAGGTATAGGGCCAAATACAATTTTTAAAATCCGCCATTCGCTGGGTCAAATGTTGGTGTATCGCCAGTCAAATTTTGGTGCATCGTGTAACAGAAAAAGATCTGGCCGTCCACGTAGTGTTCGTACGACAAAGGCGATCAAATCAGTAAGAGACAGAAATTCTATCCGATAGCAAAAGATTTTATCTCGGGAGATGAAAGTAGCACCTAGTAACCATGTCGCTAATTGTAAAAGATGACTAAGGTCTTGCCGTCTATAAGAGTAATGCCCAGTCGTAAAATCAAAACAACTGCTTAAGCGGTACGCAAAAAAATAATGAGAAGATTTTACAATTGAGCAATATATTAAAAACAAAGTCATATTTATTTAAAGACCGTATTTATACTAAAAGCTCGCAAGAAGCTTACCAATTAGTCAACAGAGTAATACGTGGGCATTATCCGACTTCAGTGAAGTTTTATTAGTGTTAGCTATCAAGTTATAGGCTGAGTTATACTTTTGTTTCGTCAGAGCTAAAGACTGGCCGTCATCTAGTCTTGAAATTAATACACTGGATTAGAGTTATGTTCAGTTTTAGAAAGTAAGGAGTCTTAACGCCATGATAATTTAGAGTCCCTTAAACAATCCATATGAATGGTATTGAAGAATTTTCCCATAGACCATATCACCTATTGATGATTGATTCGCCATTCCATGAATTTCACCATATTGATGGATTGATGAAGAGAGCTTAGCAGCTTTTGTGGTTAAAAAAAATTACTACTAACTAATGTGGAAACTGATAGTCTTATTTATTTAACTACTTTCATAGTATTATGTCCTATGGCATTATACTTCGGGGTAATGCAACCGCCATTAGTACAATTTTTGTCTTCCAGAAGCGAGAGCTATTCACTCAACCTATATTTTAATCTGTAATTCTATTGCACCTTTTACAATAGGATCATAATACATCATAATTTAAAAGAATCGTGTGTTAAAGGTTACTAAATAATGATTTTGTAGATGATAACACGCTTTGGGAATGAAATGCTCGCTCCAGTCTATTTCAAAAGTATCAATCTCAACAATGAATAATTGTAAATCTGCAAATGACCAAAAGGAGGGGAGAAAGAAAGAGAAAAAAGGAGAAAATAAAATGTCCCATGAAGTTTCTAGCGCCCGTTCTTCTCAGGTCTGCCGTCTGAGGCATTAACTTTAGTGAACAGTGTGGTAAAGTTGTTGACGTTCAAAAAACGAATCATGTATTCTTGTTTTGAATAAAATTATTAGAATTTGAATTTCTAGTGTGTGTGCTCTTATTGATAAGTATTGCGGCCAACGGAGACTAATTCGAATAAACTTTTATATATATACTTTATATATTTTAATAGTTTGATATTAATATGAAACTAGCACACTGTAATAGTAATAAATGTTACGTACAATGGAAAATTGTTTTTATATATTTAATATTTATGGTAAGTCTAAATACAAAGAAATACAATATAAACATTAAATATAATTATACTATATATAATACCAGGGACTGATCTAATTGGGTAATTATCTTATGACTTTGATATTTTATTTCAGCTTTTTTTGGGTTATGTCACTTAGTACCTCATTTGTCGTTAAATTTTTCAAGACATTGCGTGTTAGCGGCGAATCTCAATGAAAATATTTTTCACAGCAGTTCCACTGTGCTACGACGTCTGAAGGTGCAAAATGAGGTAACTCGCTTTCTATGTAGGGAATTAATATACTCAACACTTTTAAGATGTCAGACGAAGCCAGCGGGCCAAATAAAGCTTATTAGACTACAAGGGCGTCCCCTGAGGGGCTCGGATCTAGGCTTGTGGCAAGCGGGCTGGGTGGATATTCCCTATTCTAAGCAAACTAGCCGTGGCCTGAAGACGCGAGAGAGTGCAGACAATTAGACTATTCTAAGGGAGCCTAGATTTTTCTTGATCAAGCTGTTTATATAAAAGGTCAGTTACTGATTACTAAATAAAAAAAAAACGATTTAACTAATGAACATGAATCTACGTAGGAATCTAGTTTATTCACTAAGATCGCATATTTCAAGCATAAATGTTTGTCTTAAAATAAAAGTTATAATAATTATAAATAGTTTGCACATGTTATTTGCGATTTATTTAGCTTTTACTAAACATACAATAAAAAGCTTTTTATGCATATTTAAACTTAAATGTAGAATTTAAATTTTAAAATATCTCCCGGCTCAAAACGTAGGACGTAACATTATAAACATACATCTACGAACAAGTAGTGGTTGTGGCATGGTCAGTGATCACGCCACATACCTGGCGACGAGCCCAGACTTTTAGCATTTGGCTTTCGTTTTTATATCGCATATATAAGAAACCGATAAGTTCATATTGAGATTTTTTTTCACTACTGCTATACACTCAATGACATTAAACAATTAATCATTTTTGTAGCTTCACAGCAACACTTGCGTAAAAAGCCAGAAAGGCAGAAAAACTTGTGTAATATGAGTTAATGCTTCTTTATATTTTTCCACCTTATTTAGAATTGTTGTGCGTCACTCATACAGTTTTTTTTATATAAAAATAAGATTTAATTAATATAAACATTTATTAATTATTTATAAAATCTTCAATATCCATTCTTTAAATCACTAACAGTAAGAACAAGTATTGTCTGTAGTATAATACAAAAATCTCTCTTTACTATTACAAAAAAGAAATGGTAACTTTACAAATATATTTTTTACTATTTAACGGCTTAAATAAATCAAGTACTCATCATCATCATTCACAACTCTATACAAAAAAAAATGTAAAGAAAGGTTTGGTATTTATACAAATAATGTTTTAAATAAACAGGCATGGTAATTATAGTAATAACAAGAACTACTACTATAACTACTTTGTTTTAATATGGTCATTAGAATTTTTGAAATTACAATTTGAAACACATTTTGAAAGACTGGAGCAAGCAATTCATTCACAAACTGTGTTGTTATTTAAAAAAAACATGAATTAAGTAATAACTTTTAACACATCTTATCACAATTTTTTTAAATTGTGTTATAGAACAGTGTTGAACATTTTTTTGGGGTTGCAGTAAAATTATCTCACATTCCAAGTTCTAAAATAATTGCTAATAACTTTAATAAACTATTATAGGAAAAAGTTTTTGTTAGATTCAATATGTGAATTATATTATTACTTAACCCAGAGATTATCCCCTAGGAAATAGCATTAAGAAGTGATTAGAGAATAAATTCTAATGTTAAACTTTTTAATGACAAGTCAAACTCAAGAAAATTACGAAATTGTGATGGTTATTGTACTATAATAATATTTATTAAAAAGTATTTATATAATGTTTAATATCATAATATTTTACTACCTAATTGCTGCTGCCGCTGCATTACCTACACAACAAAACTAGAACTGGCCCCTAGGGCCCAATGTGGAATTGTTATGTTGTCCATATTAATATGATAAATGAAAATTAAATTAAAAATGAACAGTTTGCTTGTTAATATGAATTGGCTAATGTCTAAAACTTCATATTTGAGAAAATTTTTTTGCATGTTTTTTGTCACATTACACTTAATTAAAGTTCAGTATATGGATCTGGAGAGTGCAAAAATAAGCACTTACCTGGTTCGACTCGAGGCTTATTTCGTTGCTGCTTTCAAAGCTTGTGATACTCCCATTTCCATTTGGTCCCTCCCCGCTACCTGCTACTAATAAATTTGAGCTCATTTCCTCTTCTTTTCCAAACCGTGAACGCTTACGGGACATTATTTCATGGCACGCCGATTTTAGAAATAGCGCACATTTGATTAAACACTTTCTCAGTAAATGTTATCATAAATACTAAGTGTACTAGATGATTTTTTGTATATGAAGACTAACTATTTCACTTATGAACCCAATTAATCCATAGCGATATTAAAATTCCAATATATTGTCTTAACCTCTTTTGGAAAAAGTTCTAAGTATGAAGTGGTTATAAAAGAATCTTAAATAATTTACTGAACAAGTAAATAGTTAATGTACTTAGCAATGTTGTATTTGATTTTTTTATTTTGTCTCGAAAGACATAATAACACGACAGCAACAAAACACGAATTTTTATAAATCTAAAATGAAATAAATGGTAACAGACAAAAATAAAAACATACTATGAAATGTCAATGTCATAATGTTTCTGTCAATATAAAGCAAAAAACAAAAAAATATATATTTTTAAATTAAGAACTTATGTAGGAAAAATATGACACACCAAATAACAAATAAAAATAACCAAATGAGGTAAAGTACATATAGAAATAATAATAGATTATTTTCTTAGCGTATTTAAGTAAACGTACTTTTTCGATGAGTCGCATACCAAACTCGATCGACTTTTCAATTTTGCCAGAAACATTATTTTAGTACTGTTCAAGTTATTGTTAACAATAAAATTTGGTATAGTAACTGAATATTTTGGACTTCAATCATTTGAGTGACAAAAATCATTTGCAAAATAGATTTTAGGTTGAAATAAAACAATTATACAATGCCAATAACTTTTATTTTAGTTAAACAAAGAAATGTATATGTAATATCATATATTTTCATGAATAGAATTAAAATTATTTCTTATAAACAGACAAGTCTCGCCCTTTGCGAGAAACAGCTACCAATATCCCAACGCAGCCGAAATGGCAAAACAAAGTCAGGAATGTAATGGCCCAATTTCACTCACGACCTGTCTAGTAATACATAATATAATGCAATGACAAATGTGATGAATTAAAAATATTACATATAAATGTGCAATACCAAGTACAGTACGCAAACATATGCATTTAAATTAAATAAAAAAAAATACAGACAAAGTATAAAAACATAAATTGGACCATCCATCCAAATTGCTTGTGTTAAAATATTGACATTAGAAAAAAAACGTTTAGAAATCATGGTCATAGTGGAGCTACTTTCTTATGGCTGATCATCAAAATTAGTATAAAATATATCACAGCAATTTTTAGCCCAAAAGATAAGAATTCTTGAGATCGAAGAAGATAAAACACAGTAAAGGAGGGGGTAATATACAATTACAATTGCTATAATTATTGTATTTTATACCAGTCATTTTATGCACAAGGTTCAAATTTATCTAGACAAACACACAATGTTTGTAATGTACAAACTTTTTTTAATACTTTTACCATAGTTAATTACTGAACAGTAAATATTATAATTTTTTTCAGCATATTTTTTATTAGGCAGTCAAAGATACATCAAATACAGGATGGACACAGGGCTTATAAGTATGTGACTGTAGTCGAAAGAGGCGGTGCGAACGAGGGGCGAGGGGCACGGGGGGCGGTTGATGAATAAATAGAGATAACAAGTTGCATTGACATTAGGTTGACAGTGCTAATTTCAGGGCTTCCTTGTGCTCATTGCTAAGCGGCATGACACACGAGTTAAACAGCTCAGTGTTACTCTGAAAAAATAAATACAAAACAAATAACTATAAATAAATATTTTAGTGTTTTTATTTTAAGGATACACCATGTAATGCAAGACTTGTCTTACTTTAATAAGTTCTTTGTATTTCGCGATATTTACACATATTAAATAAAACAGTTTAATCAGATTAATAAAAATACCAACGACCACGGACTACTGCAGTGTTCTGGTTTCCAGAAATAATGTCAATACACACAATTAATCTGGTTAAAATGTTTTATTTAAAAATTTTATAACCAATTAATTTTAAATATTACTAAATCTCGCAGCCAGCATAGCATAACAATGTATATACCTGTATTTGTCTGACAAGGGCCACCATTTGTGCAAAAACTGGGTTATCATCTGGAACAGCATCACGTAAAAAGGCTTCTGCTATTGTAGCTATAACTCTTTGAGGTGCATCAGGAGTAGCAAGAGCTTCATGACCGCTTGCTACCAGTTCACAAAGTAATGAATAAACATGAGGTGCTTCTTCTGTATCTTCAACTACTGGTAGCCATGTCAACCTGTAATTTGATGCATTTTGAACTGAATATTCAATAAAGATTTAGTATATATTTGTAATAATATTCCTGTGCCGAAAACTAATATTAATAAATATGTTCTTAAACTTAATTGTATATTTAAATAAAATGCTTACCAATGCCTTATTATTTCATCCCTATTTATTTGTGAGTGATTATATTTAATAATCTTGGTAACAGCAGAGATGGCATTTTCAGTTGCATTTAGATTTTCTACAGAACGTGAGTCTGGCTCTGCAATCAGGGTGGCTAATAGTGGCACTGCTCTAGCACATGCGCTTGCAAACTGTGGTCCACCAAATTGAGCAAGAACTCCACATCCATATGCAGCAGCTTGTCTCACTTCCGGTTCTGGTTCACGAAGTCCATTAAGCATAGGTTCGAGGAATATGTCTTGATATTTTACACATGCAGGACCTGTAATATTAAATTATACTATAATACATAAATATTTTCTGTAACAACTAGTACATTAAAATTGCTTTTTGTTCAATGTTACATAAGTTGTATTTAATAAGAAATATATAGTATGTTTTTACCTCCAAATTCAATGACATCATCAAAAATGCAAATAGCCCATTGTCTGTCAGCATAGGGACGTCCTGGACCTAACAGTTGTACAAGGTGTGGTAAGAGTGAGTCAAGGTGTGGGAAAAAGCTTTCGTGGTAAGCAGACATAAGTGCGTGAAGAACATCAGCCACACGTGACAATCCATATACATCTTCATTGTCTTCATCAGCTAATTGTTCTTCAACAACCTAGAAGTTTAATTAATGCAATATGGGCGAATTTAAAGAGATGTGTGTTGAGTGTGATTTAAATTTTGTTGGCTTTGTAAGCTTGATTTTGTTTTGTAATTAGTAATGTAAACTACATATTGATAAAAAAATCACATGAAGTTAACCAATTCTTGTTTTTACTTTTTATCACTCACAAATATTTCAGTGTAGACTAAGGAACTTGTCATTCATTAAATAAATCATTTAGAATTTTTACTGTGATACACTTTTCTAATATTTTATTACTAATTTTATATTTTTTATAAATAATATCATACCTCATCATAGTCTTCATCAGCTCGTTTCTGACGACGTTCGGTGGCGCGCTCGAAATGTTCAGTCAGTAGTTTGTTTAGAATACGAAGCACTTCAGCCATCATTTCATCCGGCAAACATCCACCACCGAGTAACTCAATGCACTGGAAAAATTATATGAAAATGAAACAATATGTTTAAAGACAAGACATTTTTTTATCATGTTATATATCAAAAATACATTACTTTAGCCAAACTGTTTAGAAGTTCAACTTGTACTTCTTGCTCTGGCTCAGAATCGATGGCTTTTAAAAGTTCCGGCAATATATATGCCCACATTCCTTGTATATATTGTGGACCGCGTATGCGAGCACACTCTAGCAAGTAGGGTAGTGATTCTGCAGCGGCAGTGCGGACGTTATCGTGGAAATAGAATTTCAGCATCGGCACCATTAGCTTCACTACATCTTCAGCATATTCTGCAAACGCCTCTTTGAGTTCACGTGCATAGCATACTAACATGTCGCAGGCAGAGGCCTTGTCTTCTAAACCTGAAAAAAGAATATTTATTTAACTTTTAACCTTAATGTGTGCTCTCTTATATTAATATGTTCCTATTATTGTTATTATGTCAGATACAAATAATAATTGTGGGTATAGAATTCACTAAGTGGAATATTTATATATTAAAAATAGACACCTATATTAAAGTTGAATAAAATGTATTGGCTTTCAGACAATAAAGAGCTGAGTTTTATATTATTACTTATCACAAATTTATTTTTTATTTTATTTATGTAAAAACTTCCCTAATTAATTAAGATGAAAGTCATAAATAACATTAAATAACTATAAAAATAACATTAGTAAATAACATTAAAATTTTTGTTTATTTTTTGAAGTCAATTATTTATTATTCTGGTCATTGCATGAAATGATTTTTGCATATATAAATCTGTGTCATATTTATGTGAATCTTACCTGCAGTTTTAATTCCAAAGTTTTGTTGTTCTCCCAATGTAACAAAATGCCAGTCAAGATCTCCCTCAATAACCTCAAGATCGTCATTGTCTAGTAGTGCCACCTCAGGTTTCATGGCAGCAGTACGCATTACTGGTTCCATAACCATGGGCAGGTATTGAGCGAATTTTTTGCCTTTATAAACATATTTAAGGTAAATTGTTGCTTTCATTGATTTATAAATGTACAAGTTGCTAAATATTATTAGGCTTTAGTTGGTTTTACTTTAAAAAAGTAAAACAGTATTTAAGTGTAGGCTTACCCATTATCCTGCAAATTCTAGACCATGCTGATATAAGGTAAGAAGTCTGTGGATCATCAGCTGGTAATTGATCTCCTTCTGTATGCGTTTTCAAGAGCAAGTCCATCACTTCAGAGGCATCTGCCATAAACTTTTCTTCTCCAACAGCTAAACCTGTAAAAAATTAAAGTTATCATCCGTTCATAAATAAGTAAAATAATATAATAATGTATAATTTCAGCATTATTTCTATACTTAAGAAAAGTAAAATATTGAATTTAGAGCTAGTCTAGACTATTGTAATGTATTCCAAAGAATTTTGAAACAGGTTTTACAGGATATTAGTATAATGTTTTTAGTATAACACCAACCTATGAGACTGACACATTCAATTGTTTTGCCTCTTAACATTTTGAAATCATCAGTTGTTGCATTAGCAATAATGTACTTTAGGCATGGCATCAGTCTGTCATAATAGTCCACAAAGTCTTTCTCCACTGTGTCAGCAACTGAGGCAATTGTAGTAACAATTTGTTCCAATACAAGCTTTGTGCCACTTTCTACTAACTGCAATATAATGCATATATTAATTTTAACATAATATTTATATTACATGTTATTAGAATCAATGTGAAAAAAATATAATTTTAATGTTATGTATGTGGACTGAGATCCCTAATTAACTATGAAAGGTAAAGAGGGAGCAAATGCCACAATTTATTTTCCAATGCTATGGAAATGGCCCAACCAAGTTGTGATTTTGCCATTAACGAACATTGGATATAAATGAAACTATCATATCTATAGAAATATTTAATCACCTCTTTAAATTTAGCAGTAAGAATAGCTTCAAGCTTGTTCATCAATGGGCCTAAGTACTGAGTTAAAATAGGCTTTGGACAATCTTCACTAAAGTTAACTAGAGCAGCTGCTGCGTGAGCCTGAAAGCAAAAATATATAAAAATATTTCAGAATATTATTTGGCTTGTGTTTGTAACACAAATATATAAGAAAAATTACCTGCACGCGAGGGTTTGCATTATCTTCAAGCACCATAAGTAACCCAGGTACAACTTTGTCGTGGAATTTTTTTTCGAATATTGGAGCAAAATCAGTTGACATCTGACCTACTGCATTACATGCAGCATAACGGACACGTGGATGCTATAAAATAAATATTAAAAAAACTAAGTGTTCAAAAAAATTACAATAAAAATTTGAATAAACCTAAACTTACTGGATCAGTTAGGTAGTTCAGAACCGCTGAAACAACTTGGTCAAGCATCTGTTCCATCTGTTTGTGACAACCTTCGCCGGCGGAGGAGACAGCCATTAACGCTGCGTGTCGTCGTTTCCAATCTTCTGAGCTTAACATTTCTGGCACTTGACCTACTATGAGTCCTAACATAATCTTCCCCCCAAGCCCACAGCACATTCTGTCTAAAGCTGATTCTGCTGCGACGTAATTACTGTTAAGTAATAGTTTAATATTAAACTAAGCCTTTTTAATTTATAGGTATGCTTATATCTATAAACTAAAAATATTAAAAAATAATTAAAGTGTTATCAAGGGACTGACATCCAAATGTATAAGGAACACAGGATGCTAATTACCTTGTTAATTGCTTTTGTAAGAGTCTCTGTAACCTCATAATATGTACTTAATGAAGTTAATTAAGTAAATCTTACTGATTTTGGCACCAAATTAAAAAATGAATACAGAATGGGCTATTGATAAATATTTAATGTTTTTAACCAGTAGGAAAGCTATCAAGCCATTGGACAATTTTTAATATAATTTGGAAAATACTAACAGTTCATTGTCATCATCAGCAGCATTATCTTGCACAGACCAATCAGGTTCTTCATCTAATTCACACATCATCTCCAATATAAGAGGAGTAAGAACTCGAATTGCATTTGGTACAACCTTTCGTACCATTGCTGGTGCTGTCTCACATAATGTAATAAGAGCTTCCAGCGATAGCTGACGCCAGTTATCTTCTTGATCAGTGTCACCAATTACCTGAGAGAATTGTGCAAATTTAAACATATCTGCATATTTCTTAACACAATTTAAAATAAAGTGGTTTATGGAAAATATCTTCCTTGAAATTGCACAATTTAAATAGTATTGAAATACATTACAAATTCTCAATAGTAGTAACAGTAAAGCAATATTGTAGATATTTCATTATATAGAAAATATGTTTCATAAGCTTCATATAGAAAATAGGTTTGTTGATAATATGAAGGATTTTACTCACTTTAATACAAACTTGGAATATAGTTTCCACTTGTGGCCGTAAGAATTTAGGTGCTGATTCAGTAAGTTCAATGAGGACTTTGATAGCTGCATCATCATCAGCTTTTTCAATTGATTGAACAACAACCTGTAAGAAAATAAAATTAATATTAAAGAGTAATAACATTGACTTAAGTATAATATCATAAACAATCATTGAAAAATATTGTTTTGAGGGCTACTATCAAACTCCGATCTATAGCAAGTTCGGTGTTAGCGAAATCCTCTACTTAATTTTGCACAGTATGACAGTCTACATATTATAATAAAATGTACACATAATATTTTGTGTGCTAGCATGTATAAATTTTTATAAACAACACAATAACAAATGTTTGATAATGTTGAAATAATGTCTTACATTGTGTATTACATTAACAAGCACACAAATTTGCTGAAATTTACCTAAAACTTTTAATATATGTTTAAATATTTCTTCAAACTTCATGCATGTTATAACACACCTGCATAAAAGGCAATAGCAAGTCACTAAAGTGTTTCTGAATGGCTGGCTCCTTATCGTGCAGCAATATAAAAGCCCCGACGGCCTTGACAGCTTGCATGCGTAATGCTTCTGACTCTGTTGGCTGTAGTGCTGAGAGCAACATTCTCTTGATGACATCTAAGTTTTCATTTTGGCGATTACCAAAAACTCCTGGTACAGATCTGTGTATACATATGTTTCACACATTATTTACAACGTTTTAAGTTTTACTAATAAATGTATACTGATAGATAAATATTTTAATGATTTTTTAAAGTGTTAATAACTAAGGATAGAAAAAATACTTATAGAAAACAGATAAAAAAAATTTGAATGCAGCAGGAATTGAACGTGCAACTCATGGAAACCATACAAGAGCTCTTACCACTAAGCCATGTGTTCTTCCTCACGCCACGTAGAAATTCTCATATGTATTATACAACTCATAACTTTCAAAGCATCCCTGCAGAGATGCTGACAGATAAATAACTAAGAATTAAGTAAATATTTAATAAAGTAAAATGTTGTCTTACGTAAACATCCTAATGCCAGCCTCTTTTATATTAGGATCTTGTGCACCAGCACAATTAAACATAAACTGAAGAAACTCAGGCCACTGATTAACTCCATCATCATCAATGTGATTTCTTGCTAACTCTGATACTACATCACATATCTAAAACAAGGAATTTGTAAATATATTATGAGTAATAACTAACTAGATACCTATTGTAGTCCAAAATTAGATTAGACCTGCGGTGATTACCTATTGAAATATATGAGTCATGTTTAAATCAAACGTTGTGCAGAATTAATGTATAGAACAAACATAAGATATAAATTATATTTTATAAACATATATATAATAGGGCAGCATAATACTATAAATAACATGAATTGCAGATTCGTTATTGTTTAATAATATGTATAAGGACAAAGAATTGGGTGTTGGCAGCTTCAACTGATTCTATATTTTCTATAGGACTTTTTCAAATAATTAAGAAGATCGTTTATTTAGATAATGATATGATTGCAACTTACCTTTCGTCTTAAGCTTTGGTTAACATCCATTTGCAGTGTGAGGAGAAGTTGTTCTCTGAGCATGGCTTGTTGTTCAAAAGGAAGTTTTGGAAAGAATTCGAAGAATTCTGCACTAAGCAGCCGCCGCAGAAGAACGGCAGCTGTTTCCCTACAGTCTTGTCCGAGATCCGCATTTTGTATAGCACCGACTAAATGCACCACCTTTGTCTCTGTTGGTATATCATTGTATACTTTCTGTCAACAATAAACAAATTGCATTTTAAATTGCACTCCCAAAATATTCACAGGCTATATAGTTAAAAAGTATATTAAAAATGTACAATAACGACATAACCATTCATTTATTGCATTTTAAAACTAACTTATCTTATAGAACTTAAAATGTAATTTAACTATAAATAAAAAAAAAACAATAATAATAATAAAATAATTGTGATATTAAATCATTTTAATCATTTAAAATCTTAGGAAACCACATGTTGTAACGTAAAGCACCGACTTGCCGCTAGGCTAACGTGGTCAAAAAGTAGGCAAGATTTAGATATAGTTTCTATAATCACAAATGAAGCAAAAAACATGTAATAACTATACAAGGACCTAAATAATTGGATAGAAGAACTAGAAATGTAATTAAATTTTCTATCCTCCATGACCACGTTTTGACACGAGGCCACAACTCCCAAGTTTTTACTATTTTTCATATATGGATAGTTTTAACCACCCAAATATTATTTTACTAATAATTAATATAAATAATACTCACTTCTGCCTGGGATCTGATGTCATTATCTATGGACAATATTGTATTTAGTAATTGGTAAAATTGCGCCTGATCTCCTGCCATGTTGAACCTCTTCGAAAAGGCTCAGTTTTTTTTTATAAAATTTTACGCGGTCGGCACTATATATCGTGTTGCCAGTACGATTTTGTAACAAAAAGTAAATAAGATATAAAATATATAATTATGGGCCAAATACAATTAATTTGTAAAGTAAAACAATTATTGATCCCTTGTAGATATATGTAAGCAAATTATTATTTAAGATATTTTAAAACTTATACTATTTAATACATTTGGGAATTCTAAGGCTTATTTTTTAAGAATAAAAAATCAACGTATATATTCACAGAATTCACAAGGTTTGTGTCCATTAATTAAATAACAATTTGTGACTATTATGGTTCCAAGTTCTTAGAAAAAATTCTTAATTTTCATTAAAATAATAGTTTCGATATTTTTTTTAAATAAATGCTGCCTCAAGTAACGATAAGAATATCATGTAAGAAAATATTATGTCGCATCTGGCATTTTCATTAATTATTTCAACGGCTTTTTAATATTTTATAGTTGAACCTTTTTGTCCATATGTAGAAAGAATTACTATAATAATGATGTTAATACTGTCCAATTTATTATAGGTATTTGCCCGTCATAGCGCGAAATAAAAACGCTCTTAATTTCTTCTCATAAAACTTATTTTATTACTAGTTGTTTTTATCTGCTGTTTGAACTGTCATAATGACATTGATATTTGATTTGAAAACTCAAATTACAAATTACTTACTTAGAAAATAAGTCGTATCTTCATTACATACAAGTGATGAAATTACACAAAATATATGAAAATTAGTTCATGTATAAATATATATTAATTATTAATATAAAATTTTCCGATTTGGTATATGAATACTTAGATACATAATGGTATGTAATATAACCTTTAAGAAAGACTAAAACATTTACAATTAAGTAATAAAAAATATCTTTTCAGGCCAGCTCTATAATTTTAGCTGGCTTAGGTATGGCAGCAGTAGGATTTGCTGGTAGATACGTTATGCGGCAAATTCCTAACGCTTCTGTTAAATTTGCTGAAGCTATGAAAAATCTCCCGAAGTTTGATGCCGAAAGTTTGGCAAATTCTAAATATTACAAGGGTGGCTTCGAGCCAAAAATGACGAAGAGAGAAGCAGCTTTAATTTTAGGTGTTAGCCCTACAGCTAATAAATCCAAGGTAAAAAAATTTTTACAGTATTATTATTTCTTATCTCAAATATATTTTTGTTATTTTAATTTTTTAGATACGTGAAGCTCACAGAAGAATAATGCTCTTAAATCATCCTGACAAAGGTGGTTCCCCATTAATTGCTGCCAAAATAAATGAAGCCAAAGATATATTAGAAAGTGGGAAATCATAATTTTTTATAAGTTATAAATTATGTAGATAATTCACATATGCTTCCTTGTTTCAAATACAAACAAAATAGAGTATCTTTAGAATATTGTAGATAAGCGTTGAATATTTTTTTATAGTAATCAACAAAATAAAGATCAACTCAACAGCTCAATAATTTATTATATTTTATAAAGAATAAACATATATTATTATGTGTATATTATGATAGCATGCTAAAACATGTTAAGGAAATCCTGACCATAAAACAAGCTATGCCTAAAAATCAAGATTTAAAAAATTACTGATAAACAGCGCTAGCCTTTATAGAGGAAATACAATACTATTGTGAATATGTGTAAAAATACCCTGATGATTATATTGTAATTTATATAAACTCAAATTATTTAACACATTTCTTTTACATCAACAGGTAGATATTTATAGAAAATAAATGTCAATTTGAATATAGTGTGAGTAGTTACTATAAATACAATTAATCTTACAAACAAATCTAATTTTCAATTGGTTTGGTAGTGATCTTGAATTTAATACAATATTTATTCAATATGAAATATATCTCACTCATTGGAAAGCTTACATAAAATAAATAACAATAAATATTCACTCATATCTAATACAGAATAATTAAAATAATTATTTATCACACATCTACTTGATCAATTATGTTCTGCAAACAAAAGAATAATATTTACCATGTTTTGAGTTTTAACGAATTTGTAAACATTAAATGTGTATACTAATCAGTAATATACATTTGAATAAAAATTTTGATATTATAAAATAAATTACACTAACTATAATAAATTTAACTTAAAACAAACATCTTAAAAAGATGTGATATATAAAAAATCCTTGTCCATAACCAAAATATATTTGTCATGATTATAAATAATAATAAAAACAGAAAGTTTTTATTTTTTGATATCAAGAAATCTTTATTATAAATAAGGATACAATGTTAGCCAAAATATTAATCACTTGTAATAGGCTTATAACATTTATGTACTATATTCAAGTAAAACCAACAACTACTTAACACTGTACTTTGTACAGTGTTTGATAAAGATGACTTTTAGATGGCTGAACAAAATATGCACACACACACACACAATATGTATAAAACTGCAATTGTATAGTTTAGAATATATAATTCTAGTTTTCTTTATTTGGGTACTTCATAATAAATATGTCTATATAAAGATAACAGAATTTGGTAAATTATTTGAAAGATGAGATCAAAAGTTTTTTTGGTCACATTTTAGCTCAAGTGCTTTGCTCACCGGGGCTCTTTTTGTTGTTGTTCTCGACGTTGCTTTGCAAAACGGGCTCTCAGTTTCAGTATTGTAGCATTAGATAATGTCCCAGGTACTTTAAAAATTGACTAAAAAAAACACAGGAAATATTAATTATGTGAATACTAATCATGTATAGCTATTAGGTACAGTGGCAATTATTTTTAGAAGCTAATATAAACATAGGACAGAAAATATTGTGTTGTATATACAGACTATAAAATTTAAAACAATTAGTTTCCTGTTATTCTAAACATTAAGTGCTACAGCCCATGACTAATATCTCACATTGAAATTTCATCATTTTAATGATAAGTGGGTATATTAATTTATGTCTAGAGTAGTACATAGAAATATATACACAAATTATTATATTTCATTACATGTCTCTTTGGCAGGTAAGCAGAGGAAGTCTAATGTATAATATAATATGTATTTATTAATAAACTTTATATATATAATAAATTATTATACATATAAAGTTTTTCTCATATTTGTTTCTTTTGTAGACAGTTTTTGTCATCTCACCTGCATGAACTCGTGACAGTGCAAAGCACTAGCATTTTTTACTATGGCCTTAAAACATTCAGCTAAGGAAGTAAAATCAGTACATGCCATTATGGAAGCTCTATTGTTTTTGATGAGTGTAAGACAAACTCTAAACAAAATTTTGGAGCCTTCGTAAAAAAGGCAATCCCATATGCGTAACACAGTTTCAATAGGTAGTACTTCAGCAAATAGGCAAACAAACCACTTCGTAGTTATGACTGCCCATGGTAAACCTTTAAAAAAAGATAATGTGACTATTTTCACAGACATGTACAAGATTCAATGATTAATAATTAGTGGATTTATTAAACAAAAAATAGTGGATTTATTAAACAAAAAATATAATTTATTTCTATATTTACACCTAAATTTTATTAAAATTAGGCCAATTTCAATAAAATTTTGGTTAGATTAGATTTGTTAAAACATTTTTTGTTGTATAACTGTTACATTTTATTTGTCTCAAAACTTAAACAAAGATAAATTATTATATGTCTGGCACCCAGACATACAAATATTAGTATTAAGAACAAGTTTAAAAAATTAAATTTATTAAAATTAAAATTAATAAATTAATCAGTTTCTTGCAATTTAATAATATTTAAAATAGAAAATCAAAAAAGTATAATGGTCATTATATAAAAAAAAATGATTTATATTGATAATAACATTATTATAGATAGTTATAATTTTATTATATCAGTTTGTCCTATCAATGATAGAACAGAAACATGGATAATCTTTTATCATATAATAGATAACAGTGTTGCAACATATGAGTACTTACCTAAGTTAATCACATGTTGGTGAACATCAGGGGCCTTAGATTTAACTAATTCAGACAAAACTTCAATATCAACAATCAGACCATCCATTGTCTTTGTATAATAGTCAGGAAGTATTTTTTCAACTAACACTTTTAAAAGCCAAAAAGAAGTTTCCTCACTTTTTGTAGCCAACAAAAGCAAACCTTAAAATTTTTTAATAAATTTTAGTTACAAGTATTATGTACATTTTTCATACTAACAAGGGTAGGCAAATATAAGACCTTTTAAAATGATTATAGTGAATGAGCTTTAGCATATTTGACTATTAAAAATAATGTATACCAGTAATGTAAATTATTATAATTATAGTAGGTTGTTCAGTAAGAACTCTTAAGTTTATATAATTAAATATTTTCTGAAATTAAGTTTAAATTAAAGAACTATGTTTACCTGCAATATAATTTAATCCTTGACAATATCCAACTACCCTGTTATTATGGGCATAAGCAATTAGAACATTAAATAAGTGAGCTTGATGGTTTGCTTCTTTGGAGAAGTAAATATTATCAGGAAATGTACGTGGCAAGTCTGTTTTTACAATATCAACTAATTCCTTTTCAAAAGGACTGTCCAGAATTTTTTGGTATAAATCTGGATTCTGGTCTTTCATTTTATCAGCCTCTGAAATTGCCATCCATACAGATGGGCGGTGCTCACCTAGAAAAAAAATAGGTAAAATTATTTTCATATACCATTTTATTTTACATATTAAGAAAACTATAGATATATGAAAGTAAAATTTTAACAAATATAAAATAAAATTAGGTTAACAAAAAAAATTACTTGGGATACCCTTGCGTACATATCTCTTAACCGTATTTGTTCGCTTGACCGACTTTCCTTCTCCCAATAAAAGAGACCATTTTTGTGCTCTTGACGCCAAAACTTTTAAGTAAACAGACATGAATTCTTCATAGCTTTCATAATCAAAATCATCGTGTCTTTCGAAACCGTATTCATCCACAGTACTAAAATATACCATTTAATAATATTATTTAGATATATTTTGATTATACGCGGTGAATCATTATAAATTTTACCTGAAGCTAGAGTGAGCCATTTCTGTAGTTTTATAAATATTTACTTGTTTGAGTTAGGGATAAGCATATTGTGAGATTTTTGTTATTTAAAATTGATATATGTCGAAAGCTACGCCCCCAAATCACCCAACTTGCGCTGTCGATGATTGAAGTAGTATAGGAATTACGATTCAGTTCAGCCCATGACAGCAATCAACGATGTTATTCAATCTTTTGTCTTCACGAACAGACAGATGACATTTTTGACATTTGACTATGGAGTGTAGACCTTAGTAGTAGCAACACAGTATCTAGTACACTTAAAACGTGAGTGTGTAAAAAGTGCGCAAATAAGATGTACAGTAGTAATTAGTACTTATTATTATATATTTTTTAAAATAACACAATAAACTATTAGAAAATAAATAAGAAAATGGCTCTTTAGTAAAAATTGTTGAGCATAATAAGCATTTTTCATTGATATATAAAACGTCAACATCTGGAACATCTAGCTAATAAGAAATAAGGAAATGAAGCATTATCAAAAGTGGTTCAGCATGGTGAACATTTTTTATTGACATTTTAATTATAAAAACTAAGGACCTTCTACCCTTGAGGTAGAACCAACGGATAAGCTTAATTTAAAAAAATATTTAAAGAAATCGGTTAATGGATATCGGGTGGTGGCAAGGATAATAAAATCCACGCTTACGAAGTTATGGACTATCTACTAGTAATTAAATAAACTAATATTTAGGCCGTTGTAGCGCACTGGTATAGTCAGACACTATACCAGTTGACAACGACTGTTGTTGATTCGGTCCCTATCGGGGAGAATGAAGAGGCAATTAAAGAGGCAATACCTCAAAAGGCGGAAAGCAGGGACCGAAGTGTCTTAATTGGCGATATTGATCTATTTGTTGACGATATTTTTTTACTTTTTAAAGTAGATCGGAATATATTTATGACGAAGCAAATAGTGCATTATCGCAAATTCGCTACTGTTATCTACGGTGTAATTTAGTTATTTTCACATTATTTCGTCGTATGGAATATTACTTTGGGGCAATGCAGTACAAAAGAGTGCCTAATGTTTAACATATTAGGCACTCTGTTGAACTGCGGTCGGTCTACTCTCCTTCGGTCTATACTATACGCTATGCGAGAAATAGCGTGAAGCTATTTTTCTTATTATTATATGTTATTTCATATTTAAAAGAAAAAATTGTAATATATATATATATATATATATATATATATATATATATATATATATATATATATATATATATATATATATATATATATATATATATATATATATATATATATATTATATTATGTATATATCACAGTAAATAATACTAACCACTGGTATTGTACATACTTGTACTAATAAGTCATAACGTTTAACTTTAAAGGTATGTGATATATTAAATAAAACAGTTTAACCGGATCAGTCGCGTATATTGACTTTTTTTTTTGGAAACCCGACGTTTCGAACACTTTACAGTAGTCCGTGGTCACGGGTAGACAACAAAAATGTTGCGTGATTAACCCGGTTAAACTGTTTTATTTAATATGTATAAATATCGTGAAAACCAAAGAACTTATTAAGTATGTGATATGTCTGCTGGCTGATATCAATGTATTCGTTCGGATTCAATTGGTAGATGTCACTACTAATTAATTTTGTTCTTTGTTGTTGTTGTTGTAAACAAAAGTTCTATGAAGAGGGCCTTCTTTTGCCTTTACTTTACTCTTTGGTTGCCTCAAATACTGTCCTTTTAAGAATAAGCTAACTATATCCTTTCTATTGTTGTGGTGGAAGTTTTTATGTGTGTATAGAAAGGCGGTAGATAAATTCCGATGTACACGAATAATATTTTTAAATTTCATTTAAAAAATCGCGAACATCAAAAGTCTATCCCCTACGTTGGGACCTGTGGCTGACTGCATAGAGTGTGTAACATTCAGATTGGAAGAAGAAGAAGGGACATCTCAACTAAGTTTAATCTAATATTCGAATGTAATGCAGATTCGATTCGATTCGATGTTATACAATTCGGATTCAGATTTGATTCGTATACGATGTATGATGTATCAACATCAGATTTCTCTTGTCATTTGTGATTTGACAAATTAGATTGTCCTAAACAACTGACATATACATTTATAAATTTTGAATATACATAAAATATTTGTATAAAGTTAATAAAAGTGAACCAATTAATTTAGCATATCAGTTTTAAACTGGAACAATGGGACCACCTCCTGTGGTAACTGGAATTTCCCCCAAAGAAGGGCCGCCCGGTACTAGAGTAACAATCCGAGGGGAGTTTTTAGGAACAAGTGCTACTGATTTGATTGGTATTTATTTTTATTCTTGAATCTTATACTATGAACAGCTCCTTATGTATTTTAATATACTTAAAAACTTTTCTAGGACTAAAAATTTGTGGATGTGACTGCTTATTGTCAGGAGAATGGAAAAGTAAAAACAAGATTATAGCTAGATCTGGTCCATGTAAAGGACGTGGAGACATCATTGTCACAACGAAGTCTGGTGGCGAAGGGACATCTACTGTTCAATTCAGAGGTATGCCTAAATAAATAATATTTATATTTACTATTTATTTTAATGAAAAGAATTTGACCACAACTTTTTTTCGAAGGGTATCATGAGTCTATAGGGCCGGTGAAGGAAAGTGCAGTATGGGTGGAAGAAGCGGCACCTCCATCTTTGCCATGGGGCAGGCGTCCAATGTCTCCAACAGCATACACTCCTCCTGACCCTCTGGGTTTGTCTACAGAGGGAGAAGACTGTAAATTTCCAGAAGAAGAATTACATGAACTATTTCCTGATGGGTAAAATTACATATAAATTTAAAAAAGCAAATAAATTTAAATTCAGTAAATAATTTATTTAGTATGTATGTAGTAAACAATGGTTTTGGGGGTTTAATACCTAGTCAAGGGATGCTAATATTTAAATTATTTTCCCCTCTTTATTAGACATAAAGGAGTGTGGCTTTGGCTTCTACCAGTCAAAACAATGTCTTTAAAATTGGGAAATAGAGTGTCTTAATACTAAGTTTCTTCCCCTACCCCAATATACAAGAAAAATGTGCTGTGCTGCATAGCTGCTAAACAAAATATTCAAATTTTAAATTATAATCTGATCTTTGATTTTCATCAAATTATCTAACCCTAATATTTTATCTTTATTAAATAAATCAAAAATAGCATAAATATTTTAAATTTTATTATATTTCATTATATGTTGTTAAAATATATTTCAGATCTGGAAATTTGTCTGATGAAAATTTTCAACCAGGATGGTATCTGTTAGAACATCACAGTAACACCTCATTTGAAGATCTCAAGGCTGGGATGGTCTTTTTACAAAGAAAAGTATATATTAATCATTACACAGTATAAAACAAAGTGACTTCCTTGCACAATGTACACATTTTTCTTTTAAGTTATACTTAACGGATTTTCACTATAAGCCAGTGATTTGAGAAGAAGTTCTATATGTCTATTAAATTAGTGTAGTTTAAGCGGCAGAAACCACAAGTGTATGACTAGTATTATATAATATTTCTTTTATATAAAAAATAATAGCTTCACTCTATTTCCTGCATATAGCAGAGAAGACAGCAGGAACCTAGTGTTCAAACACTCCATTCTTCAGATTCTTCTTGTAATAAACTAATTATTCAATAAGAATAATATTTTTTAGGTTGAGGGTCAAAAAGAAGGCCAACTGAGTTTTTTAAAAGCTAATACAGGTGCTGTAATGGATCAATTAGACAGATTGGTTCTATTGAAAAACATGTATGAGGAGGACCAGAGAAAGAGTGGGAAGGAGCCCTTACTTAGCCTTCAAGCTGCTATAGAAGGTTTTCAATAGTTGTCTACTTTGAATATATTTTATTATAAGACACTGAACTCATGAAAATTAAAAACTTAAAAGAAAGTATATAAGTATAATTTTTAATTCTTAGATTACAATGTTACATTTGTAATTTGTAGTTCGTAATTCTAACTTTTTTGTCTCTTTTTATCAAAAAATATTGTAAAAAAATTTGTTCTTTATTACAGAATCAATTTCCCTTGCCGATTCATTATTCTCTGAGATTTTATCTCGAAAGGAAAATGCTGATAAAACTCGCGAAGCTCTTTCATTACTTACGCGACATAAATTTCTTTTTCAACTTCCCGCTTCAATTGACAACAATATAAGAAAAAAAGAATATGACTTGGTAGTTAATGACTATACAAGAGTGAAGAATTTATTTGGCAATACTGATGTTAAGGTATGTTTATTTTTTTATATTATTTTCGTTATATGCTTAGGAGATTAGTAATTAATGTGTAAAATATAACTATTTCACGCTAAGTCTCTAAAAAAAATAATTAATATGACTATGGACTATACAAGAAATTATGATTAATATAACTTGTCTTAATTATTCTTGGTAGCTTTTTCAAAAGATTCTTGTTGAAATTGACAAGAAAATAGAAGATTTAAAAGATAACTTACACACCAGAATGAAAACAATGCCTGTGAATGTTCAAGAACAAACTAAATATATAAGGTATGCATTTCGAAATAATAAGTATATAAAATATGGTTTCGACATATGTTTCATTGAAAATTATCTTGGTATTTTGTTATTAATATATTTATTTTTGTGTTAACCAAGCCAAATACATACAATATAAAAAATACAGACTGAAAAACGTATTTCAATATTATAGAACAATTAACTCAATTTTTAACAATAATGTCAAAAATAGAATTAAATCTTAGTATGACTTAGTTAATTTTAACAATAATGACTTCAGAAGACAGCTAACGTCATCTAGTCTCAATTATTATGTTTTATTTTACAGGTTACTTATTAGCTTAAACTTCGAAGGTGACGCAGCGTGGATCGCTATCACTACTCGTAAGGACTACCTAATGAGCCTTATGAACAAAGTCAAGGAGCATTTCAAACAAAAGGAAGATCAAGAATCTGGCGATAAAGGTAATTTTTTATTTAAAAAAATTCGATAAATTAATTTAAATAGTGAAAAATACGAAAGCATAAAAATACTTTTAATAATAATTGAAAAAGAAACAAATAAAGTAATTGAATAACTATATAATAAAAACAATTTGTTGTTCAACATACATATAAAATAAGCCAAATAAGAAATAATTTAAAATTAATAATAACAATAGTACACAGTGTCAGCTCTTAATTTAAACTGAGGAAGATTGTCCTTTTCTTTATTGGGCGGTGAAAGAGTTGTTTTAGAGATAAGCCCGCCATTGTAAACTAATCTTTATCATTTCATGTATGTTAATTATTTACAGGTAAACGCAAACGTGACGTAGACAGCGAAGGCGCGTACAGTGCAACCCGAGCGGCGTGGTGCGGCGCCGCGTGCGGGGCACTCGCCTCAGAGCTGCACGCGCTGTGGCCGCTAGCAAGACGGTACTTTGCGGGGGAACTGGCTGGTGAGCCTAGTGACCCACAGCGACATTCTGATCTGAAGGTTTTTATGTTTATTACTAGAATTAATTAACTTCCTTTTTTTGTAATATGTATGTGCAATTTCTTCCTAAACATGATTATTTCACATTAAAAAAGAGGAAAAAGAAACATAAATAATAAAAGTTGCATTTGTTGTTAACCTTTTTGACTTATCTATCTACTAAAAATATGATTAATCAATTATTATTTACCTTAATTACCTTAATTCTATTCATTATTGAAATATTAATTAAATACATTCTTTCTAAAAAATGATTGACTCAACCATTTTACTAAATTAATATTATCCACCATTTTAGTAAATTAGGAGCACTACAACATGAACTATAAATAGTAATATTAAAAATAAAACAATTTCAGGAAATGATAATAGCACTAGTACAGCAGTTCTCAGAGCAAATGCGTGCGTGTCTGCTGTCAGGAGGCGTGGCGCCCAGTGCTGAGTTGTTGCGGTCACGACTTCTCGCCAACTTGCGTAGTCTGCGGGAGGCCTATGAATCGTTGCTTAAACTGGATTTGCCTTCTCAGGTACGTACATATATATATTGCATCTGTATTCAATACATATATATATAATTAAAGTGTCTGTTAGTGATTTTAAAATAATTTTGTGTTTTCAAGTGTATATAGTTATTTATACATTACTAAAGTATAAAAATATAATTTTTTATTTTTCAAATTTTCGTCTGTCTTTCTGTTTGACCGGACTAATAATCCGGAACGGCTGAACAGATTTTCATGGAACTTTCTCTGGAAAGAAAAAATTAAAAGACTTATATTTACAATACATCTATATACAAGGACATTGATCACAATACAAGGACATTGATCACAATACAAGGACATTGATCAAGTGGGCGAACCCGCGACCGGGTCACTAGTTTGAAATAAAAGAAAAAGAAGTTTGCTCGCTTACCTTCTGTATAGCAGGGTTGGTAAAAAAAATTTAGTGTCAAGATACTTCGATCTCCACTTTCACCTGATTTCGAGACAATGCATGTTAGCGCAGCACCTTGTCTTTGGGAATCGGGGAAATAAGTAGAAACTGAATATATATATGAATATATATATTCAGGTAGGTAGTTAGCTGAATATATATAACTGAATATAATAATTACAGAGTATCTGGGAATCGAAATCCCAGTTCCCACCATGCCTGAAAAGCTTCTATTATTGTTTGGCTTGGCTTATCTGAGAGAAGGCGTACAAATCATCGCGTTGTTTAAATTAAATTTAGCTTCTAAGGTATTATAATATCCTTGGTTTTGTCAATTTCAAATAAAATTATTTTGAACGGCTTAGTACCAGTAGTTTTGACTACCTGTATGAAAATGTAAAGATTTCTATTATGGAAACTTAGGGTTTTTATATATTTGAATGCGAAAGTTGTTTTAGTATGACATAATTGATTTAAAATAGTTGAATTTGAAACATTTTCGGGTTACTTGTATTTAAAATTGTAATTTTAAATTAAATATTGAGATTGTCTGTTTTAAATTATGAAACAATAGATCAGAGTATATATAAAATAATAATATAATATTTTTTAAATATCCACATGAGAAATATTAGCAATTGAATAAAAATGTCTTAACATGAAATAATTTTTTTCAAACCAGCCACTCAGTATAGTTGAAAAAGTAATATTTGACTACCGCGTGCACGGTATGACGGTATTTCTCCAACGTGCTCACAAGCGAGTTAAAGTATTACCTGATATGGAGACTTGGAAGATACAGGAGTTTTCTGATTATGGAGCTATTACTAATTTGGTGAGTTGCAATTATTTTATATTAAACAGAGTAGGTATGTAGAGAAAACTTATGTCGCAAAACAAACCGTTATCCAGTTTTATGACATTGTGACATTTTATGACATTTTGACTGAGTTGTATTCAGTCTAATAAACCACAGAAATTTATATATTCCCAGGAGTTACGTTTACAGCCAACTGTAGTTGCCGGCACGCTGCCAAGCCTATTAAGTTTTTTCTGTCGTTACCTCTACTAACCCTTGAAATTTTCAGTTTCTTAGACAATTATTGTTTATTGTTACAATCATCACCGTCATCATCCATTCACCTTTTCCTGTCCACTGCTGTACGTAGGCCTCCCCTAGGGTGTGCCAGAGATTCCGTCTTTCGCATCCAACCAAACCCTGCAATCTTCTTCAGGCCGCCGGTCCATCGAGCTGGAGAATGCCCTACGTTGTGCTTGCCGATCCACCGGCTCCACTCATGGAATATCTGCTCCAATTTCATTAAGTTACAATAATTCAATTGAAATTGCAAGAGAAATCGTGTATGTACATATTTTCGAGCTAGTCTTAGCTTAAGCTTAATTAAAGGCGGCAGGGCCAATTACTTATTCTGTTGACTAATTACAGCGGCGGCAAATTTTGGTGTAGAAGTAAGAAGTTTGTTGAGCCATTGACGAAAATTATAATAGAAAATTTCTTTAAATTATCATAAAAAATCCGTCCTCAAATTTGCCGCTCTAAATTTACTCAGCCTACTGGAATGCGAACCACCAAAGTGAATTATTATATTAAGTATCTATAACTCTTATATCAGGCCATTTGTGTGGCGAATTGTGGTTTTTAATGGAGCGATTGCCTTCTGACCTCCAAACCCATTACTGGGGGAAACCAAGAAAGGAAAAGGAATTAGAGGAAGAATGACTTGGAAAATGAGGGAGGGAGGGACATCACTTCCATGGATTGGATGGAGTTGGAAAGTGGTAGCTCGAGGATCCGGGGACACCCTCTGAATAAAAGAATCGGAAGGCAGACCCTGGCAAACGAGGCCGGGACTAACGCCAGGCAGAAGCAGAATTATCTATAACTCTGTTTTCTTTCTTTACAGCCACATCTTCTCGAGACATACATAAACGATGCGTTATCATCCATTCATAAATGTGTATTCACAAGTGGAAGACGTGAGACGCCATTGTTGTCTGAAGGCAGTGAACCATTGTCGACTTTACAGAAGCATATACAACAAATATTCCTTACATTTGCTAATGTACTACAAGATCTTGCGTTGCAACATGATAATCAGGTGAGATTTAAATAAATTAATTAAAAGCTAGGAGTTTTGTCAAATTAACAAGCCTTTTTGATATTGAGAGCACATTAAGTCGCAAAAAGTATTGGAAAACGTAATCATAAAAAAATTAATACACAAGACAAAATACAAATATATACACAGATACATACATAGGTATATATACATACATACATAAATACGTTAAACATACATACTTACATAATGATTTGATTGTATTCCACATGCAAAATTTTTACATACCACGAAAAATGCTTATTACGCTCAATAATTATTAACAAGGATACTTTTTTAATTTTTAAGTTTAGTTTATCTATTTTAATTATACATTAGGTGTTTTAGTTCCTTGATATTATATATCAAAACTTCAAAGGAAAATGTCCTATCGCGTTAAATAACTATTGTTAAGATGCCATTTCCGTATTTCATGTTTTGCTGGACATAATGGTTGTTGAATTACTATTGAGTATAGATGAACTCTATCATATTATTTTGTTTGAAGCTGAAGAACTATAATATCAGTGAATAATGTATTAGTTGTTTGTTTTCCCTTTTTGAGTATGTAATAATATTTAGAACATGCGTAAAATTATTTAGTAGATAATATTGTATCAGGGGGAATAAAACGCTTTATATGTGTTATACATTGAAAGAACATCCTATTTTTGAAATAATATCATGTTCCGTAGTATTTGAACCTCTGCAATAATTGAGTGCAAAACTTATTAGACGTTATTTTATTTGAATTCGTATTAAGTTTGCTTGTTTAAAAAATATAATGCAAAGTACTTAATCTAGCCATGAACATAGTTACAATGAAAAACATTTTTTTTGTTGTATGTAACATTTATTATTATTACAGTGTTTTAGTTTAATACATTAACATAAAACTATTATAAATATAGTAGTCTCCATTTGCTGCAATACGGTCTTTTAAACGTTGAGGCCCTTTATGAATGCACACACTCTTCCTATGGAAAATTTCTTTACTGCCATTCATATGGATTTTTTTAGGGACTCCAAATTATCTTGGCGCTTGTAGCAAGCCATACTCTCTAAAGCTGACCATAAATCAATAATGTCCTATATATAATAAGATCAAGACTAGATGACAGCCAGTCTTCAGCTCTGATGACAAAAGTATGGCTCAATCACTTCTTCAAAGCTAACACCACCCAACCATCACTGAATCGAATAATGCCTACGTAGTACTCTGTTGACTAATTAGCAAGTAATTTTATTTTTAAAATATTGCTCAATTGTAATTTAATAACATTTTATCATTGTTTTCCTGTGACCTCCCTTTGCGTACCACTTAAGTACTAGTTATTTCGATTTTACCGGCCGATCCTTTTTTAAATTATCAGTTATGAAATTACCACATACCTAAGTAATCTTTTAAAACACGCGACGTGGTTCTACAATTTTTTTTTTTTTTTTAAAAAAGGTTTTACCTTGGTAGATGAAGATAGCATCATCTACCAGGGTAAAACCTTAAAAAAAAAACAATATATTCTTTATTCAATTACAAATAAACTTTTACTTTTTTTTTTTGAATCATCGATCGAATATGTCATTAACACCGGATCGGAAGGCAGTCTCGAAACTCAGCAGTTGCTCTTTTAAATATCAATATTACAATTATTATTAAATACCCTGCATAAAAATCAAATGACATCAATTCCACACATTTTTATAATTTAAATATTCCTGAGTGAATTTAAGTATTCCTGGCTTTACTCACGAGTATTGTTTTAACATTTTCTTTATAGAAGTGAAAAATTTCGAGTAGATTGCCGAATTTTATTATGGACGCGTATACTCAGACTCACTTTTTGGAAAGGATAACAAGTCGAAACTCGAGCTACCCGTTGCACAAACATTTGACTAATACCAAGCGCA
The DNA here is from genome assembly GCA_037127375.1 of Dione juno. NCBI lineage: Eukaryota > Metazoa > Arthropoda > Insecta > Lepidoptera > Nymphalidae > Dione > Dione juno. The sequence continues at coordinate 905,252 of JAXRJS010000009.1, read as the reverse complement.
TAGCGGATGGAAAAATTGTGTTTGGCTTTATACCTACGTTATGTAATGCAATCATAGAGATTCGTTTCTTTCTATCATCCTACTCCATTTTAATTTCACAAAATGTTTTACTATATATTGGCGCGAAAATAATAGAACACAAATAATCGTATAAAAATGACAGATTCCAAATTCAAAAGTAATGTTTTGTTTATTTTTAATTATAACAGTATTTATGGCCAGACAAGTATTATAATAATTGATTGATTGATAATAACACAATTGTTAATAATTAATAATATAATGTAAGATATACACGTCAGTGTATCTGTTGGGCACTGCGATCTAAAATGATCCCTGAATTCTATATTGCTATTATAAGAGACATGTACAGAGACTGTTTCTATAGTTAGGACCCCTGTTGGCGATACCAAACCCTTCCCAATTACAGTAGGGGTTCACCAAGGCTCAGCTCTTAGTCCACTTTTGTTTAATGTAGTGCTAGATACTGTCACGGCTCACATCCAGGACCAGGCTCCATTGACGAGAATCGACCGATGCTGGAGCGTAAAGTGAACGCCTGGAAGGGTGCGCTTGTGAACGGTGGTCTTGAACTGAATGTGTCAAAGACCGAGTGCAATGTTAGTGGGAACCCGGATTTTTCTCTTGTTATGTTTTACTTACAGAATGTTCCTAATAAACGTTTTTTTTTTATTCGAGGTAGTCTTGGGCTTTTTTTTATTCGAGGTAGTCTAAGCTAATAGGTAGAAGAAGAAGAAGATAACATAGGATATTGATATAATTAGAATATATTATTATAATTACAGGATTTCAACAATACAAGTCTATCAGTAGCCCTCGACCAACCTCTAGAAGAACCAAACCATTCTCTAAGTGATGGAAAAACCCCTACCTGGCAACAACGATTACTCATAGCAGCCGCTAACGCGCAGTACACTAGACGTGTTATATTAACTAATATCAGCAATTCTTTTGAAAGGTGAGTTTTGAGACCTTATTATAAGTAAATTTGATCTCCCCTTTACATAATTTAGCAATACTTTTGTCTATTATGTAATATTTTTTTTCTCATGAAATTTGTAATCATGGCTATCGCGTGTAATAAAAAATACTGTGGTATATAATATTTTTTTTATTTTATCTAAAGAATTTATAATAAAAATTTCAAAACAGTAATAACAAATATTTTAACAAACAGTTTTATGTTAAACTAAATATATTAAAATTACAGAACATTGTATTTTTGTAATGTGATTGATTAGTGATTACTAATAATTTCAGCTACGAGTTCCCCAAGCCGACATTAGCCATGCAAACAACTAAGGAAGCACTAAGTAATTTAGAATCTGCAATAGCAGAAACCTATTTAGAACATAAGGGAGATCCACTAGTAGGAACAATAGAGCCTAGTATGTATATGGGCAGGCATAGAATAGACCCAGACGCCATTGTGGACGATGCAAGGCCGTATGTGTATGAAATAATTAATAATCTGATTGCTGTTCATGCTGAGGTAAGTCCATTTTTATTAATAATATTTAATATTAAAACCTTAAAAATCTCTTATGCAAGATATATCTTACATATTTATAATCTTATAAAAGTGTAACATAAAAAATATTAATGTTAAGTTATACTTCGAAATATAAAGGAGAGTAAAATTTTTGAAAATGTCACTACATGCTTAGTTATAAGTTAATTTGTAACTAAATATGTCGTCAAAACTTAATTAAATATTAAATTAAATTTGCATTTTTACTCCCAACATATTAAAATAATGATTTATTTTCAACTATATGATCGCTTTTGTGACGTCGTTGTGACGTCACCTCAAATCGAGTCTTGGTCTTCTGTTGACCGTATGGTTGTCGTGTGCGGGCTTTCAGCGAAGCCGCTGCCGTCTCAGAAATGAGCGGCCGAAAGAATGCGCAGCGGGATCGCTCCCGTTCGCGCACCAGACCTCCTTCGGACGTAGGGGCCAGTGGGTCGGGACCAACCCCACCCCCTCGCGCCTCGCACCTCTCCGGAGCAGGAACTTCTGCGGGCACCGCTTCTGCGCGGAGCATGCCCATTATCGGTCCCTTGCCGACCGCAACCGACTCCGGCCTTGTGTCAGTCTCCAGTGGCATCAATGAGTTGGGCCGTTCTATGGCCAGGCCCGCCTTTGGGGCGAACTCCCGGACACTGGAGGCGCGCGACTTGAAAGCGCGCTCCACTGGTGTTTCCGGCCCCCAACTGGCGGTCTCAGTGCCCCCCGCGGGTGTTGTTACCACCTCCCCGCGTGGAACAGACCCAATTATAACGCAGCAGCGGACTTCCAGGCCCGCAGCTAGAGAGGTACAACCCTCTAAGAGGTCGCCTTCCGTGCCGTCTCGATATGAGGCGGAGCTGTCGCTCAGAACGCAGCTGCATAGGGACATGATCCTTGTGTCTCATTTGCGGCAGCGTGGGGCTATCTCCAAGTCATTGCTGGAGCATATTTGTATGTTCCTCAACGACAAAGAGAGAGAGCTCGCGGGCGCCAGCACCGCAGATATCTAAATGGAGGAGGCGCCGACATCAGCCCTCACACCTGTCCGGAGACCCAGGTCCGCCGATGAGGCCCCCGAAACTGATCCAAAAAGGCTTTGCGCGCAACCGCGCCCCGCCGCCCCGGAAGCCTTTAGGGACCCACGCCTTCGGGCACAGAACTCAGCGCCTAAAACGGTCGCGCCCATCACCTCTACTACCACCAGCACCACAGTTGCCGCTACTGATAGCTCGGTCACCTTTGCCGATGCGCTCCGGGCATCCGGCTTCGTGCCCTCAAATAAAGAGGGAACTCAGGAATAAGAGGGCTGGTACACTGGCCCTCACTGCAGTCTCGAAGCCTCCGGCTTCGGTCGCCCCGATCCCTACCAATATGGTAGCCGCGGACGCACAGGCTTCTTCCCTGATGGCTCCGGCCAAGCCGCCTTCCACCAGGGACGGTGGAGCTGGCCGTAGCGCGTCTAAGAAGAGGTCGAAAGGAAAGGGGAGAAAGAAGGGGACGGCTTCTTCTTCAGTCCAGACTAGCCACCCGAGTTCAACCCATGCAGCCCCTGATGCTGCACAATCCTCCCAGCGCCAGGCTGCCCCAGTTTCAGGCGAGTCCCGCGCGACTCTCGACAGGGCTATCGACGTCCTTAAGGATGTCCTTATGGCCCTTAAGGAAAATCGGGACCCAGTTGAGGTCGTGCTTTCAGGCATGATGCGTTTGCTTACAAATGGATAAGCTGCGCATCATGTTCTGGAACGCTGCTGGACTGAGACAGCGAGCCCACTTCCTCCGGCTCCTTCTCAGTCAGCAGAATGTAGATGTGGCTATCATTAATGAGACCCATCTCAGGGCCACTGACACCTTTGTCGCATCCGGCTACCATATCCTGCGCCTAGATACGGTGGAGAGCGCCTACAGAGGGTTGCTTGTAGCTATTAGACGTAACATCCCGCACCAACCGCTTCCTGACCTGGCTACGCTGTACGTTCCAGTCCCTGGGGATCGAGGTAATGGTTGGCAGGCAACCTGTCATGCTGTATGCCAACCGACCGACCGACCGACCTCCCAACTCCACGCTAAGACTTAGCGAAGTTAAGCAAGTCCTTGGTAGTACAACCCCCACCATAGCGGCAGGGGATTGGAACGCCAAACACCAAGCGTGGCGCTGCCACATTGCGTGCACCACGGGTAGGAAGCTGTTCGGGGACGCCGACAGGAATGGGTATGTAGTGGAAGGGCCTGACGAGCCCACCCACTACTCCCATAATAGCAACTTCCCCGGGACCACGATCGACCTGATCGTGCACAAAGGGGTCGATGCTAGCTTGGTGTCCCTCGAACAGCCGGAATCCCTACCTGATGCCTATGGGTCTGACCACCTCCCCGTCCTCTTTGCCGTACGGGGAACGCCAGCAATCGCAGTGCGCCCCCCTCCTAGGGGATTGATCTGCTGGCCTCGGTTTGAAGCTCTCGTCGCACAGCTGACGCCACCACGTGAGGAACCGCTGGTTGATCCGCCTAGTGTCGACAGACTCGAAGCGTCGATCACGGCGGCGATTCAGACCGCCCTCAGTGAAGCCACTGCACCACCCGTTTCCTCCCCCTCCTTTTTTCTCCCCGTCAAGCGTGAAGAAGGCAATCGCGTCTCTAAAGCCTCGTAAAGCTCCGGGGATAGACGGCATGCCCAATCTGGCGCTCCACCATCTACCCAGGAAAACCATTGCATCACTTACCAGGCTCTTCAACGCCATCCTGCGGTTGGGCAATTTCCCCCAGGCTTGGAAAGAAGGCCTGAAGGTGGTGATGCTACCGAAGCCGGGTAAAAATCGCAGACGACCTGAGGGATATCGCCCCATCCCCCTGCTGAACGCCTCATCCAAACTGTTCGAGAAGCTACTGTTACCTTTTATGCCCCGAGCAGTTTGGATTCCGCAGTGGACACTCGACCACCCTTCAGTTGGCTCGAGCCCTACACTTCGTTGCAGCCTCACTGAACAGGAAGGAGAAACCAGTGGCGGTCTTCCTGGACGTGTCCAAGGCGTTTGACAGGGTGTGGCACACTGGGTTGCTGTATAAGCTAACCCAGGTGGGCACTCCGCTCCACATCGTAAGGATCCTGGCCGAATTCCTCCGCGGCAGGACCTTACGAGTTAAAGTGGATAACGCCCTGTCCCCTTCCCACCCCATCGCAGCAGGGGTCCCACAGGGTGGCACGTTATCGCCTACCCTTTACGCAGCCTACACGGATGATATCCCGTCTCACCAGGACACCATGTTGGCGCTTTACGCAGATGACTTAGCGATCCTGGCAAAGTCCCTCAACGCCAAACACGCGACGTTGAAACTCCAGCGAGCCCTCGACCTCCTCCCGAACTGGTTGGCGGAGTGGAGGCTTACGCTTAACGTAGCCAAGACCCAAACGATCTCGTTTGGCAGCCACAGAGCGCTGCCTCCCCCGCCGAACATCCAAGGCGAACAGGTCGGCTGGACTCGCCAAGTCACATACTTGGGTGTCGTCATCGATAGGCGACTCTCGATGGGTGCCCAGGTAAGGCCAGGACCGCGGCGAGAGCTGCGCTGGCATTACTGCGTCCTCTCTTCCGATCCCGTCTTCCTCTCCGCACTAAGCTGGGGCTGTACAAGACGTATGTGAGGCCACACCTTACGTACGCAGCCCCAGCATGGTACTCCCTGACTAGTCAAAACCTTCGCAACGTCTTACAGGTGACACAAAATGTGGCCCTCCGAAGAGCCACTCAGGCCCCTCGATACGTGAGGAACGCCACTATACAGCGCGACCTCCGTATTGAGAGCCTAGAGGACCACATTTCCCATTTGGCTGCCCGCATCTTCCAACGTGCTGACGTTTCGGACCATTTACATATCCGGAACATCGCACCACGGCATTCCCGTCCGCCAGATGCGCACAGGTTCCCCAGGGATCTCCTCCCTCCTTCCTCTCCCGATTCCTGAGCTGCTACTACGGTCGCTGGTCGCCTAAGCTGGGTCTCTTCTGGGCAACTAGGAGCCTCACTTGACTGGGCTGACCGCCCTAAGTAGCACACGGCTCTCCTTTAGTGAACTCCCCGCAAAAACCCTGTCCCTTTAAAGGACACATTGCCTGGGCTTAAGCCCAACACAAGGACGCGCCCATATTAATGGGCGGAGGTAGAACCTAACGGGCAAAGGGCTACACCCTGGAACCGTTTGCCTCTCCCCCTCGTGTGTCGAGAGTGAGAAAATACAAAAAAAAAATCAACCATATGATAAAAAAATGTTCTATATGAAAATATAATTTACAATCGCATCGATAGATGGCGTTAGTAGTAAGTTACATCGCGCTATCGTTTGGCTTCGACGAATATGTAAATAGCTGGGGCGAATATTTTTTAAATTAACTTTGCGCAGAGGCAATATCGTAACCAATGAGGTTAATCCGAGGTGCGATTATTGCTAGTTGAAAACTTTACCAATACCCCGCCGTGTGGACGTGAAATACCGTCCGCTATGGCAATTTTTGAACGGCTGTAATGGCCTAAGAATCTATTATTAAACCTTTAGGTAATAAGTCACCTATATTAAAGAAAAAAATAGTATTTCTTTTAGTAAACTCACAGATAGATTATAGAGCTCGAGACATTACGTGCCAAAACACAACACAATTAAACAATTAATTCCCCTGAGTAGGAATGGAACGCACAAACATGGTATTATTACGATTACAAGAATGAATCTCTGCCAAATATCATGTCATACCAGCTGAGTCTATTACATATTACTGCAACTATCCCTGCGTTGCGTAATAATGGTAGAATAACGAAATCCTAATTAAGTACATGTATATACACGTAAGTATAAAAAATATGAAAACTGGTGAGACAAGTCACAATTTTGAGTCCTTATATATCCTTTACCGTTACTATAAATAAATAATATTGAAAAGAACCTAACAAATTTTTTAAATACCTATTCAGCAAAACCCCACTTGACATAATTTGTCGGTTTTTTATTGACAATATCGATACCTCTGGGCTCAAAGGGCCTAAAGGACATTTGGGCGAAAATGAGTTATATACAGTGTTTTATTTAAAATTTCAAGCTCTATCTATTGGCATATTCGAATCCTCAAAATTCCGAAAAAAAGTGCCTTTACGCCCCTTAAAATTTGATGCACTAATCAAGAAAGAATAAGAAACTTGGGGTGTACATATCAATTTATTTTTTTGTTCAGTTATTATGGTAGTAAAGTACAGTGAATTGTGTTTTCTGTGGGTTAAATTGGCAATCAGTAATTGTCCTATACTACTACTTATGTTTTTAATCACACTGCGGCAAGAAGTCGGCTATAAAGGTCATATTTTGTCAGAATTGTCCTATATATATATATATATATATATATATATATATATATATATATATATATTTATATATATATATATATATATATATATATATATATATATATATATATATATATATATATATATATATATATATATATATATATATATATATATATATATATATGTATATATATATGTATATATATATATATATATATGTATATATATATATATATATATATATATATGTATATGTATATGTATATATATATATATATATATATATATATATATATATATATATATATATATATATATATATTATAATACCCTAAAAATACAAAAATTGATCTCTACGACTTAATCTTAACGCAAAGTATTCGCGACGCAATTGGATATTTTCCTTTGCAAGAAGTTATCTAAATAACAGAAAAAATGATAATCTGTTGACCAAGGAGTACAGTGGATGTCTCAAACATTCCAATTGAAGCTCTTCGAATTTGGTAGCTGTCTGTTATGCCATGTGTGGTCTAGCGTTGTCGTGAAGTCGCAGTAGAGCGATTGAACAGCCTCGGTTGTTTATCAGCTATCTTTTCTATCATGGTTTGCAATTGCTCACAATAAACGTCTGCGTCCGTATGATTCTGATTTGAGAAAACTGTAATGAACGACACTGACACTAGTCCACCATTCCATTCAAGTCCATTTTTTGGATAAATTTTTACTTGAGGCGTGCTTTGGTTGGCTTGCCAGGATCCAGTCATTGCGATGAGCGCTTTCGATTTTAGTAGAGAATTCACTTTCATCACAGGTTATTCGATTTAAAACCCTTCATAATTGTGCCGGTTGTGTAATGTAATGCAGCAGTCGATGCGCGTTTTCCGGTTTGCCTCACTCAATTCGTGAGATACCCACTTTCAAGCGTTTTAATCTTCCCAATTTGCTTCAAGTGGAATAAAACAGTTGTATCACTAACACCGCAGCCAGCAGCTAATTCGGACGTGGTTTGCGATCTCCGTCCATGGGATTCGTTCTGCAAGTCAAGTCAGTTCGTTTGCAGAACGAAAACATTGGAACCAAAACCCACTGTGTTCTATTGTGACATGACCGCCATACACATTATTAACCCTTCAAGCCGTTTCCGCAGCACTGGCCGTTTCGCATAATGCGATATTTTAAGTTTTCCATTTTGTAAGCTAAATGACGAAAAATAACAAGAAAAGAAAACAAATGAATGACGATTAACGAAACACAAATACATATTTAAATAGCTGTATAAATTTGAATTTGGAATTCCTAACCAAAGAGAAGAAATTTGTGATTAAAGTGGTCAGTACGACAAAACCCCAATTTCACATGTAAGGACCTAATATAATAATAATATAGAAGAAAATAATAAACACTTAATAATGTATTGTGTACTACTTGTTAACATTGTAAGTTTAAAATAAACTATTTACTTTGTATTTGTTATTGCTCATTTTAATTTTACTATTTACTATGATATAATTATTCCATCAAACTTAAAAACCAATTTGAATATATCTTGGCTTAGAAATTTGAAACAATTCTTTTTATACCTCATGAACATAGTTATTATTATTAATTAATCTTAATATTATACTATGTATTGGTGATTCTATATGACCTAAAACATTCGTCGGAGGTCAGTTACTGCCTATTTATTGAGCAGTAATTAGACGTACACGAGTAGCAAATATAAGTTGAAAATTATAGGGGTGTAAAGGTCAATTTATTGAAATTTTGTGGGTGTAAAGAACATCTAAATTAGTAAATATAGGTTTTATTCGGGATTTTCATATTTTACCTAAAAATTCAATCAATTCTAAGGGTTTTCGTCTTAAGAAATATTTAAGTAGTTCAAACAACTAAAAAACTACAGTCAAATGAAATTTAGAAAGTGTTTTTTGCTTCTCCTGAAAAGTCGACTTTTGTCACTTACGCCTTTTGAGCCCAGACGTGTCGATATGGCGTCTGGTTGTCGTTGTGGTGTATTTTAATTATTATTATGTTATTAGTGACGATCGCAAGATTACGACAAATCGGTTGATGTAACAATAATCAAAATCGGTCAACCAGTATGATCTCTACAACGCCACATCCCTAAGGGTAAAAAGACTAATAAAATATAATGTCCAGGTGGACAGCATATGCGGCGCGGCGTGCTCCCGCTACGTGCGCGACATTAGCGAGACAGTGTGCGAGGAGGTGTCCCGGCTGTGCGCGGGGCCCACGCCGCCGCGCGCCGCTGCCTTCCGCGCGCGCCTCGAGACCACGCTGCTGCGGCTCGCCTGCGCCGCGCACCTCACCAGGAAGGCTGAGTTAGTGCTCTTTGTACGCTCTCCACATGCTTGGCAAGGTTCGGCTAGCACAAACACTAAAGCGTAAAACTTATTGCCGGATCATTGAATGATTATTGAACACAAGTCAAAGGAAATTTACGACAAGCTCTTGAACGTATTTTAACGTAAGTGTTTGGATAGGCGCTCGTCTAACTCACGAGTTCGCGCCGAACGGATAGATTTTGCTGCTGTATACAACCGGGTATCATCAATTAGTAAAATTAAATTAATCAAGCGTCGACGTCCGCCATGTACATTTGTAAACACAAATATATGCACCATGACATTCATACTCATTTTTGGTGGTTAATTGGTTGTCTTTGATTTTACACATGCTTTTACGTTAATAAAATGTAATGGAGTAAAAATTTTGTTCTTGTGCATATCTTTTCACACTCGATTTTGTTTATCATAATTTGTACAAATACTGTAATTGTTAAACCTTGTATTCTCAGTGAGAGTGTCTTATAAATGAAGATATTCCGAGAAATATTTATATTTAACAGACGTTTCTCAAATATGGTTAAATAAAGGGCGGGGTTAAATTCCACCATACAACACGTAACACAACATGTGCTATTTGGACAAATTATTAAATTTTAAATAAAGGAGATAGCACTGAAAATCTCTCTTATCTTTCAAGAAATGCATAATAATAGAAAAAAGTTGTATACACAATAATTTGTGTTTATGTATTATTTCAGGAACTACCTCATTGAAACATTAGCGAGTATTCCGCCGCTAGAAACTGAAGAGGAGAAAAAGTGAGTATGAATCTATGAAGCAATTATTATAATGTATGACAATTGTATGAAGATTGTTGAGATGCACTTTTGAGTACTATATATTGCGAGTTATTTATTTCATTTTAAATATAACTTGAAAGAATACACCAGGTATAAATGTAATCTACCTATGCTTTATGATTCAAATCCATATTTAATTCCAAATGCCAATTCTTAAAGAAATTTAAACAAATAAGAAAAAAGTATTCAATCCACTACCAAGTATTAAGAACGTCTTGAATTTGAAATTACTTGCGATAACATAAGGATTATTATTATTATCGTCAAGGCCATCGTAGCGTAGCGTGACTGCGTCTTGACTGTAAGCATGATAGTCGTGGGTTCGATACCCACTCGGGGAATGAATAATTTACAACTTCTCGTTCTGGCAAGAAATGAAATGAAATGTCTCAAATTTGAGATATTGAGTGTCGTAGGACTCTCTTCTCTTCTCATCTTTTTCTATTCTTCTTTTCTCTCTGTCCCTGTTCAATGAGCGTAAAGCTAATATTATGATTGCGTTTATTTTCAGACGTATGGACACCATCATCCAAGGATTCAAAAAGCGAATGGAGCTACAACTAGCAAGCCTCAATTGCAATATAGAGACTGTATAGTAAGCTATTTTAGGAAATATTAAGATAAAAGATATATTATTCCATGTATCGACACACATTGTTATGTTAATTTAATATATATATATATATATATATATATATATATATATATATATATATATATATATATATATATATATATATATATATATATATATTTCTTTTATTGAAATAAATTATTTTATATTATGTAAATATAAAAAGTATTATTCTAAATTAATGAAAAATAATCATACAAATAATATTTATTATTTACTCAACTAGACTGTAATATTGTTATATTTTAATAATTAAAGGAATTTATCTAAAACTAAAACAAAATTTATCTAAAAATATCCTTCATATTAGTTCTCTTTTTCCATATTATTGTAATTCTGCAAAAAATATAAAATAATATGTTTAATTTATTATAGGTATAAGTAATAAAATAATTCTAAACATTTACAGTAATATTGGAATGTATTATAATCAATAAGGTATTTATTTACATCTTACATTAATTGCGATATTGTGTTCTACCTCTTAGTATTACACTACCCCGCATATAGCAGCAGGGGCAGTGGCTGAACTTAACGCCGCACTTTGTCTTACGCGAGCGAGGAATCCAAAACGAGTACGACGCATGCCGCGACCGTTGCGTTTACAGTAGATATACATACATTCGGTACGGTTTGAGAATTAAATTCCCAATCGGGGTGAATAAATAATTTCCATTTTCTTCGTTCTGGTAACAAGGCAAAGAGCGGCGTTGAGTTCTGCCACTCAACACGCAATGCCTCAAAACGATTCCAAAGGCGGCGTGGCGGCGAGATACAGCGTGAAGCTCTTATATATATATATATATATATATATATATATATATCTTCTTCTTCTTCTTCCTGGCATTAGTCCCGGCTTTTTGCCAGGGTCTGCCTTCCGACTAAGACCAATCGGTCCATATGAGTGGCGAAGTGGTTTTTTGTGGAGCGATTGCCATCTGACCTCCAAACCCATTACTGGGAGAAACCAGGAAAGGAAAGGGAATAAGAGGCAGGAAGACTTTGGAATATAGGGGAGGGACACCACTTACATGGATTGGATCGGGTTATGAAAGTGGTGGCTCGAGGTCCCGGGGTCGCGTACCCGTATGCCGGAAACCAAATATCGGACAGATAATTGGCTAGACACCCTCTGAGATGCCATATATATATATATATATATATATATATATATATATATATATATATATATATATATATATATATATATATATATATATATATATATATATATATATATATATATATATATATATATATATATATATATATATATATATATATATATATATATATATATATATATATATATATATATATATATATATATATATATATATATATATATATATATATATATATATATATATATATATATATGTGTGTTGAGTGGCAGAACTCAACGCCGCTTTTGCCTTGTTACCAGAACGAAAAAAATGGAAATTATTTATTCACCCCGATTGGGAATTGAACCCTCAAACCGTCACGTTTTTATGCAGACGCTGTGTCGACGGACGGTCGGCTATTATAAATATTTTATCTTAAACGTATACGTAATGTAAGTATACATATATATGTCATGTAATGTACATATATACACTTATAATACATTTTCAATACTACAATATGCAATTTTCTTCGCTAAAATTACTTTGCAATCATGTTATTTATAACGTAATTGAATATTTACAAATGTATACTTTATTTATATATAACTTTGTAATATAATCACAAAACTTTTAATTTTAAGTACTTACGTCAGCAGCCAGCTTTTGTAATATCTGTGCCATCCCAGAGCCAGTTTCTGCGACCATTTTGCGAAAGTAACCTTTTTTGTTTTGCAACAATATGTGAGGGTGATCGAATTCTACGAGATGACCCGCATCGAGAACTAATATCTGTTAATTAATTAGGAAAGATATATTTTTATTATATTTTCAAACCACACAAGATTCACACAAAACCACAAAAGATTCTATATTCTGTTGCTTTAGAAACATATGATAAATTTATCGGCAACAATTGCTAATTTAACTAATGTGATTTTATATCTATTTAGAAAGTGGTGTAAGTTCATTTTCTCCGGTTTCGAGAAAATAAAAGTTGAATTGAAAAAATAGTATACACCACTCTCAAAAAAACGGTCTCGGTCGGCTTAAACATTTTGTCATTATAAATTGACTTTGCAATGTGCTATTTGGATAATGTCAGAGAGTGTTTTTAGGACAAAACGTGAAAGTTTTTGAACGTGTCAGAGAGTGTTTTTAGTACAAAACGTGCTATCACATTACTAGTGTTAAGATACTCTATTCTCCGCTTTCCACCCTAATTTGATACACTTGAATGTTGAGTGGCCGAACTCAATGCTGCGCTTCGTCTCACCTGAACGGAAATTTTCAATTGAAATTAATACGTTCCCCCGAGACCTACTAACAGACATCTTTTCATTCAAAAATCTTATAATTATCAATTTTAGATCACGTTTTTCAAAATTAATCATTACTAGTGACTGTGAGTCATTTGCGAAACTTCGCGTTATTCGCGTTTTTTTTGTATATGCCACTTTCTAACAGGCCAGTTAATTTGTTAAACCATAACAATTAAATAATCCAGAATCCATAGATATGCATAAAAATACAGATTATTTTTATGCACATCTATGGCTAGAGCTCTTCAAAATGAGATCATAACTGATTTTTTATTTGTAGCTCGTCGTCGTCCTGTAATCATTGGGACAAAAATCGGCTTACACTGTTCATATATAAAATTTACAATTTATTACAGTTCAATTCCATTTTCCAAACTTTTTGCCATAATACCTTATCAGAATCTATAACTGTGTTCAATCTATGCGCAATAGTAAGTACGGTGCATGTCTTGAAATAGTCTCTAATAGTGTTCTGTATAAGGGCGTCGGTCTGTGCGTCCACGTTGGCCGTGGCTTCGTCCAATAGTAATATTTTGTCGTTATTGACGATAGCTCGTGCTAAACATATGAGTTGACGTTCCCCAACACTGAAGTTGGACCCGCAATCTGATACTTGCTTGTATAAAGCATCTGAAAATTTTGATATATGTAAATTCTGAATTCTTTATTTCATATATAAAGAATTTAGTACTTTAGATTCGTACAAACAAAATGACTAAAGAGTTCTAAATTTTCACTTTAAATATTGATATGTAATAAATTTGGAATAGCTTTTGTTTTTGCGATTTTTTTTACGGGTATACTCTAACCAACACCGCCATCTTCTGATAATAGTTCTACTTTGTCAAGGGCTCTGAGTAATAATTCGTCAGGGTACTCGTCAAATGGATCCAAATTTTTCCTAAGGGTCCCGCTAAATAGTACTGGTTCCTACAATTGGATATTATTCCAGAGTTAATCTTATATATAATACAATAATAAAATGTGTAGAGTAGATTTTTTTTTCATGATTATACATAGGTATATCTCAATGTCTTACATATACTTAATATCTTCATAACATAAAATACATTTATATTCATAATTATTTTATGATAATAATTCGTATACTTTATTAACTTTTGGTACCTCTTATTTTATAGTTATTTAAATTATTCCATAAACATTTTGTGAAATATGTAAATTCAGGAAAATCGTAAAGGCATTTAGTCTCACCTGAGGTATAATGGATATCTTTTGTCTTAAGTACTTCAAATCTATAGATGTTATGTCAATATCGTCAATTGTTATTGATCCATCCAAATAAGCTAAGCGAAACAACGCTTGTATTACAGACGACTTACCGGCTCCCGTCCTGCCCACTATGCCTATCTGTCGATATATACCTACTTATTACAATTGTATTTTAGGTGAGTCACGTATTTGAAATCAAATTGTGAAACAACAAACCTTTTCTTGAGGTTGAACGCTAAATTCTAAACTATTTAAGACGAAGTCCCCATCGGGAACGTACTTCAAACTTAAATTGTTGAATTTTATTGCACCTTCTGTTGGCCAATTTTCTGGTGGTTTTTTATCAGATTCCTGAAAAGTATACCTATATTTATGTTTTACTTTTTCTTATTAATTACATACTATGTAATTTAAATATACTAAATATTAAAACTTTAAGTGAATCTTCACTCTTATAGGTAATTTTTATTATTGATAAGTTAAAGTATGGAGTTGTGTTCAGCTGCGTAACACGCAGTGTATCGAATTGTCAAATCAAGTCCCTCTGCTTGTCGTGCTATATGCGGTATATATAGAGAAGCTTAAAGCTTAATGCTGTTGAATGCATATGCCAATATGCATTAAACCTATAACACATATTAATAATAAGCATCATAGGCGCTTGATGAAATCTATACAAATTAACTGGTTTGAGTGTATTGCATTTAGTTAGACGGTATTTTCGACTACTTATAATAGGTATAATATGGATCATAATATTTGAATTAAATATAATTTAGGTATTTGCGCATAGAATATATATTTCTCATTACAGTAGACTCTTTGGGTAGCTTAGTGTATTCCAATACTCTTTCAACACTCGTCATCTGGTTCTCCATTTCAGCGGACTGTCGCATTCCCCATTGGAATACACCAGTGAGTGATATAGATTGTGTTATAATAAGACCAACGTGGCTTCCTTCGATATCTATGAATAAATATTTAGTTATATTGAAAGTTTTAAATTCGATTAAACATGTTATATTATTTCATCAATCTATAATAATCGATATAAATATAGCAATATGATATAGACTAATATGTTAAATATGTCTAATACTAATATGTCAAATTGAAAATAGAATTTTTCCAAAGGTAAACTTAACCTGTTTTCATTAAACAAGTGAACGTCACGCATATAATAAACAACAAGCATATGACATCAAGGAAATATCCAAATGCGCGGCTACAAGTGATGAACAGGTACCACGCTGAGCTATGGAGGTCCTGATGGCGATCGAATTCCTTGGCAAGAAGTATTTCCGCTCCAAACGATCGTATTGTTGGTAAACCCAGTATTGTTGCATTGACATGTCCAAATACCGGACTTCGCGCTGTGAATTATTGAACATGAAGCTTTTATTTTTATCATTTTACCTTTAGGCTAGCTTTTACCTGCGACTTTGCCCTCTGGCCAAATCGAAATAACTAAGAGTTGTATATGACAATATGTTAATTCATGTCAAACCGTTGAAGTCTTTCCTCGATAAATGCATTATATATATGCATTATTTTGTTGATTTAAACGAGTACTTTTTAAGACTTTAAGACACTTGCAACAAATTCGTAAGCTTTATATTCTAAGGATATATGTATAAAGGTAAGTATGTGAATATTCTTTAAATATATTACTTTTAATAATAACCCGATTAATGAAATTAGAAACCGGAAAGAAATAGCTCGTGTTTTGTTTAACAAAAGTAGTTAAGTAACATTAGGGAGTGGACCGGTTTTATTTGTGGAACAACTTAAATAATATAATAATTTTCTGATAACATTTCTCTTCATCTTTATAATATATTTTAATTTTAAACTAACTTATTCCTTCCAAACGTTTAATAGCACCAGTTGTCCGCACGTAAATCAAACGGAAAATATAGAATACTACGAGAGACGTAGCAATCGGTATCAGTAAGGCCACTTCCGTCATTAAAATTATTACGACAACGCCAAGTAAATTTAAAATGATCTGTGTGCGAAGTAATGGATTATACTTAATGTATGTATTTAATAGATTTTTTTTATTTATAAGTAATATTATTCAAAAAATCAATCAATATGAATAATTATAAATATGTAGGTATAAAATATATTAAATATAAGCATATATTTTACTTGTAAACAATCTAACATGGCTTGAGGAAGCAACTCGTCAACTGAGCCCATATCTTTACTGAATCGATTCAGAATTCGCCCTGAAGGATTGGCATGAAAAAAGCTCATAGGCGATAGTGAAATGCATTCAAACATCATATCGTGTAACCTGTATAGAATTGACCTCTCATTATATCGTCTCTAAAGATAAGATTTCCGTTTTAAATGTTGAAATTAAAATAGAAATATATCTTGGCAAGTTGAATTAGGATCACGAAGAAAAGGAAAAGGTTTGAAATTGCATTCTTTATATTCGTAAAATACTTACTTTATCGACGACCTCATACACAAAGTAAAGAACAAGAAAGCACGTATCAAAGCAATTGCTACTGTTGCAACTGTCAGAACACCAAAAATAACAACAAAGTCTTTTCGCGTCAATCCGTACTGTGACCATAATAAGTTATCCATTGTGGCGTCACCGGTCAAGTGGTCTTCTGCGTGACTCCTAAAAATAACAGCTCATATAATATATGTATTTTGTATGTGAATTGTAATTTCTACATTTAAAAGTGCATTTTACTCTACAAACCATCGACTTATCCAATAATCACTCGCACTAGCAAAGAACTGTGCTAATAAGAACATGATTAAGACAATACAAAATAAAAAGCAGGTTGTGTCGGCCAAAAAAAAATCCTTATAGATTGATCCTTGTACTCTCCCAAAAGCTTGAACTTCTGCTTCCTGTTTTTGATCCTATAAGCAACAGATAAGTGGACTTAAATTGTTCGAATAATTCGATTTAATTAATTAATTAAAATATTTCTGTTTATGTACTGTAAAATTGAACATCAACGACCAATGAGACCAACGTGAAGGCTTTAAGCTTATGCCACTTGTGGGTTGTATTAATGTGTTAGACGTTGTGTCTTCCTTTCGTAGTTCGTGTGACTTGTCTTGCATTAATTGTACAATAGGCAATTCCAGTTTCTATAACAAACAAAATAACGATAGCTTGACGAATGTAGTGTTGTGCTATAAGTTATTATAATAATAATTACAGATAGTTCCTCATAGCTCCCTTCTGCAAGAATTGTAGCGTTTTCCATTACAACTATTTGATCAACGGATTTTATGAATTGTAGCTGATGCGTTACCAATATAACAGTTTTATTTCCTAAATATCTGTAACCAAAGTAATCTTATTTAAATTTAAGCAATATAGCCTATAGGTATTCTTCCTAGTTTTTTCCTTATGATTTCTTAGTTCAGATTTGCTTTAAAAAAATTATATAGCTTAGCATTTTGTCTTCTGAAAGTATTAATTGTGAACGTACTATACATTTACCTTTTAATACAATTTTCAAATATATGTCTTGCTACTTGTGTATCAACAGCTGACAAGGGATCATCAAGTAAATAAATATCAGCCTGCAATTACAATAAAATTAAGTTAATTAAATAAAAGCAAAATATAAAAAAAAATAAAATAAGTTAACTCTTCTACCTCTTTATAAACTGCTCGAGCTAAATTTATTCTTGCTCGCTGTCCTCCACTTAGAGATACACCACGCTCCCCAACTATGGTTTTATCGCCATGGATAAACAATGAAATGTCTCTTTCAAGTGCACAAACTTTACACACTTCCATATATCTTGATTTTACAAAAGTCTGACCAAAGAGGATATTCTGTCGCACTGAACCTTTTTACAGAAAATGTATTGCATAAAAGATGAAAATAAAGTTATATGAAATTCTATGTTAAGTACCTAGTTAAATTTAATAGTCTTACCCACAAAAAGCCATGGGTCTTGGCTGGCGTAACTCACACTGCCCGCCACTTCCATACTTCCCATTAAACAGGGGAGCTCACTAAGTATCATATGTAACAAAGTCGATTTGCCAGAACCAACAGCTCCAATTATTGTAGTTAGCGATCCGGAAAGCACCTTACCATCATGATATACATTAGGATAATTTATAATATACGTTGATTAATATTACGTAGAAATTTTGTAGAGAGAGTTTGAGATAGAGTTTTTGTAAATTATTACTTCAAAGTTAATATTCACGACATCGTTTTTATCCGATGACATTACCCATCGACTGCATGCCCCATCAAATTTTATATCAATCTGATCTTTGCGCAATCCTGTTGAACAATTTGATAAAATACAATTATTGCCTAATCAATATACCATAAATTTGATCATTACCTTTATTTAAGTAGGTACCTTTAATTTTGTCTTGATTTTTAGATGAAGAAGCACGTGGTTCATTTCGCGGGGACCGCCTATTCGGCGGACGTACAGGATTTACTTGAATAAGAGTTGTATATTCAAATAATGTTCATGTTACCATATTAAAATATGCATATTCGTACTATAAAACATCTTACGCGGTATAAAAACACGTTTCTTTGGTTTTTCTCGTATTTCTTTGATATCTACTAATTGGTCTCTAGGCGGTAGTTGGCACTCTTCAATTAATAAAAATGCGTTGATTCTTTGTATAGCGACATACATTTCAGCTACCTATAAGCAAATTATCAATATTAATTTAGTAATATATCGAAAACTAATACTTGTAAACTTCTATTTTACCTGGCCTACAGCTTGCGGGAAGAAGAGTGTCATTGTTTGTTTCATAATGTTATAGTAGCATGTAAGAAAGAACACATTTTCGACTGTAATACGGTGGATATACATCACATAAAGTAAAACTGTGATGAAAATGCTGAACCGTGATGTAAACATTATGAATGACATCACCACTCCTCGAATGTAGGAAGTCATTTTGATAAAATACATTTCCTGTCTGATACAAGTAAGTTTAATTAATTTTCCATGCTTATGCTTATAAAAATATATCGACCGAGTATCGAGTACCACTCGCTTTTGACCGAATTTATCTAAATCACGTAGAAGAATCAAGCTGAAATTAATATTAAATATCGAAGTCGATAATTTCTTGAAGCATAGAAAATATGAATGTTCTAAATCAATGCAATCAATGCGTTTGTGATTAATTTTTTTGCATCTTGTATGAAATTCGCCTTGTAATCAAAACCTACAGGGTACTTCACGATGACCTTGAGTTATAAGATTTAGAAATAATTTAGAGCTTATAATACAATCAAAGGGAGATATATCCTAGAAAAAATCCATTACAAACTTATACTGTAGTTTATTTCGTACAAAAAGAGTTCATAGGACAGAAAACTTAACTTTGTGGATTTTTTTTAGACTTAGCGATTTGACGTAAAGTGAGAACTTGCAAAATATATAAAGTAAAAAATTTCAAAGCTTATCTTTTACAAGTTTAACACATAATGAGTGGCTGCATGCAAAAATTTAAGTTAATATTTTATAAGTAGCATTTTCCTTAGCAGAGTACCTACAATGATAAAATAGGTACGGAACCCTCGGTGCGCGAGTACTACTCGCACTTAATCGATATTGTTTGTGTGTTATTACTTTTTAAACGTTTTGTGATTATTTACATTTAGTAAAAGAACAAAAAAATATATTTTTTAAATATCACACCTTCTCACAGTATCTATAATCTTTCTAAAGGGTTGTTCCCAAGTGTACATTTTTATAACCTCCATACCCATTATAATTTCTTCCATCAATCTGACTCGTTCATCAGATTTTAACGCTGTTTTTCTTCTATAATAGGCCGTACGTGTACCAAGAAATACTATAGAATATTATTAATTAAAGTAGTTTTACTCGTAAGCCCTTTATTTTTTATTATTTTACATTAAATGAATATGAGCTTACCCTGAAACGGTACAACTGCTATAACAATTAAAGCTCCATACACTGCTGACATACCCATCTCTCGATACAAGTAAAAAGTAATTAACTGCAAGATAATATGTAAAATAAAATATAAAATTAGTATAAATAATCTAATAATATAAAATAATAAATCTGAATGTTTCGATACAAAAGTGTTTTTTTTATCGCCTAAAAGTATTACCACAGTCTCCAAAGGTCCTATCCAGAGGTAATGAATAAAGAGAGGACCAGAGTCAAATCGGTTTACATCATTAGCCATAAGATTAACGACTAGGCCTCCGCTATTTTCCGACATCGCTTGAAGATTGACTTTCAAAGTCTAAAATTTAATTATTTATTCATTTTTATTTTTATTACTGCTATTTGGATCACGTTATTGAAGTCACACCTTTCTATAAATAAGACTGCAAACTCCAACTCGCATTTTCATGCCTATGTGCATTACCCCCATCATGAACGGATGCTGGACCATAACATTTATCATACTACAAAACACTACTCCAAAAGAAAAAAATACTGCTTCACCCCAAGACACACTACTGGACATCTCATAATATTTGTATAATCGAGAAAAATAGGTGTGATTAGACCTGGAATGAAGATATAATAAATTTTAACTTAGTAGGGAATATCAAAATCTTAATTATTTACTATTAAAAAGGATAAATTAACAAAACGTTACTTACATATTGGTTTGTAAATTCTGTGTGGGACTGTAATAACGAAGCAATAGACCTAAAAATAAGGGCTGCTGCAATCTGGCAAAAGAATCAAATGTAATATCGATCAGAGTGTATTTTTGTACTTTAGTTCGATTAAATTAATAAGGTATCTAACCTGAGTATAAACTCCATTGCAGCCAATATCAAACCATACAACATTAATTCACAACCAAAAACTTTTGTCAATGCTTTCATTAAACTAGGCTTACTGTCGTTGTTGCTGTTCCTATGGGTTTCTACTTCCTGATCCCACGCAGCTTGCAGGGTGTCTCCTAATATTAATGTTTTACACTTCTTTATACTTTTTATGTGAATAAAGATAAAGGCAAAGAAAAGAGACGACGAGACTAACGAGTTCTAAATGCCCAAGTTAACTGACTGAAAGCACAGTGGGTTGTTATCGAAACGGATAATCGCAATGATGTAATATAGCCAATACAGCCTGGATAAATGGACTGTCCAGTACAGAAATAATTTTTTGATTCGAACCAGACGCTACTGAGGTTAGCGCGTTCAGCCAAATAAACTCTTCTATATAATATGACTATAGATTACCTAAAATATCTGAACGATGTTCGGGTAACGGTGCATATAAATCTTCTTCTTTTATGTCTCTGCTATATCCCAACAAAAATGTCTCCAAGGTCCATCTAAATAATTAAAATATAAATATAAATAAGTATGTTGTATGCAAATTTGTAAATAGATAGGAGAATAAACTTCTTCATTGATAACCATAGATATTCATTACCGCGTTGCAAAGAAATTTACGACCCAAGTGTGTACCCTTAAAAGTAAACATTTAAGCTCGCTTTTCCTGTTCAAGCTCCTTTCAATACCTAACCTGCTTTGAAATTATTTAAGTCCGCCTTCGAAATACGTTCTAGAAATGGACTCATAATAGTCCTGTGTAGAATTAGCTCAGTTACTATAGGCCATATAGACCTTTGATCTTTTTCTAGATTATAGAGTGAAAGGTACTGCAAGTCCTACTTTTATAGCGTATAAATTATCACGGTATACCTTATTCTGCAATTCATTGGTAAACACGAAGTACTTGCTTATTTTGAAATTACATTTTTAGAGTAGTTAAATATCGAGTCTGGATCTGGATATGTTAAACAAGTATACATATAATGTAGTTTAATAAGTATATATATATATATATATATATATATATATATATATATATATATATATATATATATATATATATATATATATATTGATTGATGATTGTTTACTATAAGCTTAGTTCGTATTTTCGGCCCAGTGATCAAATGGAAATAACTAAGATTTGTGTAGGACCGACGTAAGTCTTATCACAGTTGTCGTCGCTTACATAGACAACAATTACTAAGTAAAGCATTCTTCAACTAATGGACTATCTATAGCACAAAAATATTTTTTCAATTCAAAACAGTATTTCCTGAGATTAGCGCGCTTAAACAAACAAAATCCTCACATTTATTTATTAATATATATTAAATAGATTATAGATGTAGTAGTAGTCTTCTTTACGCCTTTAAACAAACAGTGACTGCGTTTTTTCTTGATGGAAGTCAAAAGTCAGTACTATACTTATAAGAAACAAGTTATTCTTTTCATACATAATTTATTATTTATAGAGTACCTAGAGTTCCAGAATTAAATTAACTGTACAGAAGTATATTTATATTATCGTTAAGTGAACATACCCAAAAGTAAGAATAGAAAATAAGTTTGCTTTATAACGCGGATTTATATGGCGTCTTTGTTTCGGCCCAGTGTCCATTTTAATTCAATTCAATAATATAAGAAAATATTTTAGACTTAAACAATTCCCTTTAAATATATTGATTATAAAATCATGTTGGCTGCGGTTTTCAAAATTAATATATTTCTAAATTAAAATTTTCCCAGGCAGATACAAGGTAGGTAGTGAAGTTACACATATACGTTGCTTTTATATACTCGTAGTATTGCAAAGAAAACACTGAATGGTAAAAGAACATATTTAGGGGTATTTTTTATATTTTATAAGGGTCTAGAAACAACTTACAGAAAGATCTCATAACTGTAGACGACGTTCAGTTCAGTCCAGTTATGCACAATAATTTATGTGATAAACACAGTACGTGTTCTTAACACAAAGTTCAGGTGGTGCTTACGCAATGTAGTCCAGTAAACAATCATACAAAGGCTTTATCAATTTAAAGAAATATTTTTGTAATGACGAAACTTCTCAAGCCTATATATAAAGGTCATAATTAGGAATACTATGAAACGTACAATAAAATGTCTCGAACATGTTTAATTGCTCTTTCGTGCTTATTTGGTCTTATAAGGGTAAGTTCAATATTTCTTATTTAATATATGCACTTAAATATAGACGTTTTTTTTTGCGCACTTTACACAATGTGTACACTTTACACTTTACATCAATCTCATTGTTAGTAAGTCTTAGATACAAGTTAAAATAGTATTATCAAAGGATTTTACATTTTTGTATACATTTTTGCAGCTTTCTTGTGCACAATATTACGGGAGAATGAGAAATTTAAACCACATGCATAGGGACCCTTATATGTGTACCTGTGAAGATCTGCTATCTCTAATAAGCTTGACGCGTGATTTAGAAGATAAGGAAACTGTTTCAACTCCGAGCCATCCCACAGGGTATCCAAGTAACTTCGAAGAACTAATCATGAAATTAGTTAATGCTTTAGTATACACTACCACACAGGCGACACAAAACAAGTGTCAGTGCTCGCACTCCTCATCAGGATCATCTCAATCAGCGACTACTTCTTTAAGCAATAGCCATGGAAGCTCAGGTGGCGGATTAATTGACCTTGGGCTTCTGAATACAAACAAAAAGAACAATGTCGTGGATCTGGACCTTGGGGGGTCACATGTTTTAGGCGTAGGTTTGGGAGGAAAAGATTACAGTACTGGAGGCTCTCAACGTTCATATAACAATGGAGGACGACACGATGACAGTGGGATAAATCTAGATCTTCTAAATTCAAATAATAAAAATAATGTGGCTGATCTCGACATAGGGAGACAAAATGTTTTGGGTGTTGGATTAGGAGCAGATGGTAGTCGAAAGAACAGCGCTGGATCAGGACTAGTTAATTTAGATTTATTGAATCCCAACAACGACGGGAATGCAGTTGATTTAGATATAAATAAACAACATGTATTGGGTGTCGGACTGGGAGATTAATTTTTGAAAATAACAATTTTAAGTATTACAGCATGTTTTACTCGTAGTGTAAGTTTATTATTTAAATAAATACAATGTGTGTGTGTGTCATAAGTTCTAGTAAAATAAAAAAATAAAAGACTGAAGACCATTAATAATTAATTAATTTAATTATTAAACAGTTATTTCTTATGAAGTGTAGCCTTAAGAGGTACCAACTCAGTATATTAAAAAGTGTTCACTGAAAGGGAGCAAGTTAAAATAGCTCCACAGTAGTGAGTTGAAGGATTTTCAAAACAGTGCCAATAAGTATGAGAATAGGATACTAAATAAAAAAGAAAACAAACATTTCTATTTTGTTACTAATATGTAAATAGTTAAAACTTTACATACTGCATATTTTTTAAGACAGTAATTTTTATAAGCAGCTTAAACCTGTATCAATAATCATTTACCCTATTATTATCTTATGTCGCTACACTAGTGACCATAATTTACTGTTTACAGGTGTACATCTTTTTCAATTTGTCTCCTTTACAAGATGGCATACCTTATATCTATCTACACTCCATTTTATTCTTGTCGCGCGATATATACAGATTAAATATAAATTAATATCTATGTAGCTAAGTTAAGCTTGTAATCAATTGGCAGAAAGTAATAGATAATACCGTATATGTGTGTGAACGTATCCATCAATAGTAATTTGTAAATCTTCAAGCGACTATAATTGTGGACTATAACAAAATCAAATATATTTTTTAATAAATTTATAAGTAAAGAAAAGCCGATCATTCGAGTCTCATTTAGTTATATCCGTTTGGGTGGCACATATAAATGTTGTCAGATGTCAAAGCCATGATTTGACGTTTTCGTACGTTTTAAAATATTTGAAGACTGTTGTGTATTCGAATAAAATATTTGAAATTTTGATAATAAAATGAATTTTATTAGTTAGCGTCTTTTTAAAAACGAGAGATTTTATAGTGACAGCATCATGGCTTCTGAAATTGACGCTTTAAAAACAAATGAAATTTTACAAAGGCGGAAGCTTAGACTACAACAAGTAAGGTTTTATATCATTAAGAAGAAATACATCAGACTTTCAACGGTGAAAAAAATAATTTTCTATTGATTTTAGGTTAGGGAACAATCAAAAGACATTGCTAAGAAGATTAGAGAGCGGGCTAATGTAGAAAAGTTGCGACATGTAACAGATATTTGTGCTAAGAAAGAAAAAGAATATATTGACTGTCAAGAGAAATTGGTTAAACGATTAGAATTATTATATTCTAAGAGCCTAAATAATGTTGGTAGCAGTCATAAAACAGCATTAGATATTAACAGTCAAGGTAAGTCAATAATTATATTACAGAAGTTTATAAAAATATTAAATCAATTTAAAGTATCTGTTTACATGACAGCATGTTGTAATTTTTTTTTATATTTTAGAAATTCTAAAAAAAAAAGATTTATCAAAGTTACGTGGCAAAGAAGCTGCTGCTGAACTAAAAAAGAAAAAACAAGCACAATTAGATGAGCAAAAAAAAGTTTTGGATAGAAAACTGCAAGCAAGGTACATTTTAAAAAACATTTATTTCACACATCAGTCAGTAAATACTAAGTCTGTACTTTCAGTAATTCAATTTATTTATAAGTAATCATGAAATTTTATTTTACTTATGAATAAATTGAAATGTTTTATTTTTTCCAGAGAAGTTGCAAATGAAATAAGTAGAGAAAAATCATCTGTTGTTAAAAATTTAATTAAACAATCTTCTAAAACTACAGAAGAGCCTTTGGATAAGTCTATTGCTCACACTGATGATATTGAAAAGGAAAAAGATTTTCAAAATAACAATTTTAGTGGGGATAAACCTGAGAAAGAAAAAGCTGATATGGGTACTCAGTGGGAATGTGATGAATTACTAAATGAGTGGGAACCAAACATACCTGTGTTGTCTTTACCTAAAGAGAATAGTGCTAAAGAAACTGTGGCAGAAAGTGGTAGATTAGATAAAAGTAAAAGATTAAATCTTTTTGCTTTAAGTGATGAAATGCCTTCAAGTCTTCGTGGAGGCCTGACAAATGTTTCTGAAAATGTTCCAATAAAATCATCATTGACGATGGTGTCTGAATATTTACAAAACAGAAATTTAAAACTGAGGGAGCCAGAGCCACACAAAAAATCAACAGATGAATTGCAAAGCATAAAACAGACAATTCAACATACAAGGTCATCGAGAATCAATGGTAGTGTAATTGATAATGTTTGCGATGTCCTGAATGAACAAGTAATGCCAGTGCCCTCTTGGCATGCTGAAAACTCTTTTAATCCCTTTCATAGTAATAAACATACAAATTGTCCACATAAATATTCTAATCTACCTTTAAATAATTTATGCACTTCTACATTGTTGAATAATAATAATAATGAAATCAACAACCTTTGTAAAAATACATGTTCAAGTATAAAGAAAAGCTGTCATTGCTGTATTCGTAGGCAAAAAGGTGACAGAATAATCATAAGTGTAGATTATACCTACTACTTCACTTAGGCATTGTAAAATATTTATTAATTAGTTTTAATGTTTATTATTAGTTCTAAATTCTAATATCATAAAGCATTTAGATTCTGTATTTTAAATTTTAATAATTTAATAGTTACTATCACATCAGTAATTATTAGAAGTACATAATATATCGAAATATGAATTGAATAACTAATATATCGCGGCCATTGTGATGCAATGGGACAGTATATGATTGTAAATGTGCTGGTTGGGTGTTTCATCAACACTTGTGGAAATTTATTATTTTCTATTCCCTTCTTTATGCTGGTTACAATTTAAATACATAATAATCATATAATTTTATTTTTAAGTTGTGTTTTTTTATTTCTTTTATCTTTTATGTATATCAAAGTAATAATTATAAATATTTTATTAGTTACAGACAAAGACAAATCTTCTAGAAGTACTGAACCTGAAATATCTTTGAGCAGAAAGAAGTCTGTATCAGTTTATAATCATAATACAAGGGATGTATTAGACATACTATGTGGAGAACAAAACATAGTTCACAGGGACAATAAATCTGAGGAAGATGCATATTCACAAGCTTTAAAAGAAACTGTTAATATTAATGACATTTCAAAAGGACAACTTAACAAAAGACAAGAAAGTTTAAGGAACAAAGTAGCAGTAACAAGGCATAATGTTGATAAAGAATATAGAGATACATTAGCTTTTTTAAATTCTCTGCCTAAAGACACTGGGGAGAGACCTATTGTAAGAATTTTTATATGCTGGATAGACAGCCTGATTCTGTATACAATTTATATATACTTAATTAATTGTTTTATAATTAAGTACATATTACTATAGTATAATATAATATATTGCTTACAGAGAGCAGCATATATGGGTGATGAACAACAACAGGCTTCAAATGACAAACATCAAAGAAAAATGCAACAAGAATACAAAAATATTGAAAAAGAATACCTGAAACATAAGTGTTGTAAGGTAATTTATATATTTTAGAACTTAAAATAGCATAACATATGTATAATATACATATATTAACGTGTACAAATCCAAAAACTTTAATTTTATTTTTAAGCATACCAAAAGAAGAACAGGGAACATAAGAAGTAAATCAAAATCACCAGTGAATGCACACATTGGCAGAGATTTTGAATATTCTTGGATGCCAGTACCAGAAAGTGATGGAAGTTTTGCAATACATACAATACCTACTAATAGGAAACGAGGAAATTCTGTTAAATTCAGTGGAACTGATAGCTATCATGAATATAGATCGCGTCATAAACATACGCCACCTACAAAAGAATCGAATGGTGATAAACCAAATAAGAGATTAGTTGAAACAGTAATATTACAAAATGATTCTGATTATGAATCTTCCACGCGTTCGGAAACAAGTTCTGTGGAAAATCTTAGCCTAGAAAGAGATAAGAGTATATCGAAAGGTGATTCTAAAATAGAAGATGCTGAGAGAATTATTATTTATAAGATTTTGGATTCAAAAAAAGACAAGAAAAATAAAAACAAAAATCCTGATTTGTATAAAGCAGCCAAATTTTTAAGTAGTAAAGTTGAAGACTCTAGGCAAAAGAATCATGATAGCATTAAAACGCCTCAGAAAACTGACAATACTTCAGGTGTAACTATTGAAAAAATGAAAGAAGGTATGTCTAATATTATTAATATTTAAAATTAGCAAAAGGCCGTCGTGACGCAGCGGCACAGCATCAGACGGTTTTGGGCGGTCGTTTCTCACTCGGGGGGAATGAATTCCGCTCACCACCGCCATCCAACAAGTAACCTCTTGAAAATAGAGAGGAAAAGTGTGAACGGAGTGTCTTAGCTCTGTGTTTCCCTCGGTCTACCCTGTTACATGACGTGGGAAATACCGTGAAGCTATATTGTGTTCTTTTTTTGGCAAACATAAATGAATAATTTAACTAACTTATTGTCTTGAAGCTTCATTTTGTTTGTTCTAGGTGTGTACAAAGCTGTGAGTAATGATGGGTGAGTTTAATTTTTGTATTTATTATTAGTAACAGTTATATTGTTTTTACGGATTATTACAGGTAAGAGTCATGACTTATGTAGAATGGTTATATTTTCAATTAAAATAATTTCAATTGAAAATATAACCAGTGTTACCAAAACTAGCAGAAAATGTTTAAAACGTAAACTTTATTATACTACTTAAAAAAAATCAGTTTCACGTTGTATTACGCATATAGCAAGGTAGGTAGATAGGTAGGTAATGGCGGAATCAACGCCGCATTTTGTCTTACCAGTGTTGGAAAACGTGTGGATTGAACCCACAAACTTTGTTTACAGGCAAACTTTGTCATGCTAACCCACGATGGTCACAAATGGACTAAATATAATATAATAAATTTTGGTATCAAAAGTATAGTATATTTTGCTCAAGAACTTTTGTTATATCATTTTTTAAGCATTTACTTAGGAGTTTACTACCTAAATATTTTATCTATTAAACCATTTTCTTCCTTAGACTAACATACAATGTGACAAGTTGTTACACAGCAAATGTAGAAATGTGGCAAACCTGTGCTGAACACAAGCCTTGGTGGTAATAATGTTTGATAAGTGTTATGTTAATTACCTTTTATATGTAATATCCATTTTATTCTATATTAACTGCCCATTTAACATCAACCACGCCACGTAGACGTAGTCATATAGGAAAAATATTTATTTCCCCACTCTGGGTACAATATAAGGCCCCGAAAGGTTCCGCTACTACACCCAATGCGTCAAAATTGGACGGAAATAAAAGAACAATGTGTATCAACACTTGTGTGTCCTGCCTACTTTGCTAAATGCGAGGATGCGTGAAGAAAAGTCAAACATGATATATACGCCTTAAGTTATTTATAAAATTTTGTTTAAATGTATTCTGATATTGCATTAAAATATTAAAGTCATTGTAAAATATTTTTTTTTATTTCATTTTAGGGACAATATAACTTCCATGTACTTCCCAGAAGAACCAGATGGTGACTCCAGAAAAGAATGTAATTCTGATGAACAAAACAAGGATAGAACTGACCAGTGCAATTGTGACAAAAATCTACCTACCCTGAATAACAAAGGTATTATTACTATTAAAGGTATTATATTTGTTTACTGCCACATATAACTCTGTCACTATATTAAGAATTTTAAAAGATTGGTATTTTTCTTATTACTAAGTAACATAAAAACATTTTTTTAATGTATTTTGAAGGATTTTTTAATTTATCTTTTAGATATTACAAAGGAAGGTGGGGACAATTCTCAAAGGTTAGTATGATTCAAATATTTTTGATATTAATCATATTTATAAATACATTTTCCTATAAAATGTTTCGCCTTAACTTTAAATATTTCATATTACACAAGTACATGATTAAATATACTTATTGTTTCAGAATAACAAATTTAAATAAATGTAAATGTGCTAATGATGAAAATATGAATGTAACGCAACCTTCAGCAGCTACATCCACTACATCATTTCAAACTGCTCCCAATAAAACGGTGAATGCTATATCTGACAATGGTTTTCTTAAATTATTAGATGAAGGGGGCGTCGAAACGGGAAAGTTTTATATTGGCGCCTCTGGGTTCATAAAAGATGATAACTATGAAGTTGTAATACAGTTAAGAAAAAAGGAAGCAGATAAAAGTGATAAAGTTTCGTCACAAACTGACGCGTCCATGAAAACAACTTCAATAACAGATGAAAATAAAATACCACCTAAAAATAATGAAAATGAAGTATCAACAGTAGAGAATATGGCCAAAGCTTCAAATATTACGGTGGATAAGGAAATGCTCACTGAAAAAGTGAATACAGTAATATTTTTGCCATCTGAAGAAAACGATGATAAAAATGAACAACATATAATTGAGTGCAACCAAAGTAATAAATGTGAAAAAGCAGTGCATACATCTTTTCATGATAGTTACCCGATTCCTATATCCGAGCCTAAGACTGACCGTATACAAAAGCCGGCCACATCAACTTATACCCAAACTTCGTTTAACTCGTCCATACAGCGACCTGCCTACATGCATATGAGTTCTTCGACTTCCACTGCATACATGAGTCCACCAGATATAATTCTACCCAAATTCTTAAGAAACAACTACGTTTTAAATCAAGAGGGAATGTACGAATCTGAAAACAGTATTACTCAATTAGAGCCGCAATACGAAGTCATAGGAAGTAGTCATTGTAAGCACCACAGTGAAAAAATATTGAAAAAATGTACATGTTCTAAAAAGATCAGTCAAGAAAGAAATAAAATGGAAACACCACCAAATACGCCTAGAAAAATCAAAAGTAAGCCTTCAGAAACAAAAAAGCGTAACTGTAAATGTCACAAATGCAAAAGCCGTAGTGAAACAAAAATATGCTCGAAATCCCACAGAAAAAAATCAAACAGCTCTTTAAACACCAAATCTTCAAGAGACATTTTCCGTATTAGTGTGAGACCACCACCTGCGTCTACATTATCTAAGCACAAAATTACAAAATTATCATCGAAAAAACACAACGATCAAAAAATTAATCCTGTTTTGAAGACATACATTCATAAGCTACTAGCTCTTAATGAAGATGGATTAAAAGCAATTGAAATAATAAATCAAGATTGTAGCATCCCAACAACCCCTGGTAGCTCTATAATTAATTTACCAAGCAATAAAGATAAGCAGTCATATTTGGAAAAGAAAATATCACTTGAACAAGTAAAGAATATGCTTAAGGATCAAATTATAAAAGATAATTTTGAAAAAAGCTCAGATGTTATAAAAACATCAAGTACAAAACACACTGAGAGTCAAACTGATAAAGTTCAATTAAAATCCATGCGGCTGCCAAAAAAGAAGTCGATACACAAGGTTAAATCCCTTAATATTTCAAAACAAGTACAAAAAAGAGGAAAAGGTGACACCCAACGTCCTAGTTATTTTTCTAAAACTATGACGTCGACGTCCTCATCCACAAGAGATGATAAAAATGTAGGAAATAACATAAACTGCAGAAGTAAATCCTCCCCTACACCAAGGCTTTATGAAAACACAGAGTATAATAATAGTACAAGTTCCGATGTAGTAGCTGGAGCTCCTATAAAATCGTACAAAGAGGTCAGCAAAACTAGAAATGTACAACCTAGCTCTAGTACTTCTGTACCAAAATCAATCTCAAAACATTCATTAAAATATTTTACATTACCACCCCAAGCAATGGCGTCTTCAATGTCCTCGGACTGTGAAATTACTAAAACACTACAGAAACGTGCAAATGTACAGCACCAAATACCACCAATTATGACTAACCAGACAAATGATACTACAGATACTGAATTAAATTTTATGAAGCTAGCAGAAGACAAACTTCATAATATGGAAAAAATTGCAGATTTGACTGACAAATGTACTAAACGCTTATCCAATTTAGCTAAAGTGTTAGAAGAAGTTAGGAGAAATAAATCCCTAGTTTACACTCAAATCTCTACTTCGGATTCAAACTCGGAACCAGAGATTAAATCTGATAAAAGTGAAATAGCTGTAACTCTATCTCTTAATCACAATGATTACTTGATCGATGACGGAATAAAATTAATAGATACTTCACTAACAACGGACTTAGCCGGAAAAGCAACACATTTGAATGATTCTAAAGAATTCACGCCATTTTTAAAGGATATTCCTAAGCCTGACAGCTTCAAAATTCCCTCAAATGCAACATCGCCTATAAGTGACAAAAAAAATGTATTAAATTTGAATCCTGACCTTAAAGTGCCTAAAACAAGAGGAAGGCCACCTCCTGCGCTAACAAGGGTAAATTTAAAGAACGAACAAGAACCATATGTGATACCACATGAACTCTCAACAGTCATAGAAGTAGATTCTCCCATGAGCGTTAAATTAAAGAATCAATCTTCGCGCCAGGGTACTAAATTTGGAACACCAGATAATACAAATAAACCAAGTGACGAAACTGATAATCCTAATCATAGCACGATGGGTACATTTACAAAAAACAATGAACAGCAAGTAAATCCAGATCTGTTGCAAAGTAGCGCTAATTTATCAAAGCGTCAATCTAAAATAACATCCAATGAGTCGTCAGATGACTCGAAAATACGCATGATGGATATGAAACAATTTAATGAAATTATGTTGAAACCGTTTATTAGTCTGCAAGATTATGCTAAACAATACAATATTGGGCTTGATGAAGGATCTAATCTAGAAGATGCTGTAAAATATAGCCCAGTAAACGATGAATTAAGTTCCCTTCATTCTGATGGCAGCTTACCCGATGTAATTGCGGAACTACTGAAACGAAATATTATAAGCGAACCTTTTAATTTCGATACAGCATCTAATGTCAATTCTACCACGATGTCCTCGGAGTCCACTATGTCGTTGATTGCACTATCAAAAGCAAGAAAAAATAAAAAGAAATCAGGTATCGTATTAAAAAATAAGGAACTCTTGGAAGAAACCTCTGAATCGTTGAGCTTATCTTCAAATCCTGACTTGGAGCATGCGTTTAAAAAGCTCGGAATGGGATGGGCTTCTTCTACATTGAAAAAAACTAAAGAGAGATTAGCATTGTCATCGTCTTCAAATACTTCTAGCTGTAGCATAACACAGTTTAAACTTAAAAGCTTTAGCCAAGACGTCCCCGCATTTGGATCAGAATCCTCCTCACCACTAGCGGATGTTACAAATAAACGAGAAAAGAAAATATCGCCTACTGAACAAAAAGAAAATTCAAAAAATGTCGTTCAACAAACATCCTTGGCTAATTCAATGACTGTTAAAGAATTTTTAACGAACGTACTCGCAAACAAAATAACCTTTAGTAATAAATCAGACCGAAACGAGACGAATCCTACTAATCCTGAATTCATATCTCTTTATGAAACGAATATGCCCGAAGATATGAAACTTACTAAGGTTCGAAATGAGGAGGAGCAATCGAGTGTTTCAAGCAATAATAATAGAGCTCGAACCTCCACTCCGGTGCAGATATTTAAATCTACAGCGT
Organism: Dione juno; assembly: GCA_037127375.1. NCBI lineage: Eukaryota > Metazoa > Arthropoda > Insecta > Lepidoptera > Nymphalidae > Dione > Dione juno. The sequence goes on along the minus strand of JAXRJS010000009.1, from coordinate 871,460 downwards.
ATCAAACCAGCTCTAGCTCTAACACGTCTAACGGATTGTTTAGTAACGCCGACGATTTATCGTCTGTTAAAGTGACATCGACCTCCATGCGCAACCATTCCACGTCCGACAAGGATGAACTGACCATTCCAAATTATAGTTTAAAAACAAGGAAAGGATTTTCTGACCGCAGCAAAAGTGATTGATATTTTTCTAAATTATTATTTTTTAGTAATTTATGTGTTAGTAGGTATACATTTTTTTATATGAAGCTTTTTATGGCATGTTACTTAAAATGGATTGTTGTAAATTATTTTTATATGTATATTATGACTAAAATTATATATGGTTGTAATTATTTCTTTTATTTACATTCTAAATCATTTTTAACATAATTATTCTTTAAAAATAAAAAAAATATAAATCTAATCTAAGAGATTGTTTGATTAAACAGGTTAATCTTATAAACTACTGGTTTCAATTAAGAATTAAATCAAATAATAAATATTTTTGTTTTTGATAAATGTAAACTAATGTAACTCCTCAGTGCCTGTGGTCAGGGTTAATTTGGTCTCAAAAAATTAATTTATATATAATAATTTGGTTAAAATGTGCTCATTAGAACATTTGACACAAGTAAAAGCTTGTTATCCCCATCTTCTTCTTCTTCTTGGCATTAGTCCCGGATTTTGCCTTCTGGGTCGGGTCGGGTCTGCCTTTCGACTAAGCCTACTCCACTTTGCACGGTCTTTAACATCCTCAGTGGACAATCTATTGGCTCTCATGTCTTGTGTCACGACATCCAGCCATCGCTTCCTTGGGCGTCCGGGTGGTCTAACTCCAGGGACAGACATGTCAAGGCACTTCCTTCCGACATAGTTCTCAGATCGGCGCATAACATGGCCATACCATCTCAGGCGACGCTCTTGGAGCTTATCCGCTACGTCACGGACTCCAAGACTACCTCAAATGAAAGTGTTGCGTATGCGGTCGGACCGCGTAACGCCACACATCCATCTCAGCATCTTCATCCCCGTGACGTGAAGCTCCTGAGTGTGCCGAGATAATGTTGGCCAACATTCGCTGCCGTATATAAGAACCGGTCGGATAATGCTCTTGTATATCAGTCCCTTGAGCTTGGGCGGTATTCTGCTATCGCAGACCACACCAGTGACCTCCCGCCATTTGGCCCAGGCAGCGTTTATACGGGCATGGATGTCGTGGTCGATGCCTCCAGACTCATGCATAACGGCTCCAAGGTACCTGAACTTCTCCGACTTAACGGCTGGCTCAGGCCCGATATGGATGGTGCTCGAGTCCGGGCTCCCGAGTCATGTACTCGGTCTTCGACACATTCAGTTTGAGACCACCGTTCTCAAGCGCACCCTTCCAGGGCGTTCAGTTTACGCTCCAGCATCAGTCGGTTCTCGTCGATGAGTACTATGTCATCGGCATACATCATCAGCCACGGAGGCTGGCATTGGATGTGAGCTGAGACAGTATCCAGCACTACATTGAATAAGAACGGACTAAGAGCTGAGCCCTGGTGAACCCCTACTGTAATCGGGAAGGGCTTGGTGTCACCAACAGCGGTCCTAACCACTGAAGCGGAGTCGTTGTACATATCTCTGATAACCTCAATATAGGCTTCAGGGATCCCCTTGGATCGCAATGCCCACCAGATACATTGACGTGGCACACAGTCAAAGGCCTTCTGCAAGTCCAAAAAGGCCACATGCAGAGTTCTCCTTTTTTCCCTGTAAGCCTCCATCAAAGTTCTGAGGGCAAAAATGGCGTCCATAGTGCCTGATCCTGGTTGAAACCCATACTGAGACTCAGAGACAGTACATTCTTGGCGGAGCCTGAGGCCGATCATGCGCTCGAAGAGCTTCATGGTGTGGCTCATAATCTTAATACCCCTATAACTACCGCAATCTTGAACACTGCCCCTTCCTTTGTAAATAGGGATAATAAAGCTCTGCCGCCACTGATGTGGCATCTTTCCAGTATTCAAGATACGGTTAAACAGGTCAGTAAGTATAAGCACACCAAGAGAGCCCAACGATTTCCACGCCTCGATTGGGATGTCGTCAGGTCCTACCGCTTTTCCGTTCTTCATGCGTCGAAGACAATTACGAGTTTCGTCACGGGTTATTGGAGCAATAAGTCCGAGGTTAGGAGATAATTCAGGAGGAAGACTACAAGACTGCTGACTGTTCAGCAGCTCCTTAAAGTAGCTTCTCCATCTCTCCTTCACAGAGGCATGACTACAAAGCAACGTGCCCCGAGAATCTCTGACGCAAAGACATTTTGTAATATCCTGCGTCGCTTTATCTCGAGCACGAGCCAGTTTGTATATGAGCTTCTGCCCCTCCACAGTTTCAAGTTTATCGTACAATGGCGACAAACTTTCTCTGCGGGCTCTGGCTACAGCTCTTTTGCTGGCCCGCTTCGCTGCTATGTACTCCAGTCTGTCTTCAGGAGAGTTGGAATGCTGCCATTCTTTAAACGCAGCCTTCTTTTCCTGAATCACCCCCTGCACCTGGTCATTCCACCACCATGTCTCCCTGTCGATGACACGCCCACCCTTAGTAACACCAAGAACTCGCTTGCCCGCCGCAATGATTGCTGAATGAGCTCGATCGCATGCAGTCTGAGCGGTCTCGGTGTTAGTCAGTAGATTTTGACTCTCCACCTCCGCCAAGAAGTCGGTCTGCATCGGCCCATTCAACAACAACCACTTAATCCTAGGCTTGCGTTTCTCAGCTACTTTCTTTTTCGGAGTAACATTATAGTCCATGACAAGGAGGCGATGTTGGGCCGTCAGGCTTTCGCCGGGAATGACCTTACAGTTGGTCACCCTGTCTATATGACACCGTCTAGTCAGCAAATAATCAATTTGAGTTGAGTGGGACCCGTTCTTATACGTTATAAGGTGCTGAGGTTTCTTCTGGAAGAAAGTGTTCACGATGGCCAGATCAGACGCAATGCAGGTTCTTAGAATATTTTTTCCCTCTGCATTGCGAAGACCATATCCAAAACCCCCGTGAACACGTTCATACACCTCAGCGACCCTACCCACGTGACCGTTTAAGTCCCCCCAACTAAGATTGCTTCGGTAGACGGTATAGCGAGTAGGACCTCTTCACACTGCTCCCAGAAAGTCTCCTTTTCAGCCGCGCTACAACCCGCCTGGGGAGCATAAGCACTGATTAAGTTTGTGATAACGCCCTCGATCAGTACCTTTATCCGCATCAAGCGGTCGCAGCAACGGTCAACTTCAAGAAGCCCATTCTGAAGCTCTTCAGAAAGCGCTACCGCCACACCGTTTTTGCCCGTAGGTGACCCAGTGTATATAAGGCGGTAACCCTGCCCGATGTTACGAGACTTATTGCCCTTCCAGCGAGTTTCCTGAAGGAAAGCACACTGGACCCGACGTCTCATGAGTACATCTGCGAGTTCTCTGCATCGTCCGGTTAGAGAGCCAATATTCCATGTTGCAAAGCGGAGTTTCCGTCTGGGTACTGACGTCGTTAGCCGTGCCCGTACTTGACACGGTAGCCCTTGCCCACTTATCGCAGGTGTAGGGTGATGTGCCTGCGCGTCGTTTAGCGGCGACGCCCTAGCCATACCCAGCTTTTTTTCAAATCGGTCCATACGAGTGGCGAAGTGGTTTTTAGTGAAGCGATTGCCATCTGACCTCCAAACCCATTACTGGGAGAAACCAAGAAAGGAAAGGAAATAAGAGGCAGAAAGACTTGGAATATAGGGGAGGGACACCACTTACATGGATTGGATCGGGTTATGAAAGTGGTGGCTCGAGGTCCCGGGGTCGTGTACCCGTATGCCGAAAACCAAATATCGGACAGATAATTGGCTAGACACCCTCTGATCCTCAGATCATCAGTAATGAAACCAGTGTCAGCCAAATGAGCGTTTAGTATATAAATAATCTCTTCTTCTGGCAGATGAGTCGAAACATACCGAATACAGCATTTTTTGTAGATATGAAAATAAAACAATAATTCATAATTTTACAATTACACATTAAAATAATTTACTCATATTTTTTAAGGTTTTTTTTTATTGAATTTCATGGGCATAATCATCGACCGAGATAATACACGAACAACATGCTCTTTTTTTAGCCTTCGATTGAACTGAATGTGGAGGTGCCGTTAATACGTACTAACTACTAGGTAGCCGTGGTGACGAATGTGATTTTTATAAAAATGAAGCCGGCGTCGTATAAAAACAAGAAAATAAAAATGTCAGCCAAGTACAAATAGTTCTCGCTAATTTCATGACTGAAGGTAATAAAATTACATTTTTTTTTATGAAATGGACTGCAGATATAAGTTATGGTAGTAATGGTTTTTTTTTTTCTAGAATATATATAAATTTCCAATTTTCGGATATGTTCCTTTTATTAGATGTTCTAAATTATTGCCAAATTTCATTTCATACAAAATGCAAGAATGCCTATAAATCTATTTTTCCTTTTGAGGTACGGAACCGTAAAAAATAATTATATTGGGATAACATACAAATTGAGCTTAGTTTACGAAGTTTGTTTACTTAGAAATATTATATAGCTTTTATTGTAAGAAACGAATAGAATTGATTTATAGTGGGATTTTTGCTACTTAATAATTAATTGTAGATTACTATTTGTTAAGATTTCGAAAAAGGTAAACCGATGAGAATCGTGTTATATGGACACTTTGCCACTGCTAGATAGATAGTTGATCGAGTTAACAGCTAATGATACTAATTACTAGCATTACTAGCTTCATGCTCATTTGCCCATGCTCTTCACCCTGGAAATTCGATATTTAAATAGCATAAAAAAGTAACCCCAGTGCCATGAAATAACTGAAAGATGCAGCACATAAAATAAAAATACCACATTTCACCAGAATTTAACTATTTCTTGTTTGTCCAGAATCCAGACTAGTTTTGGAATGGACTATGGCGATATTGATGATATTTTACTTACAACAAATTTTAAAAACAAATTCAAATATATAGGATAAATAAAAGCATTCCAATAATATGAAGCAAAATTTTTATTAAAATAATATTTGTTTGAAATTGTACACATCATTATAGATATATTTCTTTAAAAATTTTTAAAATTCTGATACATATAATGTTTGAAGATTGGGTTCAATCTGCACAGCATGACAAATGTATAATATTCATAATACAAGGCTTGGCCTTTCACTGACTTTCTTATGTGGTAATAAATTATAAATTAAGAATTGTTAACATTGTATGTATTAATTTATGCTAAGATCACAGAACACAAAATTAATTCCTATGCTAATAATAAGTTAACTTAAAATACCTAATTTCCTAGTCATTGAATTGTTTGTGTCCAACAGTTTACCATTGAGATTATATTGAGATTTTTAGTTTTTCAAAATTTAATTACTCTAATTTTACTAAAGGAACAAAATAGTGAAACACTACGATCAATTTGAAACTACTTATAAAATTATATTTTTGAATGAATATTGAAATTTATTCTTTTTTTTCATTTTTGTATAAGTATCTTTGGGCCATAGAATAACCAATGCCTATGGTAAGTGCTGCAACAACTGTTCCTTGAGCTGCAACTCTAAGTTGCATTAAGAACACACTTGTGCTCATTTTGCCTCTGCTCTTATATTTATAAGCCCCATACCCACATACACCCATCAACCCTAATATACCTAAAATAAAAAGGATATTCATTTAATTTTTATTTAATATATTTTTAATTTAAATATAAATATTTGGTTCAATCCTTTGGCTTTGTTTCTTCTAAATAATAAAGATTTTTTATTAAACAATTCTTCACAAAGTAGATTTTTAAATTTTTTATGTAACTGATTAGACATTGTCTTATCTAATTGGGAAATTGTTCATCATCACATACAATAAATATTATATAAGCAATTTTTTAACAGTGTGATTTGAGCTCAGGACTGCTTAACACAGTTAAAGCTTTACAATAAAGTTTAACCTACCTATAATCATAAACGGTGAATCCTTTGACTTTCTTGCAAGGCGGTCTGCCTGAGATTCTTCATTGTATTCGAATACTTTTTGTGGATTCATTTTGAGATTCTATCACACTACAATTAAAAATTACATAGTTGTTACAGGAACATCCTTTTGAATTTAAATGGAGTATTAAAACATGCCATATTTTGATTATATAATATAAGTGAAAATTAAGGCAAAAATATTAAATATTTTGCTGGCATATACTCAAAATAAAGTAACATTATATTTTTTCCAATAAAACGCAATTTAAAAAAAAAATTATAATTATATAATTGTTACCTCAAGCCAATTCAAGATTAACTTTATTATATAATTTTAAATAGGAACTCAAATTTATTTAACCTTGCTCACACTCACTCCATTTTTTCGCAAAAAATGTATGAGTGAGGACAAATTACGCAAGGCTTGACATTGACATTAGCGATTATCACTTATGTCAAATAATTATGGTCGAATCGTCTAATTATAATCAGATTATTATTTAAAGTTATATTTTAATTTTTATATAAAATTATAGTAACTATCACCCATTCATTAAAAAAATGGAAAAAATATTTTAAAAGGATGCGTAATTTTAATTTTCCTCGATCTGGTAACAAGATAAAGCACCGCGCTGCGTTCCGCCGTAAATGTATTTCCTACCTCCTTACATAGAAAAGACAGATGTACGATAGCCTAGATGCGCCTCCATAGTCTTGCAACTCAACGCAATGATTAGGAAAGGTTTTCTCTCTGACTATCCCGCTATATGCGAAATGAAGCATGAAGCTACAAAAAATAATTGAAATGTTTAAGGTAAAACGGATTAAACTTAAAATATAAAAAATCTTTATTGAAAAATAATATACATTACTACACATTTGGTAAATTTATAAAACTCACAAGTACATAAATAGTTTTTTTTATAAATATTACCATTATGATATTAATTAAAAAGGCTGTTAATAATTATAATAAAATTCCAGTGAGGTATATAGAAAAGATAAAAAAAATAAAATGTATTAATATCTACTAAATATATTATTTACTTATTCTACTAAGATGCGCAACCAGACAGTTGCAAGTAAAAGCTATATTTTACATCTATAATAAAGAGTTTACATTTTACTGTAAAGTGTAATTATATTGAAAATTGCATAATAAATAATATCCTTCAAGCTAGAAATTTGGTCCCAGCAACATAATTTATATTTTTAGTTTAAAATTTACGAAGATTTCCTGAACTTATTTCTATATGTATCATTATGAATAATATCTTCTTATTTCTGCTAAAATAATTTCATAGCTTGACTCATCAATAATAATAAATCGTTTTGCTCTTCTACTAAAATAATATATATCTCCTGTGTAAATATCAAACCACAGTGCATGAATGTGCAAGTCATGTTTTTCTAACCGTCTTTTTAACATCCCATACGAAGCGATGTTTTGGAGTTGTTGTAGAGTATTGACCTAAAAATGAAAATTTATTTTTTTATATGATTTATTTATCTAATTGTCATGACAAGCTATCTTAAATAAAAATTTTGTTGAATTTACCTGAGATAGTTTATCTTCAATACAAAACCTATTTTCAGGGTCGATATATGCCACAAATTTTCTTTGTGGTGTTTCCGCGGTAAAAAGCATTGGCTTCTCAAAATCACCCTTGACATCTAAGAATTTATTTAAACTAGTTTTTCCATGAGTACAAAGCCATGACTTTAGTGGAGAGATTCTTCTTTGTTCCTGTTATTAAAGAAAAAGTAAATTTTTTTTGAGATAGAATTCTTTTTTTCAAATTATAAAAAAAATACTTACAAGATTGGATTCCTTATCACTTTTTAATTTATATAATAGATTCATTGCCTTACAATCGCTATGTCCACAAACTATAACATGTTTTATATCGTTTATAATGCAACTAAGTTCTAATCCAGCAGGTTCACAGCTCGTCATTTCATCTACAAAATGCTCAGAATGTGGTATGAGATTTCCTGCGTTTCTAACTGAAAACAAAACTCTTCTTTAAAAAAATCTCATATTAACGTTTGAAGAAGATATTTGTAATTGAAACTGATTGCATATAAAAATATTTACATACCAACAAACATGTCACCAACAGAAGTTTCTGTAAATCTAGTCGGAATCATTCGACTGTCCATACACGTATAGAATATAGCCTTCGGCTAAAAACATACAAGAATATTTTACAATTTTTTTAACTTAAGATGAATTATTGAAGCTTTTATGCTTTACGTAGTTCTGTGGCACTAAATTTCAATTTTCCGCATATGTCAAATGTCATGTCATGTCATAACAATACATTTTAATTGATAATACTATATATAACTCAAAAAATCATATCTTATTCACTTAAAAGCTATAATTAATCATTTTTTTAAATTTAATCTTCTAAAAATGTTAAAGGTTAGTTAAGTTAACTTACCACAGGATTGTCCCTGACTTCTTGAAATTGTTTTACCATGCTCGCTCTATCTAAAACTCGATATCTCATTATTCCTCGTAAAATTCGATCCATGTTTGATCCATGAGCCAACCTTGGCTCAAATTACGCCATAAGTGAGTAAGTCCGAGCATGTGTCTACGTTTGACACTTCTGACCTTCATTAGGCAAGCTTATCGCGGTCATTTTACTCGCATAAGTAACGAATTATAATGCAAATAAAAAAAATGTAATTTATTTGGAAAATTAGATGTGAATGATAACACACATTACACAGTAGATTAAAACATATAATAGAAAAAGACACATAAGTAGAAACATAATGCTTAATTATGTGAAATATAACTTACCTTTTTTATTTATCTAGATGAATGCAGACAGTATTATTGGTGATGGAGCTAAACAAGAGAAAATAGCTCCCACTCTTCCTGTAAATCATCGTTTCCTTGAGCCCCAGAAAGCTGTAAAAATAATAACTGATATGGCCATTTGGGAAAAGTCTGAGGCTTATATGGAATACACTGGTTTTATTGCTACATTAAATGAATCAATTAAAGGAAAACCCCTTTCTGTTGACTGCAAAATCTCAGATAATGTTGCTAAAACAGTTGATCTACTTCATAAAATTGATAAAGTAATTGATGAATATCCACCAGTAGAGCAGCCACAAAGATTTGGAAATTCTGCATTTCAAGACTGGTTAGCGAAAATAAAACAGAATTCTACACAGTTTCTCCAAGAAGCATTAGAGATTCAGTTGCATTTAGCTATTCCAGAAATAAAAGTGTATTTAGAAGAAAGTTTTGGTAATGCTACAAGAATTGATTATGGCACAGGCCATGAAATGTCATTTATTATGTTTCTTTGCTGCCTTTATAAAATTGGATTCTTCAATAGTGAAGATAATGTAGCTACTGTGTTTTTAATATTTGACAAATACCTTCAAATTGCAAGAAAGCTACAACAAACTTACAGAATGGAGCCAGCTGGTAGTCATGGTGTTTGGAGTTTGGATGATTATCAATTTGTTCCATTTATTTGGGGCAGTTCTCAACTTGTAGATCAACCAAGAATATATCCTCCTGGTAAATTTTTAGAAGATGACATCATTGATAAATATGCAGAAGACTACATGTTCCTCTCTTGTATTAAGTATATCAAGGAAGTAAAAAAAGGTCCCTTTGCTGAGCATTCTAATCAGTTGTGGAGTATTAGTGCGGTTGGATCTTGGGCTAAAATAAACCAAGGTTTAATAAAAATGTACAAAAAGGAGGTACTTGCTAAGTTCCCAGTCATACAGCATGTTCTGTTTGGATCTCTTCTTCCCATCCGTAGATTCTCAATTCAACACTAAAATGTGTTTTTAAAGTATCCATTAATAACAATTTATAACTCTTAACATAAGTAATTATTTTATGTATTTGTGAATATTTTTTCATAACAACACTGAAATTAATAAATTCAGTATTACGGAACACACATCATTTTGATTTACATGAAATTAGAAATTGTGATATTATATTAGATATATGTAATATAGAAACTTGAATATTTTTTTTGATGTTTCATTAAAAAGAAAACAGTTCAAATGCGAGTAAGACTCGCGCATCGAGAGTTCAATCCCAGTTTCATAAAAAAATTGATATCTTCGAAAAATTTGTTTAAATGGACAAATTAAAATGTTCGGGTGTATTACAACTTTAAGATACTTTTCTTTATTTGTACTGTAAGCATAATAGAAATTTTGATTACAAGCGAAATTCATACTAAATGCGGCAAAAACTAAGCGTAACGCGTATCTTTTGATTACGTTGACTTAAAAGGTTGAAATTCAAGTTGCTCCAAGGACTTTATGCCAGGGTATTTCATATTTAATATTAATTTCAGCTTTTTACTTACACAACATCTTGTGAAAGATGTTTGCAACAGACGCACGGACAATAAAGTGATCCTATAAGAGCTCCGTTTTTTCCTTTTGAGATACAGAACCCTAAAAATAGATTTAAAGGTCACAAAACTGTAATTTAGCGAGTGAAGTAAGAAATGTACTCAAAATGTTATTTATGTTGATTTTGAGATTATTTATTAGTCTGAAGTTAGAATATTATTATTTAAGTTTGATTGGCTCAACCGGCTCAATATTGTTAGATATAAAATCACGGATCTGGAACAGGTAATGTACAAACAAAGTATACTTGATAAAATAAGATTGGCTTTATAGCAAAAATTATTGATCGTAATGATTCGTTGACATGATAATCTAAGATATCACATGAAGAACCGTAATGTCCAGCTGATCTATATGAAATAATGAAATTGCGCCTTATTAGAAGTTGTTCAGTGTGATAGTTTTTTTCTTTGATTTGTATTTTGATATATATGTACAAAATCTGGTACACCTCATGTAAAACCACAATAGATAAGCTTATCAATAAAAAATAAGAAAAAGAATCCTTCGTAAAAGTTGTTGGACGGATTTAGCATTGGTATTTTGAGATTTTAGATTAAAATCTCATGAAGCCTCGAGGAAGTGAATATATTTAAAAAAGAATTCTACGCTCTGGTGGATAAACCACGGCATTGGATAGAAACATAAAAAAAATTTATAGCCTTTTTACATAATGTGAAAAATAAAGGTCCAAATCTTAAAATGGTAAGATAATAAAAATAATTGAATGTCAAGGTGGAAACAAATTTGACCCAATTTTCAATTACAATAAATTGGTACTAGTTTTTAATTTATTAAGACAGCCAATAAGTTGCTGCCTAGCAGTAGTATTACCTACCTACAGTAGGAACAAGTTTAACATGTGTTATTTATTTGTATTTCTCCGTATAATCTATATTTTTAAAATAATGTTAGAGAAAATATAGTTTGTTTGCTTTGAAATTGGCTTATAATCTGGTTCGATTAAGGGTAATATTATATATTTTATTTTTCCTACAGAACCTATATCTTGACAAGTTTCAGCTTTGGTTTCGACTGAAAATCTTGTTTCTGTGTACTTTTTGTAACTCTACTTATATAATTATTAAGATTTAATTAAAACTATGAGCAATACTTTATACGTTGTTTCTCAAGACAAGGAAGGAACAAATTAAAAAAATCTAGCACCTTTATGACATTTCGCCCGTTTTCTTTCAAATTCCGGCACTGCCTATATTCGTGATCAGGGCCATCGTTAAGTAGGTTAGGTATAATATATTCTGCAGATAAAACAGACTACTTAAAGGTGTTAGGCAAAATTACTGGACAGGGCTTGAACAGATTGTAGCCCCATATGTATTTATATATATATATATATATATATATATATATATATATATATATATATATATATATATATATATATATATATATATATATATATATATATATATATATATATATATATATATATATATATATATATATATATATATATATATATGTATATAGGTACTAATATCGGTCAATGGATTTTCCATTAACCAAAAAAAAGACGGGGATTTAAAACTGTTTGCAGAAAAAAACTGCCGTTTATTGAATTAATAAAACAATCTTTTTGTGCATCTTGGATACTACATTTAATAATATACAATCAAAATATTTTATACGATGTAATTACTTCTCACAAAATTAAAAAATTAAATAACCTAGAATTAAATATTAGTATTTGTAGTTACATTTAATATTTATTTATTATATAACACAGTCTGTAATGATTTTGTCGATATTGCGTAAATGGCACAATTTCGTTTAGTAATCTGATATAGCTACATTAAACATTGCTTCTGATAATAATTATTGTTTTCATTATAAATGATAAAAAGATATAACAAACAATTAGATATTTATTCGAAAAATAGAAATGTTTTGATGAAACTTCTTCTTCAATTTGTATATTTTAAATATAATATTATTTGTAAAGTGAAGGAACGCCACGCCAAGTACATAATTATAATTTGCAATTATCACATATTACTGTCTGGCAATTTTTTATAGTGTATACTAGTTAAAGAATATCATTCTTTCTACCTTGTCTCTAAAAAAATATAGAAGCTTGCTTTTTTAAATGCTCGTTCAGTATAACATTCTTACACGTGCAACATGCTCTTCTTAGCGGTTACGCTACCTCTCCACGCACAGTAGTGCCTTACAAGATATTATCTTAAATACGTAGTTTGATTTACACAACTCATTCCATTTAATTATGCTTTGGAAATAAATTAATAATACCTCTTTACTCTATAAATCCATTTAAAACTTAAGACTTAGTGCTCGTTATTGGGTGTGACACTACTACTGATTGCTTTTGGTTTGTTGAAATGGTTGTTGTAAAGAGTATAAGCCATGCCGGCTGTGAGCGCGCCCACTACGAGACCTTGTGAGATGACACGGAACTGCATTAGGTAGACACTAGCGCTCATCTTTCCTCTGTTCTTGTATGCGTAGGCTCCATAACCGACAGCGGTCGCCAAGCCAGCCAATCCTATAACAAGGAAAAATATTAATTTAATTAATGTTTAATTTTTTTTATTAATTACAATCTTCGATAAAGTCCAAGATCTTAAATTGACCGGAAATTGTGGAACAGAATGTCCTAGATACATAATACTTTTCATCTTTCCCGCTAATCTATAAGGCGCGTGGAATTAAGATCTATTGGTATTAAAAAGTTACAATTAAATTATATATATATATATATATATATATATATATATATATATATATATATATATATATATATATATATATATATATATATATATATATATATATATATTTCATAATAGCAGTTAATTACGGCTATGAGGATATCAAGGCGACAAGGACGTTCATGATTGTAAGCATGACGTCTACACGTGATCAATATAATCTATTTTGGTTCCAGTACAATGTATGTCAATGTCAATGTTTAGGTAGTAAAATTAAATTGTAGAAGTATCATTACAAATGAGGAGAGTAGTGATTACACTCAATTCTCAATTACTATATCGTTTGTTGTCTGACCTTCAAAAAGAAAAAAGAAGCATTGTAAAAACAAATCATCTCAAATATGTATGAAGTATGTTAATAACAATGCACCATACTATAATATTATTCTATGTGTCTATACCTACAAAGAATAAAATCCTTGTCCGGAATTTTATAAAACACACATTTATTATAAACAGAGAGATTATGACATCGTGACAGCGGTTCATGCAAGGTAATTAAGGATAGCAGAAGGTGATTAGCAGAAAACCGACTGAAGTGATAAGTAATAAGTGTGCGTTAATCGACGCGCAGTGTAGCAATTCTGTATCTCGGTATAGGCAAGAGATGTCTCAACAGGTATTGCTGCAAGCAATTTACATAATGGTAAAATCTTTAGCCGGGGTGGTTGAGGGACTGGACATGACGGAAGAATGGTAACGTGTTAAAATATTAAAAAAGTGTTTTCTTTATGAACCCACTTGTTAATTAATCATAACAGATATATATATATATATATATATATATATATATATTCAATAGTTCAAAGAGGTTGTCGCGGTGCAGTGTTACAGCGTCTGATTTGCATCTGTAAAAGTTATATGGATTCGAAATTCGATCTACAGTTGGAGAATTATTTATATTCATTATCTATTACATGCTATACTAGAGATGGTCAATGAATTGAGTCACGACATATGCAGTGTCAGGAATGTGATGACAAGAGTATCAATTGAAAAAAATATCGAAGTGCGAGTCGTACTCGCACACCGAGAGTTCCGTACCAATCTCATTATTGTAAGTCAACTGAAAGTACAGTTATAAAAGTAGATAAACTTAATTAAGTTGCTGCTATAAATATATATTTATATAATAGCTAAATAATTTTAAGTTTCACATACAATAAATAAAAAATATTTTAACTTAGCAACAATTATACTCGTCTTGTAAATATAACAATCTTCCTGGAAATTCCGCGCAGTTAACGGAATTCCCAACAAGATTGTGGCGAACTAACGGCAACGACTCGAGCCAAGCTCCGACAATCAAGTATCTGACAATAAATTCTTTAATGACATTAAATACATTATTTTAACAAATTTATAATTTTATTCATAGAGAAACGATTGTGTTAAACGGTAAATGTGCATTGCATTAATAAAATAAATAAGAATAAGTTCTTGAAATTGTTATAATTTAACATAACGTAAGTCGTAATATGTAAAGACTTTTAGCGCTTGGTAACTGCGGCTACAGTCAAGAGTCCCAAATGTGCTGCGATTGCGTCATCACTGCTCTAAAGTTTCATACGTACAAATAATATTAAAAACCGAATGCTATGGATGTAGAATGTAGATCTATCTGTATCAATCTGATATTACGTAACTGATCGCTTTTAGTGATAAAACCGGCCTATATATTTTCCTTATCAAAATGTGGTTAATAAATTATATTAGTATGGAACCAGTGTGTATACACTAGTTGTAACATTTCAATCAATTCTAAAGTGTATCAATATATTAAGATCGTTATCTATAGTATTGCTATATTATCATCATGTAGTGCTATTTTAACAGGAAAAATATATCTTAAACATGAATCCATGCACCCTAGTAAAAAAGGCGTTGATAATATACATAAAATTCAACTTACCGACTACCATGAACGGAGATTCCTTAGTTTTGCGCGCTAGCCTCTCGCCCTGGCTTTCCTCGTGGTACTCAAATATTGGTTGATCTTGAGCCATTTTTATATCTGTAAAACAAAACAGTCTATGTTAAGTTACAGTTCTTATTCAAAAATATAAGGACACTCAAAGTAATATTTAATATTTAATAGTAATGTAGACATTAACATGACGCACG
Organism: Dione juno; assembly: GCA_037127375.1. Classification (NCBI taxonomy): domain Eukaryota; kingdom Metazoa; phylum Arthropoda; class Insecta; order Lepidoptera; family Nymphalidae; genus Dione; species Dione juno. The sequence continues at coordinate 856,159 of JAXRJS010000009.1, read as the reverse complement.
TACGTAATTTATTCCAAGAAAGGTATTGAAAACACAACGCGAAGAAGACCAAAATGTTCCACAGAAACCGGTCAATACGGACTACACAAAATTGGAAATCTTACGTACATAGATGTCTCTTAATTCATTGAAGGTTGCTTACTAACCACCACAGTTTGGATCAATAGCGCCCTATTATATACACGTAAATAGTTTAATAAATAATATCGTGCAATATATCAGAACAATGATTTTGCTGACCGAGTACAAAGCACAGTTGTACTTGTAAGCTATAACCAACATCACTATCAATTCAATTCCATATGAAGTAATTAAATTATATTAATTAAAATGATCTTAAAAATTAAAATTAAAACTCACTGTAATATGAAGTTCAAAGTCACTAGACTGTAGACTGGAGTTATCACCTTGAAGCGTGTCACTTGTCAGATATCACTGCACACTGGGTGGATTCGTTACAACACAGCGCGATATACGTCTACGAAGCGGTCTGGTACCGTGTGAAATGAAAAGGAAACTTGCCATCCGTGGTTATAGCGAATTTTATCGGATGACGCAAGCCGTGTGTAATACTGCGCGTCTGACTCTTAGGTATAAAGCTGCATAAATATATAATGTGCGTTTGGTTTGACCGCTATTTTTAATGAAGTTGTTTCCTTTGTATATAGTACTGTCAGTAAAAAACGATTAGTCGACGTCTGAACATAACCCCGATGGCGTTACAGTGCAGTGGAACAGCGTCCGTATATAAAAGCGATGGTTGCGGGTTCGATATCCGCTCAAGGAATTAATTTTATTCAAGTTTTTGTTCATTTCCTCAGTTTGGTATTTTTTGGTGAGGCGTTAGATTTCGTCACACTGTCCGCCCCGTATTGGATGGAAGCTAGAATTTTATGTTTGACGAAATTGGGAATATTATAATCTTAAATAATAATAATTATTATAAACATTTGGAACTCCATATGGAAATTAAACCCACAATTATTTCGTGGGAATGTCCATTTCATAGCTTCCTAGGACACGACCCTCAAAATTCCAATATTTATCATAACACGGGTTTGGCATTATTTCCAAAGCCCATTGCCAGTTTTATACAAATAACATATTATATACTTTCATTTCTACGAAACCCGCTGCACGACGTATGGAATAACCCGTACGTAAGCTTTGCGTTCTCGTCTGCATTCAGTTGTATAGGGAAAACATATGAGTCATTGACGCTATTTTGAAAGCCATATAATAAAAAACGTATGAGATGATATTAAGATGAATTTAAAAAAAAAAGGAAATATTTACAATTAGTAAAACTTAAACCATTCAGAGTAAAATCTCTCGAGACAGAACTTGTTCTTTTTGCTGGGGACGAAGCTGTTACAATTCGTTATAACACCAATTGTCGAATTGAAAATGACGTATTCAGTGAAGGCCAACGCCATACAAGATAAGTGCTACCTACATGTCATTAAGGAAAATGCTTCACAATAAATAAATCTGATGCAGTTGTAATTTAGTTCTTTAAAAAATAATAAGATTAACTCGGTGCTGTGAAATTACATCTGACTGTAAACGCGACTCTCACTCAAAACAATAATATACCCCGCACTGGTAAGACAAAATGGGGCGCGAAGTTGCACTTTCCAACACGTAGTGTAGTGTTAAACGCTTGAATTCGGGGGAAAGAGGAGTCCACAAAATTTTCTACAGAAGTTAATAAAAGCTGTAAAACCATCTCAAAATTGTGGGTATAGAAATGTAATTAATGACTGTCGATTTTATTGTTTATCGTTTATCTAAGTTCTATACGATATTGATAAAAATCCAGCGATTGAATAAATCGCAGATTAGACATACGTCCAGGTTGCTTCCACAAGATAACGTAAATTATTCCAGATAACGAAGTATGAATAAGTGATAAACTGTTGCTAGTACATGTTGAGAGTCAACATTGTTACGTATGATGTAGAATACATATGTTCTAAATGTAGATAAAACATTATATTTTTAGATTTAAGATACTAATTTATATATTTATTATTTTTTAAAGTTTTAATCGTCACTAAGAATAGATAAATGATAAAAAAAACATTTTTGAACCCGCGCCTTGTACGCTTTCTATGAGGCGCGAATCAAATGTTTCTACGTTTTTTTTAGTATTTTATTTCTTTTATCCTATATTAAAAAAAATGGTCAAGTGCGAGTCGAACGGCCAACGGCACCAACGGCTCCGTACCAATTTCATAATTGTATTTACTGAACTACAATATAAATTTGTAATGTTTCTTCTGTGGTATGCATATAAATTTTCAATTCTCGGACTTTTATTTTATTTGTAGGTACTGTAAATTCTAACTCCTTGCCAAATTTCATATCTCAAGGTCAACTTTCGACAAGACGAATTTCATACAAAATGCGGCAAATATGGAGCATAGCCGTATCTTTTAATAGCGTTGAGCTTAGAGGTTCATTTGTACAGAACAAATCTCCAAAGAACTATAAACCTGAACTATATTTGGTACTGGTTTCAGCTTGACACCTCCGCACGATCTTGAGAAAAATGGTCTTGACAGACAGACAACAAAGTGATCCTATAAGGATTCCGTTCCGGGAAGTATGTAAAAGTAACCTTCCATTTATCCCTGATAAAGGCATGATGCAAGATGCATGAACATACAAAATATGATTTTATTAGGCATTTCACTTCAATTGCCAGCTATCAATTGTTTATTATTTCTGTAATTATATTACACTCTTTACTGACGCCATTTCATTAAGTACTAAAATGATTTATCAACGAATTTCAAGTAAGTTAAAGAATAGTTAGACATTTTAAAATTAATAAAAAAACTATGTTGTTTTTAGATAATCTATGTATTTTAGTATGCCGAAACATTTAACTTCAAAGTAAAGTAATATTTTCTTATAATGTACAACAATTCGAAACATATAAATAATCTTTTTCTAAATATTATGATTAAACAATTCGAATAGCAATTTTAATAGTTTTAAGGTCTGTTCACATTAAATGAAATAGTAGATATCATCTATGAAAATAAAAATAATAAACGATATGTACCTTCAAATGAGACAATAAATTGTATATATATGTAAGTTTTTTTTATTATAAATTTGTAATATTTACGAAATGTTTATTATTTAATCAGATAAAAATAAATACACAAAGAATGTAATTTGTCAGCCAAAAGTTGTTTAATGTGGACAGACTTAAAGTATAAGCCTTTATAAGCTAAAACAATTATAGATCACAGATCAAAACTTATGTTTATAATGAACAAATGATTAATTATTATTTGAATATGGTTGTATTGCAAACTCAAATGTATTTTCTAACAAGATTTTATATATAAACGCTACAAACGATTATATTAAACGGATCCACTATTTTATATATAAGTATATTGTCTAGATTAGATATGAATATATGGAAATTTAAATTTGAAATATAAAAATAAAATGTAGTAAATGAATTTATCTTTCTAAAGAAACTATATATTTAACAATTCATAAACAGTGTTTATATTTATTAAATTGTTCAATTGATTTTTTTAATTATAAATATTTTTTAAGAACATCTTAATATTCTGACATTTTTTTAAGGGATATTGCTGATTTCAACATATATCTACTTCTAAGCTTTAAAATTAATCAAACTGAGCTTCAAAAACTCATGTATTTCTTGATATTGAATATTAATTAAATACAAGATATGAAGTACTAATGAACTAAACAATTAAATTATTTTTAAATAATAAAATATTTTTCTTATGATATAATTATATAATGTATATAAGAGGATATCCAAAACAATATAATATAGATAATAAATAAATTTAATTAAATCAGCATATCCAACAGAAACGGAAACTAAATGTTACATCAATATATTACATATATCCAACAATATTTACACTTTGTGATATAACACTTTAATGGTATTTCTATTAAAGTGTAATCAAAAAACATATGTAACTTATTATGTCATGAGAGATGTCTTAAAATAAAATTATAATGTATAAATGTGACCACTAAAAGTCCCAAATTAATTTACATAGGTACCTTATATTAAATTATATTTTCTAACTATTAAGATTATTGGAATCAAAGGACAACTGTTATAATTATTGTTGTGTATCTCACGGTACCTACTTTACTTTGTTATAAACATTCTATCAACATTCCCACTTGATAAATTAATATCTACATTGACATGAACCAGGAATTACATATATTACGACCATAATAATCCTGCGGAATAGGTTTTAGAACAACCGCATTGAAATCCTGGTAAACTATATTTCATTCAAATATCAAAGACATTCCTAGCACAATGTTTATACCATCATGGCGTAGATTTGGCAAGTGTCAATCCTGGAAATTGACGAATGAAACGATAAAATCTTTTCAAAGTTAGCTCTTGATCCTAGTTAGTACGTATATGTAATATAGCCACCACATGTCCATTTTGAATTGAATATCATCCGCAATGTTCAATAGATTTTATTTTCATTTCCTTTCATTGATACTGGCTCGGAGCACTTGAAGATACTTTCTCCAATTTTTCAAAATGTTTTCTTGCATTTCTTATGTTTATCAAAGTCGCTTCAGATGGTATTTTCGGGTCCGACATCTCTACCATCACATATGTGTTGCTTGTGAAGCCATCTATGAAAGCTGCAAACACACTGTTTCTCACCTGAAATTATACACAATATTAGCAAACGAGTGACAGACAGATTGTACGCTCGGCCCAGGAGCAGCAGGCCTCCTGCAGCGTCTGTCTGTTAACGCGACAACTGTCCGTTCGATTCCCACTCAGACAAAATAGTAAATTTTCATTTCCTTAGCTCTGTTTGTTCAAGACAAAACAACATGCATGTCTTGAAAGGCGAGAAGCGCGGGACGGAGTGCTAATTTTCTCTAGTCTGGTCAAACCTAAATCCGTCGCGTTTACAATATTAATATCTAAGTAAAATATTTACATATGAAATTATTTATAAAAACAAATAATTACATAAAAAACAATTAACAAACATTAACAAATATGTAACCATACCTCCATACTCTGAAACTGAGCTGCAAGCTTAGAACAAGAAAGCTTAAACTGCTTTACTATATTAGATACTTTCTCAAAGCGATGCGCGTCGCGATGTGGCCGCCGTTGACAATGCGACACTACTAGGAACGTCGCCCGCTCGAATAATAACACCTAAAAATAAAAAAAAAGGTGAGAATTGACAAAATCTTCATACTCGTATTTCTGGAAATCATGTTCATGCTATAAAAATATTCTATTGAAATCGGATGGCTGGATCCGACGTCAATCGTGTTAGAATATTCAAGTAAATCGAATAGCGACAGCAAAGAAAAGATACGGATTCAAGATTTTCTTATATTGATAGAGAGAGATACAGGTGAATCAAAAGCGTGTCAAGGAGCAGCTTCACTTTTTTCCACCATAGCACGGCACCATAGAATCTAGTGTCAAGGGTGGAGAAGGGAAAAAATTTAAAACAACAATTTCCTTGAAATGGAACCTATATAACCATACCATGTTACCAACCATCAGTACTAGGTTGATAGAATTCAGTAATAAATAAAAATTGTATCATATCATGTCATGGTTGTGTAAAGAATGTATGTATATCTAAAAAAACGATATAAAAAATAAAATATTATCATATGACGAGAGACCAAACTGAAACAAAGCCCCATAACATGACACACAGCTTAAATTATGTTTCTATAAATCTAATATCTCTTTTCCACATATTGTACTCTAAAATTTAATTTTTCACACTAATATGTAGCATCTCTCACCAGTATTACATGATAAATCTATAATATTATAATTATTATTTACGCAATCCATTCTGTGACTCATTGTCACCTTCGTCTGTCATCGTCACATTTCCTTATCAATTTTCTGTCACATGGTTGAATTAACAGCTTATAGAATTATTTGTAAATGATAAATCTGTTTTCAGAATTCTTTTCTTTTGTACAATATTAATATAGATCACCTAATTATTTTTTGTTCATTTATAAAAGGGTATTTCATATTTTGCTCCAATGTTTGTGGGAAAGTTATAATTAATTTTGTTTAGAAGCAATAAAAGTAAAAAAAATATATATATATATATATATATATATATATATATATATATATATATATATATATATATATATATATATATATATATATATATATATATATATATATATATATGTATATGTATATGTATATGTATATGTATAGCCAACGTCCATGCCACGTTGAACACACCGGTTCTCGTCCGATCACCGAAGTTAAGCAACGTCGGGCGCGTTCAGTACTTGGATGGGTGACCGCCTGGGAACACCGCGTGGCGTTGGCATCTCAGAGGGTGTCTAGCCAATTATCTGTCCGATATTTGGTTTCCGGCATACGGGTACGCGACCCCGGGACCTCGAGCCACCACTTTCATAACCCGATCCATCCATGTAAGTGGTGTCCCTCCCCTATATTCCAAGTCTTTCTGCCTCTTATTCCCTTTCCTTTCCTGGTTTCTCCCAGTAATGGGTTTGGAGGTCAGATGGCAATCGCTCCACAAAAAACCACTTCGCCACTCATATGGACCGATTGGTCTTAGTCGGAAGGCAGACCCTGGCAAAAAGCCGGGACTAATGCCAGGAAGAAGAAGAAGTATATATGTGTGTGTATGTATATGTATATGTATATGTATATGTATATGTGTGTATATATATATATATATATATATATATATATATATATATATATATATATATATATATATATAAACTTATCCAAAATCAAAATATTCTTTATTCAAAGGCTATTGCAAGCACTTTCGAATCAAGTCAATCAAGATAAGTGTCAGAATTGTCAGTCCAGAAGGTACCACCAGCTCGGAGGGCAGTTCTGCTGAGAAGAGCTGGCAAGAAACTCAACAGTTGCTCTTTTTAATGTAAATTTACAATATATTTACAACTGTGGTAAGCGTCCCGAATGAGCATCAACAGTACTTCACACACTAACATCTATAAAATATTCTTGGAGTGAATAATATACTTTCCCTAATAATATGATTTTTATCTTGACTTTAAATTGCTTGAAGGATAAGTCTGGTAAGTATTTGTGGAATTTTATTATACATCCATCCACATCCATTAAGACATAATAACAAAAAAAATTGAGAATACTGACCTCATCAGCATCCACTATAGCAGCAAACTGTTTGAGTGATGACTCCAGTGCTTTGACATTCGGTATTAATTTGTAAACTATACTAGACCAAGCCCTGTAAATTAAAAAAAAAAGGTTTATAAAATATTACTAAAATATATAGTGCTATATATATAATGTACTGTATAGATAAATGAGCCTAATAAATAATATATAGTGCTATATATATAATGTACTGTATAAATAATTGACAAAGATATGGTGTAACATCTTATATATTGTTTGTTGCACTAAATATCTAAATGAAAACTACAATCATAAATTTTGAATACAACAGTGGACATATCTCTAGAAGAGATCTCTTCCAGTTAATCCAGAAATGGATAAGTAAATATATAAATATAAATATATAAATATAAATTAATAAATATATCAAACAAATATAACACAAAATAATTTAACTAATTATGTCTAATAATATAACAAAATTATACTATTTATTTTTACATAAGTGAAAAAGAACAGTGAAGTTAACTAGTAACAATTAATCTATTTTCCATTTTCCAAAAAATTTAGGAATGTTATGCATGCATTTAAACTAAGCAGACTCAGAAAATAATAATATTATCATTCAATCAGATAGGATAAGTATGTATTTCCCATGTAATACCCATCATTTACTGATCCCAAAGTTAAAATGTTATTTTAATACTTTTATTATAATTACTTGTAAAGAGTTTCATCCCATATACTAGTTCTAAAGCAGGTACATTCTAGTGGTTTAGAGAGCCTTTTTAAGTCTTCTTCACGGGTTTTAAAAATCTCTTCTCGCCTTTCTTCAGCAACAAGGTCCATTTTATGTACTAGACAGAATATTCTGGCTTCTGGAGAGTTCTATAAGAAAAAAATATAGAAATTTAAAAAAGATATCTATATTATTTTGACTATAAATACTTTCAGTAATAAAATAATCTTAAGAGAATTTAAAGGACACAATACCTGCAAAATGGCTTCAAGACAAGATTGATAGTAATGCATGTCTTTCTCCATCTCCCTGCTTTCAACATCAAACACATATATCAAGACCTCTACATTTCTGAAAATATTATCTCTTTGTGATGCAAAATAATTCTCCATGAATGCTTCTTGACCTCCACAATCCCATAAATTGAGAACCAAATTACCCAAAAATCGAACATGAGAATGTTCCACATCAACTGAAAGCAAAGAATTAAGCAGCTTTAAGTTACATGTAAGTTGTAATTATAAATATGCAATAATATTAGAAAATTTATTATTGGAACTCTCAAATTTATTATTGGAACTTATGATTGTAAGATACCTTGATCTTAACAAATAATATTATGATACCAATTTTTTAATTAATTATATTAATATTTAGATATTTACTTGTAGCACCAAGTCGCCGTGTGTCTCTTGCTATATAGTTTGCAAATATTATGGATCTCATACTGGTTTTACCAGATCCACTTTTTCCCATCAAAAGAACCTTTAATAATAAAAAAATATAATTTTAGATAAGTTTATAAGATTTCAGACAATAGTATAATATTTCAAATAAAACTTTAAATTCACCTTTTTCTTCATGTTGTTATATTAAAATTTCTTGTATAAAGACAATTCAACAAATTCTATGATTGGGGTATTAAAGCACTTTCAACTAGAATTTGATGAGTGAATATTCAATTTTGATAGCTAACGAATAAAAATGTATTACATTTACAAAATTGTAATTTTATACTTTGGAATCGCTGAGGGTGAATAATAAACTTGTGTTACGTTTTAATTATTCAGGATTGATAACATTACAAAAAATTAATAAATGACAATTTCTGATTTGACACTTGAATTTTTATACATTTTTGATACCATAGATTTTTTGTAAAGATTTTGTAATCTAAATATAAAAAAACTATGATTAGTCGCAAATAAGAAACCGTAAGAAAGAATTTTATACTTTTATATTATTGGAATTCTTTGTTCTCTTATTTTTTGAGTTCGCTCTATGATATATTTTTAAACGAAATGCTGTTATCGTTAGATGTCCAGTGTGGATAGATGACATTGCCTGTCAAAACTGCGCTGAATACAAAAATCGAGAACGTGATAATTGATTACAGCCATCAATTAAAATAAATATGACTGTGTTAAACTCTTAGAATATAAATATATTAAAACATGGCGCGTCATAGAAATGTAAGAAACCGAAATTATTCGGATGAGTACGACTACGATGATGTATATGGGCATTCTGTTGAAGAAGACAGCTGCTTATCGCCAAGCGATGCAGCTCAATGGTTGTACGATCGTTCTGGTAATCAACATGCTATATCGAACTTTTTAGATAGTCGCAACGATATTCAAGAAGAGAATGAAGACGTTGATACATCAGTTCCAGTTTTAGAACGACGGGAATCAATGGACCTACGCGGCCTAAATTTAAGTGAAGATGATGAAGCTAAACTGATGTCATGTCTCGATGAACTAAGAAATATTTTAGGAGACACAATCCCAGAAAATATTTTAGTACAATCTGTTTTGAATCATAATTTTAATTACAACAATGCTTTAGATGAAATATTGAATAGTAATAAAGGTAAAAATGTAGAACCAGATAGTATCAAGACGGTTATACCTATACCTGCAATAATTGAACCTAGTAAAGTAAATAAAGTAGTTGACACAACACCTAAAGTTATTACCACAAAAAGGGAACCAAGTAAAATTGGGGTTATCAAAGGTTTTAAAATTGGAGATGAAAATCTTAGAAGTCAGCCTGAAACACCAAGAGATCAGTCTCCAGCCTCTAGGGAAAGAACTCCTTCTAGGACAGATCAAGTAGATGATAACAAAGTTATTATAAAATCAAAAGAAAACAAAACTGATCCAAAACAACAATATACAAATGAAAGAGGTTCTGATAAAGATCATTTGTATATAGTTGTGATAGGTCATGTGGATGCAGGAAAATCTACATTAATGGGTCGTCTTTTGTGTGATTTAGGCGAAGTAAGTCAGAGGACATTGCATAAATATGAGCAAGAAAGTAAAAAAATTGGGAAACAAAGCTTTATGTATGCCTGGGTATTAGACGAGACTGGTGAAGAAAGATTAAGAGGAATTACAATGGATGTAGGGAGGGCTCAGTTTGAAACTAAAACAAAGAAAGTAATTATCTTAGATGCACCAGGACATGCAGATTTTATTCCCAATATGATCACAGGTGCAGGACAAGCTGATGTTGCACTTTTGGTAGTAGATGCAACAAGAGGAGAATTTGAATCAGGTTTTGATCTTGGTGGCCAAACAAGGGAGCATGCATTGCTTGTTAGATCACTCGGTGTTAATCAGCTAGCGGTAGCAGTAAACAAATTAGATACAAGTAGTTGGTCTCAAGACAGATTTAACGAAATTACTAAAAAGCTTAAAGCTTTTCTAAAACAGGCTGGATTTAAGGATTCTGATGTGACTTATGTCCCGTGTTCTGGCTTGACTGGTGAGAATTTAGTAAAAGGTCCAGAAGAACCTGATCTAATGAAATGGTATGATGGACCTTGCTTGCTTGATGTTATTGACAAATTTAATGTTCCACAGAGACCTGTGTCAATGCCATTACGCTTGTCAATTAATGATATATTTAAGGGCACTGGTTCAGGATTTTGTGTGGCAGGACGTATTGAAAATGGAGTTATTAACAAAGGAGATAAAGTTCTTGTTTGCCCTACAAAAGAAATGGCAGAAGTAAAAAATTTGAGCATCAATGACTTGGTGAGCAATGTAGCATTTGCTGGTGATCAAGTAAGTGTCACTTTATCAGGAGTAGAGATGCAAAATGTTGCTGTTGGATATATACTAAGTGATCCAATTCGACAAGTACCAGTAACTTCACGATTTGAAGCTAGATTGGTAGTTTTCAACGTAAAGGTACCAATAACAAAAGGTTTTCCTGTACTTATCCACCATCAGTCATTGGTAGAATCTGGTAATATAGTAAAATTAAAAGCATTATTGAATAAAAGCACAGGTGAGGTGTTGAAGAAGAAGCCTAGGTGCTTAGGCAATAATTCAGTAGCTGTTGTAGACATAGAAGTTAGCAAGCCCATATGTATTGAGAGATATAAGGATGTAAAAGAATTAGGACGAGTCATGTTACGTGTTGCAGGGGTTACAATAGCTGCTGGCCTTGTGACAGATATAATTACCATTTGATTGATCTGTAATAGGAGAAGAATAATATAGTATCTGATATTAATACTTATGTAATAGAAAATTCTTTGCCCCTCAGGTGCTGAGACATATTTATAAGAAACATCTGAAATACTGTTGTACAATAATGTATTGTGCTATACATAAAAATGGTTATACTTATTGCTAATAATTACTATTTATATAATGCTAATAAATGTTGATATAGTTGTTTCTTTATTTTAATACACAAAAATATTGGGCTTTTAACATTTTTTGTTTTAATGTGTTATAAAAGCTCATTAATATATTGAATTATTTAGATGATAGATGGCGCTGGCATCGTGATTCATTCATAGCTATTCATTTTATACAGATCAATCGTGTCGAAAATGTATGAAATAAAAGAAAACTAGATGGATAGTTTCTTCATTTCACTTATCTTTCATATCTAGAGAAGTAGGTAGAGAGAACTTTATGTTAGCACATTTTATTTTCCGCTGAGTATCCATAAAATACTGCTTTAATACATAAAAGAAAGAAAATTACAGGGAAATTGAATTTTCCTTAATACCTTGTAAAAAATTCGCATACGTTATATCATTTCGTGAAACAAAATTGTAATGTTCTTTCTTTTCCTTGTTTCCGTCTATCCCAGCGTATTTGACAGCGAATCGGGACAAGTGTCGTGAGTGTAACGAAATTTAATTTCCTTCTCATTTCCCAGAGGCTGTTTTGTTTGTTTGGTAAAATTACTTGTTCCAGCTATGTATGCTGTTTACAATTAGTATATTTATTCTTTATAAATAGAATGTCTTATTTGTGTTTTTATTTTAGTAAATAATTCATTTGTATTTAAATACCGTAGGATTACAAATTTAAAAATGAGGTATAGCTCATTTACCTTACCTATTTACCTATGCTTTCTTTGAACATATTTTTTTTTATGTAGTATTTAATATTGCTTTTAGCTTCACCTGTATTCCGCATATAGCAGTGAAGCAATAAAACTAATCTAACTACACTAAAACTTGATAAAAATAGCAACGCCTGGTGAATATTGTAAGCCACACAACTGCCAAGACTATAATTTTATTATAAGAATATGTATTTAAGATTCGACATAACACTATTTAAATTTTGTTATGATTTCTTTTTTTGCCGATTTGGGTCCATAGCCCGGGTGAGTGTGTATTTGTGGATAACATACCTAATATAAACACTATACCAAATACAAATACTAATTCCACCAGATTTCGCCACCGTACATAATTGTCTAAAGTGGAGTTCCAAAAGTACTGGGATATATAAAACTAAGAATTCATATAATTATGTTCGATCTAAAAGTGTATGACACAAAAGTCCGGCTAGAAGTCGTCACAATGGCGTAGATGGCGTCTTCATTACTGACATCTTTACTACGCTGTAGTGTTTAACATTTTATTTTACTTTACAAAATTATAAAAAATTAAAAGTAGTGGGATTTGAACCTGCGCCTCTTGGACGACGATAGCTTGAGGCGTGGCTTCAAATCACACTGCGTGAAAATTTTTATGTTATCTTTGACATTAAAGATGGTTATGATTAAAAAATAAATATAATTACGCATTTATAACTTTCAATATTTTTATTTAGTCTAGAAGTAAAATCTAAGAGGCAGTAAATATCGGTAGAAGGAGTAGCAAACGGTCATATGATTTAAGGAATGTAATTTAGCGTTCTGATTGAAATATCACAACGTCAGGGACATTTTCTAAGATTTGTGTATTTAATTATTTGGACCGGTTAAGCTGTAGTTGACGGTGCGATTTATTACCTCCCAACTTATTTATAACATGCTTATTTACAAACAGAAATGTTAATTAGAGCCACTCCACGTCGACGGTTTAACATAGGAAATTAAGCCGTATTTAATTAACCCTCTCGTAGAACAATATGCTTAAATGTTTGCCGTGCGTACCGAATTTAATGTAATTAAAATTAAAGCCTACCTACATGTAAGTGATAGAGAAAATACTATATTTCTACTTTGTTCAGCTCATAATAAGTTAGGCAGAGAAAACTTGGTGTCAAGACACTCCGTTATCCTCTTTCCGCCTGAATTTTAGCACAATGCGTGTTGAGTGGTGTAACTAAATGACGCACTTTGTATTCGGATTTTGGAGAGCGGGAAAATGAAAAAATATATTTCTTAGAGATCAATTCTATGAAAATCATTTTGTTCCATTGCACAATTAGCCAAGAAAATTTAAAATTGAAATTGTAATGAATCAATTTTTACTACTTAAGTATAAAATTCTCGTACATGCATATCTATTATTGACTTTGTCATGCCAGAGCGAGGAAATCCAAGTAACTCTTTTCCCCTGTGGAATTGAAACCACAACCATAGCGTTCACATTCAGACACTGCCCCTATCTGCTTAATTACTCCTGATTATGCTCTATGACGAAAATTAAAATAAGCGAGCTGAAAGGCGGTAAGTAGATAGACTACGAGTAGGTATAGCACTTAGATTTGCTCCCGAAAGTAATTTTGCAGATTAAAGGAGTCAAAGTGAGGAACAATTTTCGCGTTGATGAATTTTTTATTTTTAGGACTGCTGTATCCAATCCTGCTACCCTATCTATCTATCTGTCTATCTATGAGTTCTATATTTGAATGTTTTATTTACCAAGTTACAGGTTATGATTAGTCATCTAAGATCTCATTGTAATTTATATATTTTCGTACGTTATATAAGTAGTTGAAATAAAGAATAAATGGTATGAAGAATTCGTAAATTAAAAAAATTTAAATCAATGCTTTTTTAAAAAAAAATTTACCGTCCATGAGGCGCGGGTTCAAACCTGCGTTAAAATGTTTATATGTTTTCTTTAAGTATTTTTCTATCCACAGTGTGGATTAACACTTTGAAAATCATAAAACATTTTTTTACCATTACAGCAAGCGAATAATGGGGAAAAATAATAGGGCTGGTAGCGTTAAGAGATATTTTTTTATCAATACTGCGAGCGAAGCGGTTGCTGGCGGACGAAGTGAGCAGACGGTGAAGGACTTATACGTATTATAATATTAATAATCTAATTATTGATTACTTAATATTTCTCTAAATATTTTTATTTTTTTATATCAGGACACTCTAGACACATGGTCTATGAATATTTGTATTATTATTTTATTATCCACTTTATATAACTAACTAGCGACCTGTTTGCGGCTTCGCCCGCTTGATTGACGTTCTCGGATTTACTTAATATGCATGTATTTTGCATATAAGTTCTTTCCTTTCAAATAACTTTGTCAATGAAAAATTAATCAAAATTTTGTTTAGGTATATGTCATGCATATAAGTTCTTTCCTTTCAAACACTTTGTCAATGAAAAATGAATCAAAATTTTTTTAGGTATATGCCAAAGACTATCCGGACGAAAGGTGGACTATCCGGACGAAAGGACTTGCACGCGGTAAGCTCGGTTTTTCCAGCGTATATAATCTTCCAGTGAAAGTATTATGTAAATCGGACCAAATGGCTTTTTATGGTTTAGTTACGTTTACATGAACATATGTACTTGAAAAAGCATAGTTATTTTGAAATCACAAACAGACACTTATATTTTGAATATATATATAAATATGCATATATTTTCAGTACAAACATATTTTTGTATTACATTTAACGGTTCTTTTTCAATTTTGTACTTCAATTAAGCTATAGTAATAATAAATAATTTTGTAATAGAATTTACTACAAGCACAAAAGCAAATACATTATATATAGGCGATAATTATATTTACTCTGTGAGTGCGGTCAGACTACTCGTGGACAACACGGTGACTGATCGGTTGTCTGACAGCGAGGGTCTGTAACAGGCATTACTATATCACTCGCCAATGTGTTCCTAGCATGTAAACGATTTGTTTTTATTGTTTATTTATTTTCATACAACTTTCATGTAAATTGAGAGAAATAATAAACTCAAAGAATATAAGATCAATTTACTTACTAACTTTGATATAAATGAAAATAGTATATTAGTATATATTTATACCTTTATTTTGCTATCGGTTTTTAAAGGTTTGATTTTTAAAAATTCTTACTGCGATCTTACTTTGTATTTAAGCCATTTTAATCTAATACATTACCTTCGTAATGAGATATAATATAGACTGTTAAGATGCTTTTATTCCTCTACCATTTTTAATGAGCAACCCGCATTTATGGTATATTTGAGAAATATAATACAATATTCAATAACGAAAAGAAAATTAAAGTCACAATAGAAAGACAATTAAAATTAATTCCGACGTCCTTAGAGGGAGGATGGGACTTATGTTAATATTCAATAAAAAATAGATATTATTTATGGTTATTATTTCACTTGGTATATAATATATAATTTAGGTATATGGATGTATTTTTAAATTTTGCGAAAGTGGTCTATAAGACAGTGTTAATACATAATTATTTTGTCCAAAATCTACGATCACGATACTCATATATACACACATATATATATATATATATATATATATATATATATATATATATATATATATATATATATATATATATATATATATATATATATATATATATATATATATATATATATATATATATTGAAAATATGGAATAATTTATTATTTTCATTTTTTTACGCAGTGGGACAGTGTCTGACTACTCGTACTCGCCATTTTTTTGTTGGTTAACTGAACCAGGTTCGAGCATTTGAATCCGCATTGTCACTGCCACTTCACACGCAATACCTTAAAAATTCATCGCTAAGTAGAGAACGTATGGAATTAAAGAGATTTTTTCCACCTTCAATTACCACATTCAATTATTATATGCTAACACGTTTAAATCTACGCAAGTAAATTAATTAATTAACCTAACAAAGCGGTACAAGAACTAATTAGGAACTAAAGTGTGCTTAAGGCCAGGTATGCACTTAGGAAAGCTTGACCGCCTAATCTCGTTAGGGCACTTTGGGATTACCAACTGTTTTGACATTACGGGTAAGTTTGTATTTGTTACTGACTATTAAGACGTTTAAATTGCTTTTGTTGGTTAGTTATATTATGATCGACATTTCTACAAATTCTATTATTCATATAATATATAGGTATTTAACATATACTAGTTTATTTTCTACTAGCGACCCGCTCGCGGCTTCACCCGCTTAAGTTAGCTAGATCGCGTTCGTTCTAAAATACTTCTAAAACTTACATAACAATGTAATTCTTCGATTTTCTCGTCGCCTTTTTTGAAATCACTCTTGTCTATTATTAAAAAACACGATCAATGAACCTTTATGTTTCTTGCATGTATATATTAAAACGTAAACGTATATTTACTTAACAATTAGTCTAAGCAGATTATGTTATAGCTTTTCCATCATAGCGTAAAAAATACAATATCCACTTCCCACACTTGATGACTTATTTATAATCCAAATCATACCAACACATATTTATTTTTTATTTAAAAGAAGTAAATTGAATTTTTTTTTATTTTTAAATACACCGAGTTCTTCGTGTTCTTTATTCTAGTCTTGACAATTGTACTACTACTATCTTCTATTTCAAATATCGCCAATGTTTAAATTAAAATATTATACTAAAAAAATTTATTTGAACTTCAATAATGCTCATATTACAAAGAAATTAAGTGATTTATTCGATAAAATCTATTATATATAATTTAACTTCACTTGCTAGTAATCGACTTAATTAAAATGTCTATTTTTTCTACTTTCCGTAGAGTTGAATGCCAGGACGACAACTATTCTATATGTTGATTTAGGTCAAAATGCTGTCAAGCTGTCAAAATATATTCATTCTTTAGTAAAGATACCAGTAATCATAGTTATTAGACTTTATCGGTAATAATTTTTTTTTAAGAAAACTGTTTCTATGCTGAAATTCATCGTAATTTAATCTTCTTTGTTTTTATTTTTCGTTTGACGTTTGCATTACATATCAGGATAAAAACTATCCTATATATATTGTGTAAGGCTATTAGCACTTCTCTTCAGTAATTTAAATAATTTAAATTTATTATTTTTTCATTTATTTTCCGGGAACAACATGGAAAACCGGGATAAAAACTAAAATTTATGTGAGTCGGGACTATAAGCTATTACTATACAAAATTCATTTATATCTGTCCAGTAGTTTTTGCCTGATTGGAGCACAAATAAACAGACAGATAGACAGAAAGACAGACAGACAAAAAATCTGCTGAGTTTATTTTTAGCTTCTAATATCGATATATTAACCGACCCAATTAAAGTGTTTTGTAAATCTTTAATGTACAGAATTGACTTTTCTATCCCGTACTTATGTAAAATAAAAAACATGTACAAATGTTTAGTAGGCATAAAATATTAATATTTGGTTGTTAATAGATGTTATTGAATAAAAAAATATATAACAAGAGAACTAGTTATTTTCATAGTAATCTATTACATAAAGATAATGTACTATATATAATCTACGCAATAAAAACATTCGCTAATCTAGATTAACATCTCTTGATATGTACGCGGATTTCCCTATCAGAAATCTGGCTTAGCACTGGAGATGCAAAATTAAATTACAAAATCCAATAGACATTCGATTTTCGTGCAATAGTGTGCAGTGTGCATTAAATTAATACAATCTTTTATGTTTTGCATTTTAGCTTCATGTTGCATAGCCTTATAAAGCAGGGTTGGCGAAGGAATCTAGATTCCCTCACTAGTGTCAAGACATTCCGTTCCTCACTTTCCGTCCGATTTTCGAGACATTCGTGAGTTCGTGATTCAACTATCTGAGCATTTCTCTAAGTGGACAATGAACCCAACTCAGTTGCGTTTAGAGTCAAACACTGCTCCGCTGCTCCATATTTAGATTATGTTTTTAAACATTAATAAAGTTAAAATGGCAAACTATTTGGCCTGATACTAGGTTCTTCCAATCTACTCTGTTATATGGAATAAAGCGTGTAGCTAGTAAAATAGAGCGTTTTATTTATTTCTTTTTATGGGATTCTTGGCTTTATTTATTTCTTCTCCAAATTTTGATTCATTCATAAATAAATATAATATATAATAAATTAATGTATTTTGGTCAACTTAAATTAGTGTACAATTTATTAATATGAAATGATGCGAATTGAATTGTCACACAAAAACACTTTATTTAAAAGTAATTAAATAAACATATATTAAGCTAAAAAGATTTTATTTAGTAATGTATTCATTTAATTACTAATGTAGTATAATAATAACGACTGATCAACAAAAAATATTTAGGTAAAAGCCAATAACAATAAAAGGAAAGTTAAAGCAATTCTGCTGAAACAACTTTCGAAGGTAAATCGCTCTTTAATGTAAACGTACATTCCACTGCGGAGGAGTCGATAAGTGATTCAAGCTGAAACACAAGTTGGCAAGTGCATGAGAAGTTAATGGGCAAGTCTGGTTAAAGTGCTATTTACACATCACGACTTAATTGCCATCAGAAGTTTCTTGGGAATGTATAGATTCCATTTTGCTAACTTGTCAGACTATGAATATTAGTGTCGAGCTCGTGATGCTTTTATTTTGACGCAAGTTTGACGTTTGGCAAATAATTAATGGTAATTTTTGAATATATAATATCTTTTTTTAATGGTACCAAATACAAATAATTTCCTTCTATATCATGTAGTTATCATGGCGCAGTGGGACGAGTCTAAGTCAACGTAATGGATAGAGAGATTTAGATTTATCGTAAGATTTAATGGTAACTAGGAAAAGTTTTTATGTTATCCATTAAACAAGTAGTGACTCTTTAATTTTTGTTTTTATCTTAAAACAGCACACAACAGAACACTCATATGAAAACTCTTTTATGCCATCAACGCATATCTTATTGCGATTTCTTTCAATCTCGATATTGTTCTCTATGATGAATCGAACTGATAATAAAATTACGGTATTTTGTTCAATAATAGAACATTGAAACGGTGTTAAATGGTAAAGCCATTTTCCATTTGTATCATCAATTTTCACAAAGACACATTAATTAAAATACAGTAATATCTCTTTTTTACCGTACACTCTCCTTTGTGTATTCTCCATTCAACGTGACACTGGCGAAGTGAATTGTGCTCCACTGGCACGCTCGAAACGCCCATATATAAAGATAAGAAGAAGAATTAAAGTACAAATAAATATATTACAAAATAAACACCACAGACGTTTACTTAAGATTTTGCGATATAGGTGCTACTTATAAGCGCACCTTCATTACTAAGTATTAGAAGATGAAGGAACAGTGAACAAAAGCAAAGGTGTGCATCAAGTGGGATGTTTCCAATCTCACACGAATAGAGGTGTTACTCAGTAGGGATTTATCTTCATGGATCATTCTTTGTTTCGATTCCAACCGGCGGTAGGTATCCTGTAAATTTATACGACGCTGGAAAATGATATGTAGTAAGTGTTGATATAATATACAAATGTACATAGATAATTATATACAACATAGGTATTTAATAAATTAAAATAGACAGAAGTTACCTACATTCCGCCTAATTTTGGACACATTGCGTGTTGAGTGGCGGAACTCAACGCCTTGCTTTATTTTGTAACCAGTAAAGAAATAATTCATTCCCTTTCGAACTGAGCCTACTATATAACCGTCTGCGCAGTGACAGCCTCTTAAATTCTTTTTTTACATAATTGATCTTATATCTACAGCCTCTTGATGGCATGTATTGGGTGGATGGCATATATTATGTACGTTAAAAAATATGCAAACAAAGATCTATTTGTATTTTTTGTTATTTTAAAAATTATAATATGAAAATAAATTATGAGTTTTGTGCTCCCCCAGATATACCACAGGACGTATTTTTTTATAATTTTGCTTACCTGTCTTCATTTATTTAAAGACTCTTAGTGTCGATATTGTTGATATACGGTCACCTTTGGAGACATCTATGGACCAAAATCAAGAAAACTTCTAGAAATATAAATATGTATTTGCGTAAGCTATCAATGAAATCACTCTATATATTAACTTATTAACTTGTGTGTGAATGTATATTGTTGTTTGTACAAGTAAACGTTGAAAATGTGCTGCTTAAATTATTGAAACTTGTTATTCTTGTTCAAAGCCTGTCCAATTTTATGTTAAATAAAAAGTGATTTAAAATCTCGTTACGGAATTCAACACACACTACTGAATACTGTAAAGTATTTCAAGTCATAAGTATAATGACAGTATTACGTTACTTATTGAGGATTTTTTTAATGTAGATATAAACTACATAATATATTGTATAACAATAAAATTAATTAACAAATTCCGATTTAAAAAGTATTGTTTTAAATACGTACCAAATTATTATGTAATTCAAAAATAAAAATAAATTAATATATATTTTTTGTATTTCATAAAAAGAACACTCAATAACTGTTACTGTTATTATAAACATTTATTTCTTTAAGAATTCTACATCCATAATATGAAGTCAGTAAGAACAACTGTCGTATTATTTCAACTTCATACTTTATCGCGCATATATCAGGGTATGTAGAGAAAGCTTAAAGTCAAAGCATTCCGTTCTCCGGTTGAGTTGAATTGTGAAAACCCGGTAATAAAAAATAATTTACTCCAAATGGGAATCGAACGCTCAACCATCTATATCACCATCTATAACCAGATGGTGGTGGTCAATAGATATGCCAAATCATAAATACATCTAGAGTGTATCATATAATTTACTGAAATAAATTTATTACTATTAATTTTTCACTTAAAAATCTCTTCTACATGAAGAGATTTTTACGAAGGTCATAAATAACTAAACACGGGCCTAGGCCAAGTATGTAGTTTGGGTGAAATGTGATCGTAGAAGTAATGTAGATATTAGAATGCACTAGTAATTTAAAAGGAGCAGGGCTCAAGTTATTATTATTATTATTATCTCATGTACATTCAGACCTTATTCATAATAAAAATAGTAAAGGAGTATAAGAATTCGTCAATTAAATGTTATATAATTCACTAGTTATATAATTCGAATGGTGTAAGAGGCAGAGAGAGAAAGAGAAATTGTAAAAAACAAATAACAATGAACAAAATACTCAAAAATGCAATTGCCTTGTAAATTGTAATCATGCGTTCAATTGGCGTGATCAATTAAACTATAAGGAATAGATATATTTGTAATTTTTATATGTTTTCTTTAAGTAAGAATAGATTTGAGAGCTTTTTTTGGATTTGATGTAGGGAACATCAAAAAGCTGAATGAGGCAAATTTTTGCAAACCTGATTTACAGTGTATTTTAAATATAATTTTAATATAATCGTGTTCTTCACTTATCTGACATTTTTCATGTGTAACGCCTATTCACACCTGCTTATTTCGGACGGAAAACTCGTTTCTCTGATACAACACATGCATCACGGAGATCCTCTATCTACATTAGGTGGCAAGTGATATATGTGTTCCCAACTGTATTACCTACTAGGGATTCTTTGACGTAGAAATATCCAAAGCTGTTTATTTAGTAAAATAGAAGGTTTTATTGTACGAATGCCTAATAGTATGACAAAGTATCACAGTTTACTGTCTAGGTCTATAATTTTTGTTTTTAAAACATATAAAAAACATTAATATTTTGCAAATTTTTTATAAATAACATTAGATATCCATGTCATAATTGTAATTTACGCGTAAATTTTAGGAAAATACTTTTATATCTAGACTTTAATAAATCATTTACTTTAAAAATTAACATTTCAAACTGCTATAATGTAAAACTTATAAAATAAGTTACAATTAAACTCAATTAAATATAGAGACAATTGTCAAAGACAATATTAATTAGAGCATTTTCGATTATCCAATTTGGCATTAATTTAACATAAGTAGTCAAATTTTAATTGATTTTAAAAGCTGCTGTTTTGTTTCAAATATTTCATATCCGAATCCAATTGTAAACGTAACGTAAACGTTTGTAGAGGGTACCGCCCGCATTTCCGCGTCAAATGCAATTCGGCTCTATCAGTGAATATTCCCATGCATGTGAACGTCTCTGTCCACTCATGCATCAAGTTGAGACGGCTCGTTAGTAACAAGGCAATCAGTCTATTATACAAATTAGCCCCTGTTATTGCGTTTAATACGACAATTTGATTTCTTGGTATTATCATTTTCCCATATTTATCAATTGCGCTCATTTGTAGCTAATGTATTGTTTTATTATAAGTGACAGGCAATTTTTGTTATTTAATCACTACTTATTAATTGGAAATTTGTAGGGCACAAATTAAATTTATTTGTATGTGTAAAACTTCACTCCTCTCATACATTGCATGATATTTCATTTAAACTATATTGTACTTCGATTTTTATCACGCATTTTCAATGATGGACTCTTTTTTACTGTACGTATCTCAAAAGGAAAAAATATATATAGTATAGCTATCCCTTATTGTAGCTATCACTTTTTCTCTGCATCTCTGCAGCAGCTCTGATGCATCTATCATGCTCATGCAGCTCTCATGCATCTATCAAGATTATTTTTTCCAAGATCACGCGGAGATGAATCTGAATATCCAAGTCTGTAGTCCCTTGGACAAAAAAAAAATAAACTAGTAAATGAATTAAATCAAAAGATATGACCGTTTATTCTTCATTTTTGCATTTGTATGAAATGAATTTTGTCAAAGAATTCGTTCGTACAGTACAAATAAAGGGAAAATTAGAAATTTTTTAGGTCAAAGAAAAAAAAAACAAATATAAACTTATTTAATACAAAATGAGTGCATACGACCGTAAGTTAAAGTTTTCAACTTTAATAAGTTTCAATTCCCGCTGACCTACAATCATCATGGTACGGAACACTCGGCGTGCGAGTCTGACGCCCTTGACCGATATTTTTATTTTATTTTCCATCCATTTGGAGACATGGTTTGCCGGGTGGCTGAAACTAATCCCTGCTTTTTCTAGCGGAAAGCCACCCAGCAGATCTACTTTCATATATATAAATGTAAGTATAGTTGTTATAATTAAAAGTGATAAGATAGTAGACAGATAGTTTCCTGGATACTAAAAAGAACTAAGCTTCGCAAAATAAATTTAGTATTATTTAGAAACACCAATCATATAAAATTATTACCCATATGTTTTTTTAAATTTCACTATTAAAGCGTTAATTTTATATTTAAAACTAACTTTGTATAAATAAATTAAAATGAAATATAATATAATACTGTGTACAATGTGACCTTTTCTTGGAATCCTTCGTCTCTGGGACCGGATTTAGCGAACCATCAAATGATGACTAATCTTACCTAAATAATGTATATTGGGACTATAGAGATTAACATCTGCTTCATTAATTAGCCGTCTGGTTTTTATTGAAACATTAATCTGGCACACGAATAAGTTATTCAATTAACACTTAATTGTGTAAAGTGTTAATAACTTTTTTTTATTTTAATAAGTATGTATATAATCTCTTTGCTTGCCGCTTCTCTTGGTGTAATAATAAAAAAAATATCGGTCAAGTGCGAGTAGTATTCGTGCATCGAAGGTTCTGGACAAAATTTTTAATTGTGGATCAGTGGAAATTACAACTTATCTTTATAACTTTACGAACTTAAACAAATATGGAAATATTTTTCTTTTGATTACGTCAAATATATATATCTATATATATATATATATATATATATATATATATATATATATATATATATATATATATATATATATATATATATATATATATATATATATATATATATATATATATATATATATATATATATATATATATATATATATATATATATATAAAATTTTACTATTCAAGGTCAACGAACTATTTTAAAGATTATAAAAGTAAAAACTTAAATTTGCAGATGATTGCCACTAATTTTGTATGAAATTAACTATACATATAAGATTCTAATGATTAGGTTTTGATTACACAGCAAATCTCATACAAAATGCCACAAAAATGAAACACAAACGCACGTATCTTTTGATTGAGTTGCATGATTGATTTATTCTATGATCCAAAGGAACTGGATATTTTTGGTTTAAATTTTTACTTGATACTTCCACACAATCTTTAGTAAAATTTGACAGATGACCTTGACAGATGGAAAGACAGACAGACAACAAAATTAACCTAGATGGGTTTCATTTTTGGTTGTGAAGTACGGAACTCTAAAAATATCAACACTCGATTTCCAAGTTTTAGATGTACGCTATTTTTAGTATAACATTAAATTAAGCAAAAGATTTGTCAAAAGACCATAAATATACTTTCAATATTTTAGAACAAAGAATGCTAGTTTTAAAGTATCGTATAAAAAATATTTTTCAGTTTAAAATATATCGTGTTTCAAAATATAGTAAAAAGTTAAAAATAAAATATTCCTGTTTTTAAAATAAACGGTTTTAGTAACTTTAGTTTTTTATTTCACGCTTCACTATTTATTTCACATGTTGTTATGTAGAGTGAACAGATCATTCGTTCTATAATTTCCTCTCGAATTTGAGACATGAGTATTGAGTGGTGGAACTTAACTCACCGCCTTGCAGAGTAGAAATGAACATGATTTAATCTCTGGGGAATTGGATTGTGGGTTATCATCGTATTAACTGTCACTGTGGGACACTGTGTCACAACAGCCTTAACTTACTAACTTATTCATGGATTCTTCACATAATCCCAGCTAAATTGATTATTTAAATATAAATACGTTGCACAGATACGTCAACTTTACTTATTACTATTTTGTATCAAATGAAATCAAAGGAGGTGGTAATTTTTTCCTTGCAATGATATTAAATAAGTAATTACTTTATAAATTCTCTGTATTATATTATTTACGTAAAATGCTTAATGCTAAAAGGAAATAATATATATATTTTTTGCTACGCTGAATGCTCTAACTGCTTTAGATATGAGTAATAAATTGTTTTAATTCTCTTTTTCGCCATTTACGGGTAAATCCGTTGCTGTGCTCGCTCACATTACAATTTTAAACGATGCATCTTCACGGATGTGCTGATACTTTTTTATATTACCTTAGTTTTTATGTTTATAGTATTAGAAATATAGCTTTAAATTGTATTTTTTGTAATTTATGGAAGTAATTTCACCTGATAGTTGGCTACCATGACAAAAGCATTTCTTTTTGTTTTTACTATACCTATACAACAGCTTTTACATAGACTTAAGAATTCATATGTATTTAATGTTTATAATTATACTCTGAATTTTAGTTAATCACTATCGTGAGGCTTATAGAAAGCAATGGTTGTGGGC
This sequence comes from Dione juno, assembly GCA_037127375.1. Lineage (NCBI taxonomy): Eukaryota > Metazoa > Arthropoda > Insecta > Lepidoptera > Nymphalidae > Dione > Dione juno. The sequence continues at coordinate 830,422 of JAXRJS010000009.1, read as the reverse complement.
AAGTGAACTAAATTTATTATAACGGTAGACGGTATTTTCTAAAGGCAAGGTAAGGTTAGGTACCCTAATGATTAACTATTTATTTTCAACAAGTTGCTTCTTAATTTTTGCACTCGAGATAAACCTACGTGGTTTTTTGTAAATATATAATAATAATAAGACCATCTCAAGTCTGTATTTTAATTGTAAATTTTTCAAGACTGAACATATTTTAAACATAAAAAGGAATTGTCCTCAAGCCAAGGAGTCATATTTAATAGAAAGCGCCCATATTTTTTATACTTGGAATAAATAAAAAATAGAGCATGAGTTTTTTTTTTACTATTAATTAAAATTTGCTTACAATTTATAGAAGTAGACTGTAAACAATTACTTCAAGAATAAAAATATCATATTATATATATTATTTACGTTCACGTTTGTATCCCGCATATCTACTATATGCGAACAGAGAACCTAGTGTTAGGACACTACGTTTCTCCCTTTCCGCCTCGAGGAATTGCCTGCATTAATATATATCTTTATATAATTTCCTAAACAGACGAAATATCACAATGATTTTCTACAAGACGTGATGATGAAGTAGCAATAATCATAAAAATAAATTCTTTATTCCTGAGTACATCAACTCGAATCAACCAACAGCTGTGGAGAAAATCATGTTCGTATCACTAAACGTTGCTTATATACCAAGGGCTTTGATAAAGGGACGGAAATGGCCTTTTCAGAGGGTTGAAACGCGTTGCCGAATTAATACAGGAAATAGGTAATCACAATCCCGCCACTTCTATTTCAGCGCAAATGTACTTTGGAATGTGTAGTGAAATGGTTATTGAAGAAATTGGGTCCATTCATATAACGAAATTGATGTTAGAGACATCTATCGACGTTCAATATTAATAATTGAATTACATACAATATCATCGAAGAACTGATAAATAAATTTAATATTAATAGTTTGATACTAAACATAATAGTTAAACATTTTATTGGATGGCCTTCAGTAGTCAAAGTGTGTTGTGTTGTGTTTCTAGATTTTTCTCTAAAAGCTTAAGTAGGTACCATATCTCCAGTCATAGAATTATAGTAGTAAAATTGGTACGATACATTTGTGTATCAGCTCTTACTAAACAGACTGTGCTTGTAACGCTTCGATTCACTCGACTTGAGCTTTGCGGGCGGCACTTGAATGCGTACATTGATATCTGCACAATAGCTTCGAAGACATTGCAAAATATACAACACAACTGATTCAAAGCGGTTTATTTTATTGACAACTGGCCACACACTTTGCTTACAACAAAACAGACTCAACTTTCATATGTTGTATTGAATATTGTAAATAATTAATATAATGGTGATAATATTAGCTGTCTTAACAATTATAATTTAAATATCATTGTACCAATTGGTAATATTTGGTCGTCTCATTGCTAGTGGGAACAATATTCGTTCTAAGCAACATTTGCAATAAACATATACCACCTTTGTGTTTAAACAGTGGTGCATTAAGTTGAGATAATTAAACAATAACTTCCCTAATTAGGCTTCTTTCAAACGTTGTCAGGCACAGTTACACAAGACCATTTCGGAGGAGTTCACTGTTTTGCAGGATTTGGTAGCTGAGTAAAAAGCTTTCTTGTTTTTGCGAATATCTTCTAGTTTGCGGTTGCGAGCTTCTACCCAAGCCCGATAAGCCTGTTGAGTTAGTACTTCCGTCCACATTCAATTTTAAACCGAAGGCGAATTTGGCTGTCAATGGTCCGCCGAAAAATTGAATAAAATATTTTATACCCATGCGTATCACATCAGTTATAACTTCCACATAACCAAAGGGGCATTGTATCTCATCCCAGTTTGCTGACGTGTATCACCACACTCACCGGTTTAGCACACGGCTAGGGTTGATTCTCCGTAATAATGGCCACTGAAATACCCCAGTAATACTACTGTTACTTTTGTTTCTTTCTTCACATTTACGAAGACGTTAAAAGTAAATACACGAAATTCTGCATGGGGCTTGAAATTGCCTTCACAACCTGTCTTTCGCTGACGGGTATGATGGTGCATCCTCTGGATTTTTCAATAGTAGGTTACAATTGGCTAGCCCACAATATGAGTACCTTACTACCTGCCTCACTACCCTCCATGGTCAGCCACCATATGCGGCGATCTGTGCGTGTAACTTATTCCGTCTGCATAAACTATTCTGTCCCACTTTTCTAATCTGATTTCACCTGACAACATGCCGAAACATGACCAGGTCATTTCACGGTAGAATACTAGTTAGTTAGGCACGATAGTACAGAGAACCCAATGTTTCCGTCCTTGCTTTGCGACACATAGCGTGTTGAGTGGAGAAGCCAATTCAACGCCATCTATAATAGAAAAAATATGACATAATTATCGGGAAAGAATATAATGAGTCCAGGATATTAGCGCGATAAGTGTGTTTGGTTTCGCATAATTTAGACTAACGAGCGACACGGATAGTGATATATCGATATCAGATTATTTGGCGCCGTCTCCGTGATCGCAAAAAGAAGACTCTTAATGTCGTTTCGAGTTTAAATTTAAATTAAATTTCACAAAATTCGGTCCGATGGATTGTTGAAAAACACCGCCTCGATATATTTAACTTAAATTGTATTTATGGAAAATAACCTACAGTAACTTTAAAGTGTTTTACAATTTTATTTTTACTAACTTGAATTAAAAAGAGATAACAATATATAAATAAAATATATAAGTATAATCTCATAGTTTTCATTTCCAAAAAATTTATAAATTATTTATGGCAGAGGTATATATATATATATATATATATATATATATATATATATATATATATATATATATATATATATATATATATATATATATATATATATATATATATATATATATATATATATATATATATATATATATATATATGTATATATATATATATATATTAAGGTCAAATTTAAAAACATCTTATCAGGTTAGTTTATTATATATTTATTATTATGAATTATATCTTAAACAGACTATCTATAAAATTTCTCACTATCTCTTCTCAACAGAATTTGCCTTCCAAGCTAGCGGTAGCTTCCTGTAAGACTGGAACTACTAACAATTTTCTGTAAATGCACCATTGAAAAGTGCTATTATATTGAATAAAGAATATTTTAGTCTAAGGTATAGCTTAGTTAAAGAAAGAAAAAATAAATGCACAGTAACAGTTTTGAACGGCAAAGTTATCAACAGAAATTATATTTGCCAGTGAAGTATTCTTAATGGTTGGTAATAAACCTTTCCTTTAAGCGTAGTCGGGGTGCTTCAGTACCGAAATTATTATGTGCCTATTACGATGTTTGCATACTCAGCAAAATTTTGCATATTTGTAATAACTTCTTGTGATGATATTTTATAACAATTTATATTAATTAATAGAATTCATTTTTTATACATCTTTGATGACCACTAATTGTACACTTAAATCGTCTTCAAATATTAATTAAACTGAAGTGAGTTACAGTCCTAGCGAGCACCCTCACTATGCTAAAAGCATAACGCTAATATTAAATAGTATACGCAAAAATTATGTATAAATAAAGAGTATATTAATTTATTAGTAAATCCCATATGAAAAGGATGGTTTATTGCAGTAAGAGACAGATAATTCCTAATACTTTTTTTTAAAAATCTGTTATATTTCCTTAACTGTTTATAGATATTTAATATATTTGTTATTTACGACTATTAAATAATGTCAAATTTGTAAATAATGTAACGTTAAATTAAACGTAAATACTTCTGAAGGTTGTTTGTATACGCAAATATATTTTTGAGGTAAATCAATTGTTTAGAAAAATCCAAAAGCATTAACATATAAAATAATAAAAAATAAAAGTAGATCATAAAACTTATTTTAAGGAAAAATGTAATATCTAAATATTTATACATTTAAAATATTACGACGATATCTTGCAATGTCCTTTACGTGATAAAATCAACGGTTACAATATGTCTTGTTCGTTTATTTTACTGCCGTTTCCCCGGCTTCAGGGATTTTATTAATCCGCTGGGAACTGCGTCGGCAAGGGACGACAAGACAATATTATTTAATCCGAAATGTCATAAAAGATTTTCCTTAAAATTTGTTACAGGCATTTTATATTGCATGTTAGAGAATATTTTAACATATTCAAAACTTATGTATAGTTTGAGTCGCTACTGCTCGCTGAAGCTGAACACTCCCAAAAAGCCTCAAATAGAGGACTGGAGAAGAGCAGCTCTTGTCATCAGACCAGGAATAGTAAAACTCTTTTAAACCATTTAAGACGCCTGGAACAGATGATGTGACGCCGGTGCTCCTGCAACGGGGTTCAGCTATCCTGATTCCATATCTGGTAAGTATTTTCAGAGCCAGTTATGCCTGGGGGCACGTACCAGAATCGTGAACTAAAGTAAAAGTCATCTTCATACCTAAGGCTGGGAAGAAAGACTACACCATAGCAAAGTCTTTCAGACCCATTAGCCTCTCTTCATTTCATCTGAAAACACTGGAGAAGGTATTAGATAATCATATTAGGCAGGGGAGACTGGTAAACCATACACACCAACCAGCATGCTTATCGTAGCGGCAGATCTACGGAAACCACCCTACTAAATCTTGTAGATAAGATTGAGAAACCGCTGGACGATAAAGAAATAGCACTTGTTGCTTTTCTTGATGTGGAGGGAGCGTTTGATAATACGCCTACTCAAGCATTAATTGGAGGCCTACTTCGTAAGGTAGGTCCACTACCTTAAACCTCACTACTGTTAAATAGATACAATCCATGCTTGTGAGTAGGGTAGTGAAAATGGAACTACTCGATGACACACTTGAGCTCACTACGACAAGGGGATGCCCGCAGCGTGAAGTGCTTTCTCCACTTTTGTGGACCCTTGCAGTGGACGAGCTACTCATTAGGATGGCTGAACTCAGCTTTGATACCCAGAGATACGCGGACAACCTGGTAATCATAGTGAGAGGCGACTGCCAAAGTACAATAACGTACCTAAAGCAAAGGGCTCTGAATACAGTAAGCTCATGGTGTAAAGAAAACGCAAAATCTGAAAAAAGTCTGTTAATGCAAAAAAAACAGTGTTAATACCCTTCACAGAGGAAGAGGAAGCTGGACAAGCTAATACCGCCTAAGAAAAATGTGAAGATCATTCCGTTTTCCATAGAAACTAAGTATCTGGGAATCACTCTGGACCAGAAACTTACTTGGAATTCGCATTTGGACGGAATTGTACAGAAGGCCAAAAGGGCCCTGGCAATATGCTGTCGGCTAGCGGGTAGCAGATGCGGACTAAGACCCAAAATTGCCCTCTGGCTCTACACGACCATCGTAAGGTCGATGGTGTCGTACGCCTCGGTGGTCTAGTATAGAAAAACGACGCAGAAAAATGCAATAACAAAACTTACCAGTCTTCAAAGGACTGCGTGCATTATTGTGCGGGAGCCATGTCTACGTCTCCTGCTGCTGCCCTTGAAGCACTGCTCAACCTACCGCCCCTTCACCTATTTTTGGGAAAGGAGGCGAAGGCAAGCATGTACAGGGTCACCAGCGCTGAGGCAAAAACATGGCTTTCGCAGAATCTGAGATCCTTGCAAGACTCAGTGCACAATATACCAATACTGGGGATGCCGAATGACACCATGCCCCCCAAACTCGATACACAGACATTATACTCTGTGGAAATACCTTCAAGGGACGACTGGCTAAACGGTCGAATGAAGTGGAAAAATGGAAGCTTGAGGTGGTACACTGATGGCTCCAAATCCGGCTCTGAGGTAGGATGTGGAATATATGGAGAATCACCAAAAAGGACTATAAGTCTGAATGTGGGAAAGCACTCCTCGATATTCCAGGCAGAGGTATACGCCATACTAGAATGTGCGATAGCCAATCTGCAAAGCAACCTTAATCATACTATCTATATCAGATTTGACTCAATCAAAGCTGGTCGAAAACTGCAAGCAGATCCTGAACGCTCTGGGGAACAACAGCAGAGTAGTTCTAGGATGGGTTCCAGGGTACGCTGGCATCGAGGGAAATGAACAGGCGGATATACTGGCACCAATGGGAGCTAAAAGCACCCAATTCGGACCAGAACCGTTCTGTGGCATCCCTCATAGCTTAACACAGCTTACCCTGAAGACATATTGCCTCTATGAGGCCATTCAACTATGGAGAAATACTCCTGGTTTATACATTACATCATAAATCAATCTTGGCTGTGAACTGTGCAGACATCACAATAGATCAGCAATGGTCTGCAATGATACTGGGCTGAACAGCCCTGCAAAGCCGCAACTAGGAAGAATAGAATACAATACTATTAATATAGTACGTATATCAAAGTAATTTGAGATATCCATATTGCATTCTACGAAATAGTAAACATTTAGATGGTACGCGTGGGTTGTATTCATTATATGAAAATAATATCGAAGTTAAAACAATTATTACATAAGTTACCGAGTGCATATTGTAGGCGTTTCATTTGCATGGGCGTAAATACAAAAGCTCATCTCTAAATCGGTTAATCCATTGTCTTACTGGTAAAGCTACACTAAGTGAGGATAGAACACAGTATTTTAATGTGATTTAAGATTTCATATTCCATTTTCGAAATTAATAAAATTTATTATTGTACTCTCGTATTAATTATAATATGTAGTTACCAGTAATCATATAAACTATATTGGGAATAATTGCTCTGTCGTTAAGGAATTCATATCGTGCGAGTTCCGCAACACAACTCGTATATCTCAAATCGGGCGGAAAGTGAAGAACGGAGTACTTTGCCACTAATATATCTCTATATATCCTGCTTTATGCGTAATATAACGTGTAGTTGAAAAGCATTGTACTGAATAACTGTGGTAAAAGAATAAGCGACAAACCTATTTACGGACTGGCTAGAGCTGTAAGTTATATAACCATCTCAATGTACCAAAGTAACTACTGTTTTCTAAAAGAAAATCTAAATAAATTATACTTTTAAGTCTCCAGCGAGCTCTTTCAATGAAACGCTTATAGCGCGGAGTACGTCTGCCCACATGTTCATAAATTATAAATTCAAGCTCATTAAATGTAAAATTGCATGTCACAATGACTACAAAGTTGGCGTTTAGTTTTCCTTTTCCTACAATTATAGAGGTGTTTCTACAGATTTATTATACGCATTGTCAAAAATATTATGTTTTGGTGCACTTTTTGATTTTCCAGGTACTTTGTTATTTGCAAAGTTGGACTTTTTTAAGTCGAGACAAGTTTTTACTCTTTACTCATTTTTTTACATTACCTGTTATATATTTTTTGTGCTGTCCCTGGTAGAAACCTAATTTAAATAGAAATCAAAATTCACTTATTAGATATTGTGATCAATAAAATAACTTTCATTGATAATACTATTGAGGATTTTTTTTAATTGTATTTATTCAATGATATCACTAAAGAATGTGGAATTAAATACATACTTTTTACATTTATTTTGTGCTTACCAGACATTATTTACAGTAACTTGACATTATTTCTTATCCAAATTTCTTTGATCACAATATTTTACAATATTTGTTTATCATTTCTGTACCTCGGATGGAAAAAACTAAACCCTTACTTTCACACTTCATCGTCCGTCTGTCTGTCTGTCTGTCCGTCTATTAAGACCATTTTTTCAAAATCACGTTGAGGAGTCAAGCTGAAATTAATATAAAATATCCAACAGCTATGAAATTTGGCAATAACCTACAACTTACGGTACAAACAATAATAAAGGAAAATCTCAAAATTCATAATTTATATGTTTAATACAGAAAGAAATCATAACAAACTTATGCTTATAGTTCGCTTCATACAAAATAAGGGGAAACGAACGCAAATTTAAGTTTGTCAATTTTTATAAGTAGTATCTTTTCAATAATATCCCGGAATATCATGATATAGGTATAGAACCATCGGTGCGCCAGTATTACTCGCACTTGTACCGATATTTTTATTATTTAATTAATATTTATTTTATTTATTTAAATAAAATTGAAATAAACAGTTAACATAAGGAAAAAGTACTTACAGAAATATTATTTGTTTGTGGGATATTATATATACACGAAACGGGTTCATAATTATTGGATGTTGTGTTCCACACGTTGCACTAAATGAAGCATATATTTTCTATAGCGCAGTACGTAATGATTTCGCAGAATATTTTATGAACCGTCATTTCCTCAGCCTTGTAGCTCTTAGTAACTGTGTATTGTCTTCTTCTGTATAGCTTCTAAAGTCGTAAAATTAATGAGCTTTAGTTCGAGTGAGTATTTTAGTATATACATATCTATCTTTGTATGTTATAAATAGTTGTTTTCTGTTCAAGTCAGTTGAGTTCTTCAGTTCAGTTCAGTTCTTTATGTATGGCGTTTTGAGCGTGTCAATAGAACATAAATCACTTTGCCAATGTCACGTTGAATGGAAAATACACGAAGGAGATTGTATGGCAAAAAAAATAATAATACAACAAAATTAGAATGCATATAAGAAAAAAAAGTATAGAGTACAATAGAGACTAGTAGAGTAGTAGTAGTATATATTTAAATAATATAGTACATTAAATTGCGTGATAGGTAATGAATATTTTGTACATTATGTTAGCCTATAATTTAATACTCTTATTTTAAATAAATTCACAAAGAAGTCTGCATAAAGCAGTAAATACCAACATTAGCAGGTGTCTCCTGTCTTCACTTCAGAGCAGGTAATTAAAAAGCTAAGTAGAGTATAAAAATGGATTTACAATCACATGTTGTCTCACGTTCGATTTCATCTCGATTCTATGATTTTACTCCCACACTAAGCAAATAACACGATTAGCAGTAAAACGTAATATTTGAATTTGTTTTGATATTAATTTGAAATGGAAGAATAAACTTTTTGAATTAATTGCACTTGCTTAATACAATATTTCTGTCTATTTGATAAAGCTCCTAGCATTGCTCAGATTGTTTATGTTATCAGTTACAGTTGTTTTCTCTCCTGGCTGTGTTCGTGTTGGACAAACAGGGTTATATAGATATTAATTTTACAATCACTGTAAGCGTTGGATGAACCTACAACAGGTTCAATTTTCATCAATTTGAGAAAATAATATGTAGCTATATTCAAAATATTGCTATGCAATGTATAAATATCTCCATTATATATATATATATATATATATATATATATATATATATATATATATATATATATATATATATATATATATATATATATATATATATAATGAATGGGATTCTAGTAATGAGTAGTTATCTTAAATCTCATGTATTATTTATGCAGTCTTACAATAATGAGTTATTTCATGAAATTAATTATTTTTATTATCTGGCAAATAAAGTGCGGTGCTGTAAGCGTTCATCTCAGCCTAACATGTTCGAGGTATACGTGGAATAAAAAGTAATGTGTAGTACATCAGATACAAACATTTTTGGACCTGTATCGGTGCTGCCCGTATTAATTAAAATTTTTGCAAAAAAATATTTTACATCAAATATTCCTTGCATTTTAATTTACATAAGAAATATAATTATTTATATTAGAAAAAATATGGCTTTACTAAGTGTCACTCTAATGCTGACGCTGAATAGCTCTCATAAAGAGTATCTATAAGGCTTGGGAGGAATTGCAAGATGTGCTTGGCATGTTCTGTCTAAAGCATTTGATTGCGTTCAGCATTCGACATTGGTCATGAAGTTACACTATTACGGCATAAGACGACGTACACTCAATCTTTTAACATCTTAATTAGAACAGGGTTCATAGGATTGATGTGATTGGCAAGAAATCTCCCGAGTTATTAATCAGTGTGGGAGTCCCATACGACCCGTATGGGATACCCGTATTATAGGTCCTTTCTTTTTTTTAATATATTGTTTTTAAATAATGACTTATTATATTTAGTTAGAAAGAGCCATCAGATAGTATTATTTCCTGATGATACTGCATTAGTTATAAAAGTGAAAAGGCAACAAAATATATTTGACGATGTAAAAAATGCCCTCTCAAAATGCCCTCTTGGTTGAGTGCTAACAACTTACTATTGAAAAAAAAGGATAATTTTCCGAACACTCGACCTGAAAATTGTTAAAGCCAATGTACTCTTGGTGGAGTCTCGGATCCTGTTGATTCTACGATATTACTCGGTGTCACCATTGACAAAAAATTATAGTGGGGACCTCATGTTGATGGATTGGGGAATGTACTCGTATTTAGCCCAACAGCTTTTGCGGTTAACAAAATTAGATTACTAACCCATGTGGAAACGGCTCGCCTTGTTTACTTTAGCTACTTACATAGTATTATGTCCTATGGCATTATACTTTGGGATAATGCAGCCGCCATTCCGCCATTCGAGTCTGCATTTCTTTCATGGGATAGTGTGTATGCTTTTACAATAGGATCCCAGAACACGTCCGAGAATGTCCTACATCATGTCAGGCATACACAAACTTGGGTCAAAAGTAAAAGTATTTCATCCCCAAGGCGTATTAATTAAACACGCCTTGGAGATTAAATGCTCGCTCAGTTCTATTTTAAAGGTTAATGAAATAATTAATAATTAAATAGTTAATCATTGACAATGAATAATACTGAATCTGCAAATGACTAAATTGAAAAAAAGGAGGAAAAAAAATATTCCGCTTAGTTTCTTGTGCCGGTTCTTCTCAGGTCTGAGGAATTAACTTTAGTGAACTGGTGGTAAAGTTTTTGGTTTAAAGAAATTATCATATATTCTTATTTTGAATAAAATTATTTGAATTTTGTATGATAACATAAAAAATGATTTAATTTTACACATGTTTTGTATCCTTAAAATGTAAAGATATAATGTCTTACAACCAGAGTAGTCTAAATTATATTAATTTAACAACATGAACACGATAATATCTTCAAAGGTAACAATTTATATGGACAACTACCTGCTTCATGTTGATGTCGTTTACTGATAAATTAGTAATATTAATACACTTATGGAGCTTTTAAAATAGCTGCTGGAGCTTTTCAAATTACAATGCCGGGCGGATGATTTGCGGAAATGGCGGACTAATTGGTACTTGGCCGCTTTATACAAGGCAATATTAAGTTATTGAAATTCGTGATGTTTTATACTATTCACTAGAGTTGAAATTATAATTGTTCATGTATAGGAAATTATTTTAAAGTATTTTTCCAAGTGGAAATTAAAATTGGTGCGAATATGCGATGAAATATTTGAATGGTTGAAGCGATCGATGTTAATTGAAGTGGGGTAGATGCCATCTATCTATCCGGCTACTACCGGCTATAGTTCTATTCACTTAAAAATTCAATTTGTTTTCCAAATGCACTAAACTGCTATACGTCAGCAATTTTGTATAAGATAGTGATTATATTTTTAAGTGCACACGAATGTACTTGTAATCTTTATATTTGTTTTTGTGAAACTCGCAAATATGTGTACGTACATTGTAACAATCGTAAAATAATTTGTAGGCTAAATAAAAATATAAAACAGAGTAGTCTGACAGACTGAATGCGTTAGAACCAGTCCGCCTCGCTCCTCGTTTAGGATTGAATTTCAAATTGGAACTTTTATTGATATTTAGTATCGCAATATAACTGTTGAAGAGCTTTTTATTTTATTTTGCACAAAGTTCATTCATATTGACTGAGAATATTAAGAGTAAACTTTAATTGTCACTCAATTAATGAGTTTATTATTCAATAAATTAAAATTAGGGACCCGATAACCAGTTCTCAGTACTTTATATAATTTTTCTCTAGTAATGTATGTATATATATATATATATATATATATATATATATATATATATATATATATATATATATATATATATATATATATATATATATATATATATATTATACACACAACGTATAATGTTGTGTATATATATATATATATATTATATATATATATCTATTATAGTTACATATTTGTATATATCAAGTTTTATTTATGTGTGACATATAATTATTATATGTGTATTTCTGATTTATTTTATAATAATTGTACTATATTCTTACCCGCTGCTTAAAAACTCATCCACTACCATAGGTTGGCTGGAAGAGATCTCTTGTAAGGATAAGTCCATCTTTGTGTACTACTTTTTTTAATGTTGTTACCCATATGTTTTTTTTAGTACAATAAAGAATATTATATTAGTGGCTTATGTCACCTGTACCTACCAATTATATACAATAAAGTTAGATAGTATAATAGCTTGATCTTCTACGTTTAATAATTTGAAGTTTCCATGTTACTCTGACATGCGACCGAACTACCATTACTGGGTGACCGTTATGCGCAATAATGTAATTTGTGAAGCCATTATGCAAATCCATCGATATTTTTATAGATTTCTCTAACAATGGATGTCGTACAACAGCCGTTATTAAGCTAATATATAGATAATATATTAGATGCCGACCGCGCGTTCACCGTTAATTTTCTTCTATATCGAAGATATGATCATGTTGTTAGATGATTTGATATTGGAATTGTAAAGCAAAAAGATATTATTGAATGGGCTACTTTTGTAAAATGTTATGTTATGTTATTCTTGTTCTTATTTCTAAATACATATTTTCGATTATACTAATAATAAGATAAGTATTATATCATAATGTTTGCCCAATTTTCGAGATATTACGTGAATTTAAATAATTCGTTCATCCACGTGGGGCTCCTTGCATATACAGTCACACGCTGCGCTACGACGGCCTTTAATATGTACTAATTTAAATATAAATAATTATAAATGTTTACTGAATCATATTACTTACGAAAACTTCAATACTTACATTGTTCTGTTTTCCCTTGTTTTTGAGAGACAGTGTGCCAGTAGGTAAGGCGGGGCTACTGTGCACTTTAAACTCATTACTTTTGCTAATCAAAAATTTGATTTACACATTCTAACTTGTATGACAGTAACATAATTAAAATATATGTTAATATTCAATATTAGAACATTATTTTATAAAATCTATATTTGATTTGTATATTATTACCCTTTAATGAAGAAGCAATCGTACATAAAAAGCTCTAAAAGATAAATTGTTGAATTTTTCTCAACCAGTATATCGATTACGGTGATTACCAAATTGTGAGATTGGTCATACCTTTGTTTAACACTTGTATATACTCGTGTCGAATCCGCTCCAAGGTTTCGCGATGCAGATAATTGATCGCTAGGTCATTGTCCTCTCAAAGTCATATCGATCAATTTCACGCCTAAATTATGACGCGATTTGATACTCTACCTAAAGTATAATGGATAAGTCTTGCAAGTCTAGACATTGCTATGTAACAAAAATTGACCATTACATATGCACAATATAAAATGTTAATACTAATCGGCATTAATTGCACACGTACACGTGTAAGTAATAGATATGTTTATATTGTAATAATATAGCGTTATATTATATATTGTATTTAATTAGTGTATATTTATCTTTAATATCGACTCTTATTGGTACTTTATATTTTAAAAGTTGAGCTTAAGTTGAGTTGTTTTAAAAAAAATCGCAACGAAGGTACCATACCAATACTAATTGTAGGTATTCCGATGAGGAAAAAACTACTTAATACTAATTACTTTTGTCTACGTTTTGTCTGTAACTCGTTGTGTATGATACTAACCACAAATATAAGCTTATAATAGTTTATTTCTATGTTAAATATTTAAATGATAAATTTTGAGATTTTACTTCTCGTCAAATTTCATAAGTCTAAGTTTTTAAAGTTGACAAACACGATGCTTGAAGTAAAAAAGTCTGTAACGAATTAAGTAATAACGAATATATGCACTCATTGTATGCACTCATTGTATGCACTCATTTCAGAAATCAATCATTCAAACTCATTTTGAATAAGTTTGTAATGGTTTTAATTTAGGTTATATCTATAAATTTCCCATTTTAGGATTTATTACTTTGATTGTACTATAAGTTCTAACTTATTGCCAAATTTCATAATTCTAGGTTAGCTTGATTCCTCCACGTGATTTTTATAAAATGGTCTTGAGAGACAAGCAGACAGGCAGACTGACATACAAACAGACGGACAACAAAGTGATCTTATAAGGGTTCTGTCTTTTCCTTTTGAGGTACAACCCTCCAATCCTCTAAGGAGGAATCCTAAAAGTTCTTAACAAATACTTTACAGAATCTGATTCAAAAACATGTGCTACATTTATTATATTCTTTTGTATACACTATCAAATAAACAATTGTTAAAAAGCTTATTAAAATATATATTAATCAATGGAAAATATTATAGAGCATGAAGCTAAGAAAACTATCTATATATAAAATAGCTATAGACAATATAATACTGTAAATTACTTTACATTTTATTGAAAAGGAATTTAGACTACTATCCAATCACATCGTTTGTCGCACGACTTGTTCTAGATGTTTTTTTTTTAATTAAGCCATTATGTACTTTAAATAAAGGTAGTAAGGTCTTTTAACGATTCATTTATTATAATTACAAGGCAAATTCAAGAATTGTAACAAATACAACAATATTTTGTATGTATAGTGTCAGTCAGTCACTTTTTTGCGAGTCGGCAATGAATTGGTTGAGTGCAGACAGTTTTTGTTTCTTATTAAATATACTAGGAAAAGATTAATATATAAATTGAAGAAACGTAGACTAATTCAGTTTTAGTGAATTTGGTTACTTTGAAAATATTATATAGATATTGCGAAAGTGCATGGATATTTTGCGAGTATATTTTCATATATTTACGTCATCTAATAGTTGAAAGGAGTTTGGTTTAACATCTAATATCAGTTAAGTTCCTATTGTTACAGATATGCGGCCTTTAGCTCCACTATCCTACATGTAGTCTCTAAATATGGATAAGGCACAGCGGAATTTATATTTTCCGCTTGCCCACAAAATGCAAAAAATATTGGTTTTTATTTTATTCAACTAATAAATGCAAGGATTTAACGAATCCAATATATACGCTTGTAAAAGCTCAAAACATGAGTTCAACATATTATAAATAGTAATATTTTACTTTATAAAAGTATAGATATTATTAAATTTTGCGTGTCAAAACAAAAGCTTAGGAATTAATATGCAAATGAGCGTATAAAATACTATGAACAATGTTTCGTGAACTATACGCGGCGTTATTAAAATTTCGTTTCGCTGATTAAATAATTTACGTATATTATGGTACCTACAGCTTTCAAAATATAGTAAGCTATTAAATAAAATATTATATTAATGGAGAAAGGAAATACTATTTTTCTCGGGTTCAATAGAACTCGGTTGGGTGCAAAGCTTATGAAAGACTTGCGTGGGGATAATGGTTCGACACGTAGAGGCCTCTTTTAGAGATTTTTTTCAATTTCAAACTGTATCGCGCGTATAGTAGGGCAGGAAGAGAGGAGTAGGCAGAGACAACTTAGTGTAAAGTCATTCCTTTATATGTTTTGAACAAAGAGGTATTCTAAAAGTTGCTTCGCAATATGTATATTATATTATAAGTATATTATATTATATGTATATTATATTATATGCATATTATATTATATGTATATATTATATGTATATTATAATATTCGTTCGACAACATGCTCCATTTTTATTATATAAAAACAAAGACAAACATACGATAGGGTTGAAAAATAAATATAAACTTGTAACGCGAATTTTTAACCTGCAAAAAGTAAATAATTTATATATGGGTATAGTATATGTATAATAACATTCCATAGTCTATATTCATTTGCCAATACAGATAATTAACCGTAAAAATAATACTACTAAATAAAGCCTATTACACTTTATATATTCAAATTTAATAAATATATGGAATAAGAATCCTTTCAATTTAATGTAGGATATTCGTTTTATTTTATTTAATAATAAAATTGTAATAATGTTAATATTGGAAAGCGTTTTTATATTATGATGTTATTAATTTTGGTATTAATTATTCTATCAAAATAGATTTTATAGAATTAGTAAAAAATATATTAAGTAACTAATGCAAATCACAGATTGTATTTTATAAAGGTTTTTTTTTTATTACTGCTATCGAAAGTATCTTCAATATTTTATAGTAGGTTAATGTAATTTATTGGTCAAATGTAAGAAAATCCACATTTGATTTATTTGGCAAGAGATAAAGGGACTAAGCCATGCACCGTTGTCCGTTTGCGGATCATTGACCCTCGCACATATTATGACTTAAAATTGTCACTTCTTATGTTATCATAATATTTAGTTGGACCACAATGACATATTATCTAGATTATTTCATTTAAATTAGTTAAATGAAAAAGCAATAATCATCTATATTATCAATCATCTATATTTAGTATTTAATTGTATTTAATATATTTTTGTATTTCTTTTCTACAGTAGGCATAGTACAGCGTTGGGTTCCATGATTAGAATCATAAATACTAAATATAGATGATATATTTCAATGTACACACTGTCACAATCTTTTAAAATATCACACGCGACGGTAGGTTAATAACAATAAGCTATCTCGGCATTTGCCACGGATCATTGACACGACGACGCGCGTACTTTAATTTTGCATTTTTGTTGTTTGCGCTCTATTTAATGTGGTTACATTCTTAGGCACTGTACATCGATGATAATATTTATTAGAGGTTTGTTTTTAGTTTGCAAAGATGACGAGAAGTCGGCTTGCTTCTGTTTAGAAAAACACAAATATTCTAAATATGTCTCGTAAAATCGTTCTTCGTAAAATGTTGCCAAATTTACTGAGCTTAAAATTCTTTAAAAACATTGTTAACAAAATAAAAAAAAATGTAAAAATATCTAAATACTATCTTAATATTCCCTTTAGTAGTTACGTTTGATCACTAAGTGTACAAATGTAAAATAAATTATATCATTACGCTATCAGAGTTAGTTTTAAGTAACTATTTTAAAATAATAAAATAAATATAGATGAAAATTCGCAAAAAAATATGCGCCCCTCTGAAACTATATCGCAGTTTTCGTCCCGTTCGTTCTTGACATTGACATTCAGCAATCGCTATTATATATACGCTATTTGACACGAATTAAAGTGAAAACGTTTACACAATGTTGCTTTACCACATTTTTTGCTAAGGGTTGAGGTATATATGTACGCGGAGCTACTGCAGGAAGGTCGTGAAGATCTTCCCGCAAGTCATCGAGGCTGCGGGCGCCCTGGAAGAAACCCTGGGGCTCCCCGAAGGCGATAGTGGCCCACGTTAGGTGAGCCTTCCACCGAGGTACTGTAGTGGCATGTGCAAGCGATCCTGCAGCATCTCATATATGTGGAGAGGGTTTCCGCTGAGTTTTAGTGGGTAGTGTCGGGTTCGATGAGTCCCACAGTACCATTCCTCTGTAGGACATAAGTGTCCTACTCAGGGATGGTCTGCGTAAAAGCATTTCCCAGCGACAAAAGAAAAAATATATAGATATGTACGCGAAAGCTATACATCTTATAATTTTATATTTATTACTTATAATATGAACAAAAGATATATGATGATAATTTGGGATGCACATTTTAATATTTTTTTTGCATCACGCTGTATCCCGCATATAGCAGCTATAGACCCTGCTATAGAAGAAATATTGTGTTAAGACACTCCGTTCCTAGCTTTCCACCTTTTGAGGACATTGTGTGTTAAGCGTCGGAACTCAACGCCGCGCTTTGTCTTGTCACAAGAGAGAGAAAAAAAATAAAAATAAATAATCTACACCCACTCACGCCCACCCACAAGTGGGACTCGAACCCGTAACCGTTACAGTTAGATACTATCAACGTGTAATATTACTAAATCAATTTAGTTTGTTATACAAGTCTTACTATTCACATAAGTTAACATATTGAGAACATTTATTATTATTATCATTGTTTATAGATAATTATTAATTAAAACATAACGGAAAATGTAAATGCGTAGACAGCGAGAATCTGAGATGGGTATTGAGGCACAAGTTCTATCTTTTCTGCAGATAAAATTATGTGTGTTTAATACTCCAAAAGAAACACGGTAGCATCATATTTTTTGTACGTCACTCGGTTTGTCCGTCTGTCAAGACCATGTTTCTAAGGATCGCGTGGAGTTAACGAGGTGAAATTAACATAAAATACGTGAACGCAATCATAAGATACGAGATTTTATTCGTTTTGCCGTAAATTATATGAAATCGCCGCGTTATCAAAACCTATAGGATACTTCTCGCTGACCTACAATTTTGGTATTTGGCAAGCAGTTATATCTTTATAATAATACAAATACATACAAGGGAAAGATCCAAAAATTGGTAATTTATAAGTTTTTAAATTGCTAATTTTATTTATCAATAAAGAAACCACTACATAATGTCCACTCGTTTTTTACGCCCGCAATTTCTAATTTTCCTACATTTATAAGTAATTTTTGCCGTAGACCTACTTATTATTAAAAAAATGGTACGAAACTCTCGAAGGTCTACTCACATTTGATCGATATTTTCTTGTAAAATACATATATTTAGACAAAGCTGCTACTGTCCTAAATGTAATCTCACCTAAGATACACGTATACATATCTTAAAAACATACATAATAAACATGTATAATAAACATGACGAGAAAAAGTAAATACAATATTAATATGGAGGAGAATAATATCTGTATTTGGGTCACGTGTAACAAATAGTTTTCCGACCTCGACTCGGTCTGCTCGGTCTGCTCACATTACACGTAATTGTCAATCGCGCCGCTAATTATCGTCGTTAGGCTTTCCTCGCTTTTTCTTGTTTGCGAACTTCTGAGAAATTTCCTAGCCGTGCGTCTACTAAAGCGCTTAGTTGATTGATGCTAATTAATGGTAATGCGGGGAATAGACCTATCATCGCCTAGTTGTATTGGCATTTCTAATGTTTTTTTTTTTAGAAAAATTGTATTGATATTTGTGAAGTTTGCCGGAATAAATCAACTATAATATTATTACATATTTATTAATTTAAGCATGTATATTTTAATAAAAAACGCCAGCACATACCTATGTCATTACATTTAGAATATTTTTTAACTTGAAAAATATATTAAATAAAATCAACAAAACGCGCGTCAACAGACATAGCCAACATTTTTCTTTGGTAAAAATAAAGAAAAGGGAGGAAGAATAATACGGTATTAATGAGAAAAAACAATCAATTATAGCTATATTACAACTGAAAAGTATGTTTGGCTGAGTACGCTAATCTCAAGAACTGGTTCGGATTGAAATAACATTTTTTTTTGTAAATTTTTAATTTATTGAGGAAGTCTATAGTATACTCCACTTCTACCACTCCACTACTGTTTTGTATGACACCATTATTTATTTATTTATTCACTATATAAAACTTATAGCTAACATTACAGAAACTCAACGCGTTAATAAAGTTGATTCCATAAATACCAATCCACACAATAATAGACAATAATCATCAAAAAATATAATATACAATAGCAATAAAATTATTTCCTGTGTCAGACAATTTTAAAGTCTAAAATAACAAGACATCATATGTTTTATGACTCATACACAGCTCGTAGCTATGTTATTTTGACCTCGAGAGCGAAGCTGCAGCTAAAAGCTCATATTAAATAAAACAAGCAGTTTTTTTTAGACATATTAAAGTAATGACAATATTATGTTGCAAAAATGACAACATAATATTGTCTGTCTGTCTATACACGTCTCGTACACGTCTGTTCCTTTACGCTCTCGTGAGGCTCATTGCATTACGTAGCCGAGCTAATATGAAAATGTATGTCAACAATCTCTAGCTTTTTAGGTCTTGCATGTTATGTGAGCTCTTTAATTGTTATAAACTCGAGTCACTTGAATAAGGATGTAGATTCACTGCATATATAGTGAATATATTATAAGCATTTTCAATGTTTATTTCACGATTTGTCGAGGTATTTTTTAGATATATAAAATTTACAAAATGCGAATAACTCACGTGAATAATACATGCAGAATGGTCCGCACTAATTGTAATGTTATATTTGTTCATTTATGTAAATGAGTTGAAAAGCGTATAGTTGTTTCATAGCTCTCGTCTTGACGAGCTTGTTGTCAAGCGAGGCGCTTCCAAGTTCCAACCATTGCATAGCTTTAAGTGCTTATTAAGACGTACATAAGATAAAGCTTACGACGGTGTCATGTTACATACACTTTCTATTCCTCATTCCTATAGCCTTTCTCATTATTTTAGATATAGCAATCTTAAGTTCACTTTTATACTATCATAAATATGCTATTTGGCATTGTACAAGATACTAAAACATTATAAGCTAAGCTTATTATTTTCAACCATTTGGATCCATATATTAATTAATATTCTGAGTAAAATGGCGGAACTTACAATCCAATTAGCCTAGAACAGCTTATAATTTGAGACTACCACATCTCGTCGGACGTGGACCATGTCGATAACACAATTTTTATGTATATGCGTACATATTTTTTATTTTTTTATACTTATCTTTTAGACTTTACGCTGTATCCTGCATCATAACATAGGAAGAGAGAACTTCGTTTTAAGACATTTTTCACTCTAGTCAGATTTCGAGAAATAACGTGTTGAGTGCCAAATAAATCTACTGCTTGGGCATCGAACCCACAGTCCTTAGTCAGTCAGATGCGTTGTCGCTATGTCACGTTGGTCTCTACTTTTTATTTATTTATCCTTTATTTTACACAATACAAAATCATATAAGCAAAACGGCGGGCTTAATGCTAAAAAGCATTCTCTCCCAACCAACCTTGTCATGTGGGAAATAAATGTGTAGGTGTGCCTGATATATGCTTTTTGTATGAATATTATACATATATTATAATCTACTTGCGATTTCAACGAGGTTCTATTTAAAATGCAAACGTGCACATGCACTATTTTGCATTAACTTTTATTAGTTAGCTATATTAGTTAGCTTATAGCTAGCTATATTATCTTTAGACAGGCCGAATTTTTTTAGCAAACTATAGAGATTTCGTTGTTATACCTCTCGCTTCTAGTTCAACCGCATATAAATTAACCCTAAACTAACTGGTCAATTCGTTAGTAAGTTCGAAATACTTGTTAAGTTTGAAATTATGACTTTCAGGGATATTTGTTTCCCACGGAACTGTAAATTCTACCAGTATTACGCGTTTTAGGCTTCGAAACCATATCTAAACAGGCTTGTCATTTCTAAACACCAATATCCTCATTTTATACTGTTTCTCATACGTGTCCATAATAAGAGTTTTTGTGTGGATTTTTTCTAAGAACCTTCTTTCACAATCTCTATGCTCTTTACGATATACAAGTTATGTTTCTCTGTCCTTTACGATATTTTTATAATTAATAGCTAAAAGTGCTTAACGTCTTTTTTCTATATATCATAGTAAAAATTGTTGTGTTATTTCATATTAATAATTTGTTAAATAAAATCAGAACATACTAATGCTCAACAATAATTAAAACTCGATTTATCAATTTAATAAATGACAACATTTATTGTAAAATATACAGAAAATGACTGCTTAACTGAATATTAACAACTGCTAATATTAATATTCTATGAAATAGAGTATATATTGATTTCTTTCCAGATAACCCTCTGGCAGACTTGATTTATAAGGTGCCGCATACCAGCTGTACCTTCTGGGCCCAAGATATATAAGCCAAGTCACGCGGAACTAATTGAAGATGAACAAATACTATACTATAACTTTATAAATAACTTTGTTTTATAAAATAATACTGTGCATTTTTACGAAGCTTTTTTCACAAAATTTTAATGCCTAACTAAAGAAGAACTAAAAGAAGAACTAAAAAAGGATTCAACCACTATGGAATAGGGTTGAGATATACTGCTTGAGAATTTGATCCCATTTAATAAGTTTATAATTTTTAGGAAATATTACGATATTTACTATTTATTATTACGAGAAAAGACTTAAAGAAGAAAACAAGAAGTTAAATTTCATAGTAGAACGTAGGTTAGAGAGCAGTGTAATAACGTGTGTACGTCGCGAGCGATTAAGACGCCTCTCTTTAATTTGCATTTAAAGCAAATCAGCTACCTCACGCATAGAAATAAATCTCGAAACAGACAAAACATAAATATCCAAAATCTTTTAAAATGTTCTAAGTACTTATGTATGCAATCGGTCTAAGATTTCGTCGTCGACAGTTGCCGTAAGTGATAGCATCATATGAAATTTATTGATTGAGTAACCCGGCACGAGCCTCATTAGCTTAACAAAAGCATTAATCAGATGCTTTCACACGAGATTAACGTGAAACAAATTGATGATCGGCGCGTGGGCTGCCTACTAGACATGTTTACGAGCCTGGCATCGTCTTAGGAACTGCGTCAATTAAAAATAAGGAGGCTGCAATATCCACGCGTGCATCCCACGTGCCCGTCGTCACGATATCTCATTGATTTCATTGAAGATTAAGCGTTATTGCTTATTTATTCATCTTACGTCACTGAGCATATAGTGTGTAATTTATCGCCCAGTCAACTTATAATTTAAGAAGATTTAAGTTTTTGAAAATTATCATGTTTATATTTTTTAGTTGTCAGTGAAACGATCTACGATTTATCTAAAGTGTGCTTTTTATATTTTATTAAATATCTGTCGTGTTAGTGCTGACTTTATTTTGGAATAACATAAGAAAAAAGCTTTTTAAATTAACACTAAGAACTGTTTAAAGTTTATTTTATAATCCTAACAAAAGCTGCTTAGAAAAATGTTATATTGAAGGTATATTATAGATTAATAATTAAATTCATTAATGTTCTTAACAGTACAACGTAGAAATTCTTGGTACTCCATCTCGACGTTAGAAAGATTAAAAGCTTATCAATTAATTACGAGGCACCTATGGAGGCAATAAATAAATACCTTTTAATAAATTTTCCGATCTGCCAGCGTTTCATTCGATTAATTTGATAATCTCGTATCGGATCACTGAATGATGAAAAGATCTATCTAACTGATAACATCGTTTTTTAACACATTTAGAATATTTTTTTAATTCAAATGCGAGCTATGCCACTTATTGAATGTTAAGTAATAATTTATAAATTTAATCGATTAAATGACTAATTTACACAGGATTATTTCCAAATTAATTCATCGGATTAAAATTAGACATCCTATGATTATGAATTAGCTTTTTTAATTTGATTTCATTATTAATGTTTCACGTGAACTTACTCTCAGACCATCTACATATTGTAATGTATTAGTTACAAGAAATAAAACGTATGATATATAGCATTAAAAATGCGTGTTAATGTTTAAAACGTTTTTATGGGTCTTATGATTATATTAAAGGATAAGAATTGATATATAAAAAATAACAAAAATCAATAAAAATAATTTCTATTATATATTTTCATTGGTATAATGTATCGATTTGTAATTGTAATATATCGATACACAGCATAAATTCAAGTCTAAAATATTAATAACACGTAATTTATGCGTCAGATCTTGAGTGGAATCATTTTATAGTTATTATGACAAGTTTGTTTTAAACAGCCGCGGTGCTCTGTAATGTATGTCAAATGCCAGATGCGTTCATGTTACGATACGATTATGATAAAGTGTTAGGAAAATATATAACAAAATATATCTATTACTTTATTTACTACGTTCACAATTGCCTTACAGGATTTGTTAGCAACATTTTTTCCCTTTAGAGAATCTAAAATGTTGCTATCGATCTTGCTTGTTAAGTTGCTGAAAGTGAAGTTAAAAGTTCTATCTCCTAAAGTCTAGTAATTTGTAGTGTATTTATCACACAATATTTTAAGACGCGTAGGTGTCGATATGAAGTGCTACGTGCATCCCGGTAGTTATAACTAATGGGATGATAAGCGTGCCCGACCGATTGCATCTTTGGTGGGTAGTAGGTGCCATTTAACGGTGACCCTTGTTATAGATGATATTCGCGTGACTATACTTGTCCACTCTTAATTATATTAGTTCCGTCACGTCAAGCTCTATCTGTCTGATAGGACTTGTTATTTGTATAATAGGACCCGTAATTGAAGCTTAAAGTTTGCGATAAATATAAAAATATATATATTTACTTTCATAAAACTTTCATAAAAAATATTTCAAGATATTTTATTCAATTTCACATACTACTTGGTTGTTGTATTAATTTAAGCCATAATGTTATATAGTAGTTACAATAACTTTCGCATTTCGTAACGTTATTTCCTAACTTCTGTAGTAGCTTTCATATATTTATTGTTATTAATATAATGATATATTATCTATGATATCGCAAAATATTTTGACACATATAAAAACTGATAGTGTTTTTAGTAACTTAAGTCAAATTATGATATTTGATAAACTGAAAACATAATCATATACACTGTGACTTACACCTGCATTTGCTACAAATATTGACAAAGTAAATATAGTAAATTAAATAAAGAAAATATATCTCTAAGTGTTTAAAAAAACAATAAATATAATATAAAATTTATTACTTTTTCACGTATATTTGGTGAAATTTATTGGTATTATTAATGATACCCAAGTGCGGGTCTAGTAATGTGGTCGATAACAAATGAAGACGTAGGTGTACGAGCATCATCTTAAAAGCTGCGGTATGATTGATAAAAATACTATTAAATTACATAATTATTCTTACTTACTTACTGATGATTATCTATTTTATTAGAAAGTGTGTTAATGTTTAACAGACATGATGTTTTGTGGGCGTACATGAGTTATAACGCGTTTCAAACGTCACAAGAACTGAGAATCTTTCAAGTTTATTTCTTTATTTTTAATAGTATTTAATAAAGTGTTCTTGTTGGTACTCTTATGAAACTATAAAAGTACTTTAACTGCAAATAGAAGACTCTTGCTTAAATCCGCTTATAAAGGAAGAGCATAATATGATAGTGTGTTTATATTTCGTAGCACGCTGCTACTATAAGCGGTAAAGACCATGACTTAATAATAATATATCTGTGTAATAATATATCTATCTGTTTGCGATTATAAAACAATTATTTAGTTATTATTGAAAAAAAAAAATTCTATCTGTCCGGGCTAATCTGTGGAACAGCTGAACTGATTTTTAGGAAATTTTGACTAGAATATTGAGGAGAGAGGTTGTGAGGCAACATATAATTTATACTTAAAAATAAAATAGTACTACATATGTAGCCAATAGTAGTTTAGAATATATGTGATATCTACTTAGTAGCCTTTAGACTTAGCCAGAAGATTTAGACCTTTATTCAGGATATTATGGTTTATGTGGTAAACCATGATATGGTAAAGCCATGTCACACAAACATATCTACAGATAAATATGACAAAATTACGATATATATTCAAAATTATAAACTAGTGTCTATCGTTAAGGTACATTCGAATTTACTTTTTAAATTCCATAATAAAGACAATAATATAAAGTAAATATTCATCATATTTTAAACTAAATTATTTTAAGGTCACAATTATTCCAATATTTAATCATATTTTAAACTAAATTATTTTAAGGTCACAATTATTCCATTTCACTAACGAAATGCCTGTAATTGAAAATGTAATGTTTATTATCAAATAAATCCATATTTAACACACAATTGATAGTCATCGTACATATAAATGAATTTGCCCTTCTTATAAGTATAACAATTGTATGCTCTAAAGCTTGTTGCACATTGTGACTGAAATGATGGAGTTAGAAATAAAATACGTATATAATTTTATTCAATTAACAAGCAATTAAGAAAATTTAGGTGCCATCAGCCAATTCATTTCCACTTTCAACTCAAACTGAATCTGGTTATTAATTACTTGAACGATGCTACGGATTTGAGAAAATAAATATAAAATTATATGGAATATATCTAATGTTACATTTATAGGTGTCATTTATTGTAAATGTGTTGACAGGTTGGTTGGTTGTTGATTTAACATTGCTATAATAGTAAATAAAGAGATTGAGTAAATCTATATTAATATTATAAAGTTGAAAAGCTTGTTTGTTTGTTTATTTGTTTGCTTAAACGCGCTAATCTCAGGAACTACTGGTCCGGTATTTGAAAACGTCTTTCAGTGTGAGATAACCTATTTATCGAGGAAGGCTATATATCATCACGCTAAGACCAAAAGGATCGGAGCACCAATGAAGGATGTTTAAAAATCGGGGGAATTTTCCCCCAAGTAACTAATCCACACGGACGAAGTTGCGGACGGAAGCTGGTTCGAAATAAAATTTATATGTATTAACATAATAATATTATAATTTATAAATATTAACATATAAATCTTATTTCTGATTTTTATATATTAATCATTGCCAATGAGAAATTTCTATTAGAAATCATATAAGATTTAACGCACGCAACCATTAAATGCACGTATAATTTATTTTCACGTGCAAGTTGTAAATTTCCAGTTTAATTAATAGCCTACCACTGCCCTGGAGTCGTTTTGTACATAAATATATAAACATATAAATATCGAATTCACCAGATAATACTAACCTAGTACTAATATAGTACCGGTATTCATAGTATACACATAGTCTTAGTGGTAGCACGTGTGGCAACAGTGAGTTAATTGCTCCATATCAATACTATTGCTATGAAACCCTCAATAATGCATATGAATGAATCGTTACTAAGAGCAATTGTGTTCGTACATTGTTTTCGCATATATTTACATTCAAATGAACTATTTCATGTCCTCATAGACTTAAATTACAGTGAAATTGATTTATTTTTTGATTCATTGTTATAGTGAAATTAACATTGTAAAATATTTTATATATTACTGGTGCATTAGATATATAAAGAATTTCTATATACGTTTAATTACAAAAAAAAAGTGATAATATTAAAATTCGTGTTGTATCCATAAGGATAAAAGTAAAAACTGTAGGTATATGACTTACATTTAACACTTTATTTCTTCTCAGTGCCCTAGGTAATTCTGAACGTAGGTGGATACAGTGGGTTACACAGAAACCCCCTGGACCAAAAATAATTTTGAAATTCGAACACGCAATAGTTCCTGAGTTTAGCGCATTAAACCAAACAACCTCTTTAGCTTTATAATGTTAGTATAAATAGCAGTAAATGCAGTAAATGCAACCCGATATTAACATAAGACATACGTACATAATGTATGTAATAATTCCTGCTATTTACGATATTATGAGTCTAAATAGTTAATTTTTAATATTAGAATCCTGCAGCGCCTCTAAAACGTTCAAATGATTCAGACGTTATTCCAGTCTAGTCAGTCAATTTACATTTGATTAAATTACATCTAGTTTTGTATTAATTTCATTTATTTAACTACTTCGTCCATTTTGGATTAAATAACGATGTTGTGAACTCGTTATATTTAATTTTTTTTGACTGAGTTGTAGTTACAAAACATATCATTGACATATTAATAAATAGCTTTTATTGTGTATCTCGCATATACGCTATTACCTAGTGTTAAATTACTCCCTTGTCCATTTCTCGCCTATTTTCGAGACAACGCGTTGAGTCGCGTAACTTAACTTTGCGCTTTGTCTTGTTACTTTTTTTTTGGGAGTTTAATGCTGTTAGCCCTATTGGCCTTGACTGCGACACCGGTTGGGTGTCTTGTTACCAGAGCAAAAAAATAAGAATGATTCATTTCTCCGAGTGGTAATCGAACCCACAGCCGTCTCGCGGAGTACAGGCGATGTGCCGCTGCACCATGCCGTGCCACGTGTATTATTCATATTTTTATAAAATTAAAATTATAATTCCAAAAGAGAATTTATAAATTCATTAACATAATTACGTCTACAATTCTATAATAGCAAGTGCATCGTTTTGTTCGGCCTTTTACGATTTCCCGGCGGCGCGGCGTTCGATTGTCTGCGGTTTTAATAAGCACCGTGCTATTCGAGAAAGCTTTTCAATTAATTTACTGGCTGTTACCTATTATGGAAATTATTTACATACTATTTTATTTTTACATTTATATATAATAAAATATTTCTATTAACAATCTCTTATGACTAAGTGAGTAAAAAAAAAAAGTAAAGTAACGTGACATTGGCGAAGTGAATTGTGCTCAACTGGCACGCTCGAAACGCCATTACCGTAGAACAGAACAGAAAAGTAAAGTAAGTAAAAAATGTTGGTCAAGTGCGAGTGATACTCGCCCACTGATTAGATACCGGCTACATACCGATTTTACCAAAAAAACTACGAAAAATACCTTAACAACAAACTACGAAAAATACCTTAATAAATACCTTACCTTAACTTTCAAATTATAATATAATATTCCTTTGTTCCGTTCCATACTTTCAGCGAAATTTCTTAATTCTAGGTGAACGGGAACCGTATAGGTTTTCAGTACCCTATAGGTTTTCATTACGCGGCGATTTTCATACAAATGCAGCAAAAACAAATACGAGCGCTTAGCCCATATTTTTTTGATTACGTTGACTAAAAGTTTGTTATTTCTGTGCTTCAAGGGACCATTGACCTGGATATTTGACATTAATGTCAACTTGATTTTGAAAAACTTATCTTGACAGACGGACATACGTATAGATATATATATATATATATATATATATATATATATATATATATATATATATATATATATATATATATATATATATATATATATATATATGTATATGTATATGTATATAAAAGTAAACATTTATTTTCTACGAAGTTATCGTTAAAATTCGATTGATGCTTTGATACGAATATAAGGTATGTATGTTATTATTAAATATATTAGCGAGATTTAAAATATAAATATACACAAATGTTACACAATATTATTTTCCAGGTAGATTTATCTTCTACGTATTATGTTAATACGACATGCGGTTAGTATCACAGTAGCACTACACCTGTCACGTCTGGCGGTTACAGTAGATTTGTGGTTGACATACATTAATAAGGTGGCGTATATGCACTTCTGGTTTTCTATTCGTTAGCAGAAGAGTCTAAAAGCCACATGATATTGTAAAAAATTTCAAATTTATATATAGTTTAAAGCTTTTGTTGAAACTACATACATCTGTCTAAATTTATATACATATACAGGTTTCGTATAGTTCGTACATATTGAAAAATCTTTTTGGGGGCGCCGTCGTCTCATACAATAGGACCATGGACTTGCAGCCTTTTGAAAAATGACCAAAACTACATGTGACCATTTCTAGCAGGGTTCCGTAGTTGAAAAACATTCATGCATTTTTCCAATTTGGGACAATGCGTGGTAAGTGTGTGTGTTTAACACAACTTTGAATTCAATTTAAAATAATTATATATTTCAATTAACTAAGAAATTGGGCTTTTTTTTTAATATTAGCTATATTTTAAATAAATTGATAAAAAAGATGACTAACATGTACTTTATATCACCACCATCACCACGACCATAATCGACATTATCAATATCTGTATTTGTCTACTGCTCACTAACATAACCATAAAGATTATTTATTTTTTTATTTCTAGTAGTAAATGGTTCAATTAAGCAAATGAAAGCACTGAGTGTAGAGCGTCAGTGCGCAAAGCGTTTGTAGAAGGGAGTTAAACGTCAATCACTTTCGATCGTACTTTGATCTCATACATTTCCCGTCAATTTCTATTCATCTAATGCATTCGTTTAATTTTACAAAATATTCACTTACTTAATTATATATATTTTTGCCCAGTTTATAAGTTCGTGTTCAAAAAGTTATTCATGATTATTTATAGAAAATTTTAAATTATATTTAACCGAGCTGGCGCCAAACATGTCCAAAGCATTATTAAATACTTTTGGTAACCAGTAATAGTAAACATCAAAAGGAAGGAGTTTCTTGAAATAAATTTGTAAGAATTGAAATAATGAACGTCTCCATAATGTCCATAGCATATAACAACAACTTTTACCCATCATCCTTTTTTAACAAACACTATAAAATTTCAAATTAATAACTGTGTAGGTATATGGGAAATTTCATGTAAATCCAAAGATCGTAATTATTTTCTTCTTCAGGAGATCTACCTGTGGTACACATATAATCAGTGTATCTTTTACTTGTCGAAACGTTAAATGGGTGTGCAGCGGCCAACGGATTAGCTCCAAGCGTCGCGAATTTGCGAATTTTGAATAATATGTTAAGAAATACGCATTAATATAATATGCACATTGATTACGTTTGGTTTTATTAAGGAGAGGAAGCGAATATCATGGTCTCAAAGCCTACCCTGCCATATACGCAAAAAGCAAGAAAAAAGTATGAAAGACGTCTCAGCATATCTTTAATTTCAAAGAGAATTTCAAAAGAATAAAATTTCTTGTCTGTATAGTGTAGGCTGAATCATAATATAATTAGGGAGATGACCCTCTATATAAAGACCACCTTTAATTAATACTGATTTTATTATTTCATCTGTGAAACAGACAAAGATATATATATATAAAGATATATATATATATATATATATATATATATATATATATATATATATATATATATATATATATATATATATATATATATATATATATATATATATATATATATATATATATATATATATATATATATATATATATATATATATATATATATATATATATATATATATTATTCGAGAGCTTATTCCATCCTCAGTAATTCAAATTAATTATTTTTTTGTTAAATTCATTAATTGTAACAGTTTTAAGATCCCCATCATCCTGTATAATTAAAAGACAATTTCCTTGTCGTCCGTTTGGATAAAGCAAGGTTAATTGGCTCTAATCATTGATAATAGCCATTATTGAACCAATGTTATCTTCAAAGGTCCGCATAAAACAAATGTCAGAAGAATTTCGTTTGACTAACCGCAGGTATATTTTGCACTAAAGGCTTGGCGATGGAAAAGTCTAACAATAAAGTATTTTTTGTTTTTAGCTTCATAGTTTAGCTTCATTCCATACATAACAGGGTTGGTTAAGTGTCAAGATATTCTGTTCTCATCTTTTCGTCCGCATACGAGACATTACCTGTTGTGAGGCGGAACTCAACGCCGCAACGCCGTCATATCTGTTATTTAATATATAATATAATATCTTTCCACTTGCAATGATGTTACATTTTATGACATGTCATAAAATGTAACATCATTGCAAGTGGATTGCAAGTGGAATTTTGAAATATACAATAACATAAAAAGCTTTAAAAAGCTCTAACATGTTTTATTATTATATAACTTATTTGCTATCTAGGCAAATTATTCAAAATGTCTTCTATCATTTGAAGTACCTTTTACGTATCACTGGGAAAAGAAGAAAATTCTAACGCGTATTATAAATTGTGCCATTTGGAAGTTACCAGAACTTTATTGGCAATTCAGCGAATACTAAGGTAGTAGGACGAGAAATTTACAACATTTGAGAGCCAAGTGCTGCGCCATTTGTTCTTGGACCAATCATACTGTAATAAAGCTCGTAACATATCTATTGTAGACAGTTATTATTATTATGTTAAATTCATTACCTATAAGATAACTAATTGGCGTTTATTTATTGTATTAAATATTTGACTTACATTACATTTAGATATATGACATATCGTTCATTCAGTTACATAGCACATGAATTTCTTTCTAAGAAGGTTTGAATTAAATTTAGATTTTTAAGGAAAACCATCTATCACTAACTAGGTATATTTTAATTGTGATTTATTATGCTGAACGTTATTTTATAGAGATAATATGTAATTAGAATATACGTCGACAGTTTTATTATATGCCGGTTACCTTAATATATACAAAAGCAGTACTCGAGGGAGTAATGCCCGGATCTTGTTGCGTCCGATTTATTTGATGAGAATGAAATTCAAATTTGTACATCTCTACTGAGAAATAAATTCAAATTATTATTAAACGTTTCTCCACGGCCTACTTTATTAATGCACTCAAAAACTTTCATTCGCAATATTTTGTATTATGATGTTGTAATATTTAAACACAATTTAATATCTTAACTTAAGATAAATGAAAAATTGTAACTTAAAACTATGGTTTTATATTTACTATAAAATTCTACTTGGGATACCTTCCTTTTCTAAGACAGTGCACATATTGTTGTACCTTACAACAATCTAACAATGAAAAAAGCCTCGCTCCAACCTCAGTACATTTAAATATATGTAACTAAAAAATAAAAACTATAAAATCTAAAACAAAACAATACGTAATACGAAAGTGACTGTTACTGTAACCTGAAAGCTAAACGAGGGCACGGTCGTTTTAAATATTGAAACTTGAATTTTTCTCATAAAGTGTGTAACATGAAATCTAGACATAATTGAAGGATTTCGATCCAAAAGAATATTTGTACATATTATGTAAGCCTAGTTGATGCCCGAAACTTCGATCCCGAGGGCTTTATGGCTTTTTCATTTAGCTTTTATCCTTTGATTTTTATGTTATTGGAAAATGCTCATCGTGCTGAGCAGAATTTGTTTAAGCGCAATTTCAATATTAATTATAGCTTTTAGTTAATATCTATTATTTTTTTAGTATAAATATATAATGTACAGACAATTTTTTTAGCTCATTATTTATAGGACATGTTTCAGTGAATGAATAAATATATAATTCTAATATATATGTAAAATAATAACATGTCGACACGAGTCTAATTTCTATTGAGTCTATTTTTTTTTGTCGTACATAGGTACAACACTACTTTTTTATAATTTTTCAAACTAGACGATATTTGTCTAGCTTGAAAAATGTAAATAGGTCTTCCGTTCAGCAAATATAGTGATCACGAAACATGGTATATTTGGGGCCATTTATTAAACTTGCGACTTACAGTATTTATGTATGTCACACTCACCACGCTTGAGCTTTTTTAAACATTTTTTAAGTATCTAAAATCAGCTTTGTACCTGTCATATTTTATGTCTAGGTATATATAGGCTACTATCTTATATCTAAATATATTACCATGGATATAGTTTTACAGCTGTGTCTTTAATTTAGCACTACAAGAGAGAAAAATAAAATGCCACTTCACAAGTAATAAACTAAATATATGGCCGGATATGAATATAAATCCAATGAATTAAAACATAAAATATAGACTATATTTTTTGTTTTAAAAATACATGCTGTCTACACTTATGACCGTTGCGTATCAGTTAAGCCGCTCTTAGCAATCCTTTAGTCACGAAGGTGACACGACTCGACACGACCCCGCTATGCTGTACTCTAATTTATACCTACACATATAGAATTAATTTGTGTATTTGTTTGGTAATTCTGATATATACAATATAATCAATCTTTCGATCTTCGATCGCCTTGCTTAGAAACTATATGTATTTGTTTAATTTCTGATTAATGAAATTTCTACTTTCAAATCACTTCTTTTTTTCTTCAGGTTTTTGGAGCAATTTGCTCCCCAAATAGAATGACATTCATATATAACAAATACATTTTTAGGGTTTCATAATTAAATAAAATACGGACCCTTATAGGATAAGTATAACTTTATTGTCCGTCTGCCTGTCTGAGTGTCAAGACTAATTTCTCCAGATCGCGTGGAGGGATCAAGCTAACTAAGCTAAGCCACTAAGCCATAAGCAATTGCCACGCAGTTTTGTTAAATTTAAACGTAACAGCAGTAAGCCCCTAATTACTTACGTCCCAATTTTTATACATTAGTTTCTATAAAATATATTAAATATTATCTTTAGCGTGGAATGACACTTTAAAAAGTAAGTTCTTACTGTACAAAAATTGGTAATTTATAAATACTAATTCCCATTGACCTACAATCATGAAATTGATACGGAACCCTTGGTGCGTGAGTATGACTCGTGCTTGCCCGATATTAGTCTTCAGAGTCTTCAAATGGGCAAACGGAATCAGAATTATGACACTTAAATTTTCGTTTTCTGCCCCCAAATTGACAAAACCAAACAGCGCGTTGACACACTTTGTCTTACCAGAGAGGGAAATGTAAATAATGAATTATTACTTTTATTCCCGAGTGGAGATTTGTTCATACAAATGTACAAAAATTCACCACGACTAACGAATTATGTCATAATAAAAATACATATTGAAATTCATTTCCAATATAAAACTTAACGTATTATGTTTGTATGTTATATTGTTATATTATTTTGTCTCAAAGCAAGCCATCAAGTCAAATGGGAGTATTTGACTTCGTAAGACCTATTCGGAAACAAAGGAAAATTGTTGAAACAATAATATAGTATGGAACAACAAAAGTAAATTTACTGTAGTCTTCGGTCAGTTGACTTATGGTCAATACGAAGTTAAAGCACTTGGAGTTCGGGATATCATTTATTTTAATTAAAGTAGTTATCCGAATGCGAAGTTTGCGAACATACGTTGTGTTGCGTCGAAATAGTGTTATTTACCTCAATGTCGGTCGATTACAACTTTACTAGTTTGGAAATCAAAGTTGGTGTGTTTCAGTTATATGGTTCGCACTTGTTATATAGGCGTTTAGTGCGAGTAGATATAGTAGATGCGCGTCGTAGATAATATCAGAATACCAGGAAATCAGGATCTTACAACTAAAGAACTTTTGAAATATATCTGCTGAGAGTCATGCCACGCTTAGAACGTGTTACAGCTTTTATGTTATGTCACTGTGATCATGAAAATTGACAATTTTAAAAATAAAAATATCGTGTATATAAGGTATGAAAAAGCACAACTATATTTTTTATACAAAAAAAAATGGAAATCAGTTTTTTCATGATTTGTTTTCGCGCTACACGTTAAATGTTTTACATTACAAATCAGGTTAACGGTGATTATAATGGTTTCCAACACGTTTCCAATAAAATAGGTATTGTTCTATTCAACAAAATTTGCTTGTAATGAACGAATTAGGACAAATTTATGGCCATTGTACCTGATGCATTCTATCATGTTATGTTTCTTATTATTTCATTGATTACTGAACGTTAAAAATTGTAGGCTATATCGAAATTGAACTTTATTTGCTTGTTATCATAATCTATAATCTAACACTTTATGCTTAAATTAAATAAAATTTACCCCTAATTTTTGTGTCGCTATTTATAAAAGTAGATACTGTTAGCTCAATATTACAGGTAGAACCAAAAAACGATTAGCATAATAAAAAAATTGAAATTCATTGTAGTAAAATCGTAGAGACATTTCTTGTAATTAATTGTTTTAATTAACCTGATTGTGTTCCAAAGTCAATAGCCCGTAGAACGATTTCTTAACTTAACTTGGCTTAATTGAACTTTTTCAATGACGATTTCAATTGTTTATAAAAACATATATTTTAGTAAACAGAACAGTGATGTCTTTTTGTTACCCGTATATATGTGCGTTTGGGGTGTGTGCAAACCAATGTTACCATTTATCTCCAAAAGCACTGGTCCGATATATTATAAAAACATGTTATTTTTTCTGAAATAAGCATAGAGCAATAAAATATCCCCAAATTCACGTTACTATAAAGCTACAAAACTACTTCATTTAATCGCAGCCCTCGACGGATTTAAGGCGGGAGTTTTAAATTATTTAATCTTTTTTCAATAGCATTTAACCGTGGGTTCCTTCAAAAAAAAAACATTTTTTTTCAACTTCACGGTTTATCCCACAGATTAATCATTATGGTAGAGAGAGTCTAGTCTAGAGAGAGAGCCTAGTGTTAGGACACTCTGTCCTCTGTTTTCAGCCTGAATCGAGACTGCTTGGCTTAAACTGACTTTGTCTTACCAGAGTGAGGACATGGATGTAATTCGAACCAACGACCATTTCGTATATAGTCGGACGATATCCCACTACTGTCGCAGTGGCTTGTTTTTTATAATTTAAATATTTTTTTACACTTAATTCTCATATTTCTTTATATATGTAGGAATCGCTTTTTAGCGCAAGTTAAATTTAATAAGCTAAAAATACTATTTAAATCATTAAATAAAAGCTCAAACAATAAAACAATTTTTAGATTAAAATTCAAGTGCATTTGTCTGTTCTACACAATGCGTCGTTTGAATAATATATCCTGAAACGGCGCACCCTTGGTAAATTTTGGAAAAACAGATGTTGGAGCATATAAAGTATTTTGTAAATAATAACGTAATGTTTGAAAAATGAGAATTTTGTTGTATTAACTAAAACAGTACTATTTATAGTTCATACGCGTTCTAGATGTTTTACGTGCATTGCAGAATTATCTCGGCATTTATAGAACCATTGCGTTTCAAATTAACTCCAATTAAGTTTTTTTAGTTTATATTCAGTTTCTTTTCTAGTTAATTGCATAATAGGTGTGTATAAAAATGTATAAGAGTAACGTAGGTGACGTTCAAATTGTAGTTAAGGAATACTACAATTATCTTATCAATATGTTTAATTCAAGTGTTAATAAAATCTTTTGCAAATTCTTCTTTTTTTTGTTTTTTTAGGAAAATAAATATAATTATACTGTAAAAAATATTCATAATGCCTATATTTTACATGGCTAGTCGTAGTAGTACTTAACTGCGGCCTTGCTAGCACGTTCAAGCACTCTAGAACTCTTGCCTTCAAAGCTTTTGTTTACTCAACGATTACCAATAATGGATAAACGTTCTATTTATTCAATATTTTGATATGTAGTTTAAAAAATTGCATTCATGCCATGGGTTTCATCTTATTATTGGCATAAATTATGCTGATTAGTCCATATTATGTCTCCTAGAAATCGTCGTCTTGGCATATTTACGAAGAGTATTTATGCCTTATTAATGACTATATGTTGAATGGTTGTTTTGTGAAACTAACGGTTAAGAGTAATGTTTTAAATTTAACATATACAACGTTAAAAATGTTGGTAGATCAATGTATGGGTGATTCAGGACATTTAATTCATTCACGCTGATTTAATGACTGGAACAAATCGTCTCTAAAGCTTTGGTGTACGCCCAATAGATACATAATAATATGCTGGAATTGATTTTATATGATATTTTCTAGATCAATAACATAGAAAAACTAAAAATACATCATATATTTTTTTTTCTATAGTGCTTGCTATATTGTTAAAATCATTTAATTTCTTTCAATTTCATTTTTATTTCGGTGAACATTACATGACAGTTTGCTCCTGTCATAGACATGACAGTTTGCTCCTGTCATAGACATGACAAAGAAATGTATTGAAGTAGCACGAGTATGTCGGAGAGGGGCCATTTTGGATCTCTTTAAAACATGCATTCTTCTATAGTGTAATATTAACTCTTTTTTTACCGTACACTCTCTTTTGT
Organism: Dione juno; assembly: GCA_037127375.1. Classification (NCBI taxonomy): domain Eukaryota; kingdom Metazoa; phylum Arthropoda; class Insecta; order Lepidoptera; family Nymphalidae; genus Dione; species Dione juno. Next base: position 792,982 of record JAXRJS010000009.1, on the reverse strand, counting down.
GTGTTCTCCATTCAACGTGACATTGGCGAAGTGAATTGTGCTCCACTGGCACGCTCGAAACGCCATATATAAAGACAACAACAACGAGGGGCCATTTTGGAGTGGGGTTTGTTTAAATAAAACCAATAATGTATGGTACAGAGTTTATTTTCATAATATAAACACACTATCTGTCCAATAATATTTACAAATGGGATTCATATCGTATCTTCTTACCACAGTTATATTGCGTTTCTACAAACAAAGCAATATTTAATACAAATAAAACATTTATTTTTTTTATATTTAGATATTCTTGGTAAGGAAAACATCGAAATATGAGAAATTCCTTGCATGGTCCTCACGCAAATTCAACAATATATTTTTTTTATTTTATAATTTACAAGCATTCTATACTACAGTGCACCATTACATGGTGACTAATAGCATAATATACGATTTTATAATTTTTACGTATTTTTATTGCAATTTATTTGGAACATTAATAAAAAAAGACTTATTATTACAAACAAGTCACAGCTTATGAAATGTCATTGCGCATATTGACATATTATAAAAAAATATCTTTAAAAAAAATGACAATATTTTGGTTTATTTATATTTTTCGCCAGATGTAGCAAAATAGTAAATTATTATACGCAATGGCTTTTCCAAATTTACATAAATACAAAGCAGTTTAAATTCTATACAAGATTAAGCTTAACTATTGATAAGACCTACTCAAGTTGTGTATTTGAAAAAGACCAGAGATCGCTGATTTCATCCATCGACTCCACGTTCTTTTTCAAATAATTATAACGCCCATAAGATTTAGGCCAACAACTATTACTATTATATTTCCAATGTCTGATCTGACTTTCGACTATATGCACATATTTGCTTACAATAACGTGACGAAACGTGAATGGGATGCTTTAACCTAAGTCACACTTATAAATAAATAATCGTGTACAAGATTTAAAATACACTTTATTGCTTTAGAACACTAAATAACATGTTTAGTAATAGCAATTTAGTTTATAGTTGTCGGCAATAAATATGAGCAGTAATAAATGCTGTCTAAGTCAGCCATAAAGCTCCCTATTCACGCTTCGACTGATGCATAATCTGCACCTACCTAAGCCTACTAAATTTGTATCACATAATATAAGATTAATTTACGATTTAAATATAGTTATAAATAATAATATTCGTAACATTAATATGGCAACAAAATATGTTACTAGCTAAGCACCTAGACCAGTAGGATTTATATATTTACATATCTGTACATTTTATATATTTGTTTATCACTTTCGTCTAAACGTCATTTTCTAATAAATTTATTGCCAATCAGCTAGTTACAATAGAAGCTTCGCTGTTTCGCAAGAACAAACTCAAAACTGACATCGTAATTCTCATATTACAAAAACAATGCAGCAATGCAACTGTAAACGAAAATGACACCTATAGACTACAAGGTTGTCATATTGCTGTTGAGTTGTCAATTAACAAAAAATTTTAATTATTTTTTTTATTTTTATAATACGCTGTTCTCGCAAAGCAGCAATTTGATATAATATGTTTTGCATACAGGAAAAATAAGCCAGTGAAATGAAGCCTATTAGTTTATTCTTAGTCATTTCATCTAAAAGGAAAGCTTGCTACTGTTATGACAATAGTCGCTAAGTCTTTGTTCCTAGTAGATATGTATGTTTAGTCATTCAGTTAATATCAATAAGAAAAAGAATTCAAAAACGCATATATTGCCAATCAACTACACCACTATGAAACAATCCACAGAGTACTTTTGTCTAAATACATTAAAACATGTCGAATAATATTTACAAAACCAGTAAAAGTTGATATGCTCTGTACACTATAATAAAGTGATATAATTTTAATGCATTTTTTAATTTAATTATTTTATATTTTTATACTCTGTAGTTAATTTGGAAGCTTGTATTAACACTAGTTGAGACTAGCTACGCGTAACGCAGGACACTTATAATTTACTAAATATGTTTTTCTTTTTTAAAATAATATAACACGAAATAATTAATTGTCTTTTAGATAATTTACAACTACTTTTACGTAATTCACGTGTTAACGTTAGATTTTTTAATGTTTATATTACAAATTTAACGGTCAGGGATTTTATTGAGGCCATCTATATAAAATAAGATATAAAAGGAAATGAGAAGCCCAAAAGAATACCTACATGTGAATTAATATGAAGATTATACAAACTATTACATTCTATAATCTATAATCCGCACTTTTAAAATGTAATAATACATATAAGTGTGTTTAAAATCAGATATGAATAAACATATTCAGTAAAATGTTTGGCATATTATTAAAAGCCCCCAATTAAGATGTTCTAAGGCTTCATTAGACATCTGGTACGAATGAGCGATATTTAGCAATTACTCTTTTGAAATCATAAATGTATTATGAAATTGTTATTATAAAATAATTATTACAACGATTATCATCATAATGTTATATTATGTCAACTGTTGTCATTCCTGTATACTTTTTCATTATATTTTGTAAATATATGCAACTGCATATATTTAATATTCTAAAAACTCTTTGCTTATAAAACATAATGTACTTATAATATACAGAAGCAATATTAATTTGGTAAATTGCTCTGATATACGAAAATCTTTTTCGATTCGTTTCTAGTAGCTTGGCATTTATGTCGTTAACATTGTTAGCATTTTCAATCCTAATAGACAGCGGTTCCAACTTTATGCAATATTTTATATAAAAAAACCACACAAACTAAATCAATATCGTTTTAAATTATAAAATTTATTTTATTTTTTAAAATTCATTCAAAATATTCATATATAGTACATATATTTATTACAAGTACGAGGTTTGAACAGAAGCTTTATTTTTAATACTCTGTTGCCTGTTCAATTAGTATTGGTTGTTGACAAGAACAAAAAACAAATGATAATAATGTTGGATCCGTTTTTACCTGTAATTTAATCAGGGCTTAGATTGAGCTGACAATAACAGTAGTCATGATGATGGAGAGTATTGGCCTGAACGCTGTAGCAGATCCCGTACTGGGTGGCGCGGAGTATGTAGTTTCATCGTATGTTCTGCTCCCTGTTGGAAAATATGAAAATTATATTCATATTAGAAAACATATGTTCAAAAAGTCTTCGCAAGTAGGAAACCATTGAGAAATGATCACCCTCTAATAAAAGATATAAGAAATAGGCACGTGACAACAATTTCAGAACTTTTTTGATTTGTTTTTTACTAATTATTCTATACAGCTGAGCTGGATTATTCTTCACACCTTTGTTATAAAAACAGAAATTTAATGATATTTTTTAATATTCTGTTACATAAACGCTTTAATTCATCTGAAAAGGAACATCCCTGCTACATAAACTGCTTTATTAGAACTTACCAATGCCTTCAGAACCAGAACCCTCTTCCCCAGAACCTTCAGCGTCATACGAAGCGTCATCATCGGTATAACTGCGACCAGATCCTGATCCCTCGTCACCTGCTTCATCACCTTGCATGAAGGCCTCAGCAGTTGGAGACGATGCCCAGGAGTGAGATACTAGCATCTGTGATAGGTAGATATAATATTACGAGTACTTCGTTTAAGCTGCAATAGAGGTTTTACTTAAATTTATAATGTAGGTGTTTTTCCCAGAAAAAAAGTAGATAAAGCGAAATAAAAAAGAAGAAAACAGATAATATTGTTATTTGAATTAAGTATTACAGGTCTATATTAAAGTAAGTCGTAGATACGCAAATTATAAATTGGGTCCAATTTGGGTTCATCTCTAAGCTTTAAACAAGACGCAATTAGCCTATAATACTATTTACTTTTTTTTTATAATATTTATTTATTAACCTCATTTTAATTCATAAAATGATTAGGAAATTAATAAAATGTATACTACGCTTAAGAAAAAATCTTTTAACATTTCTTATTTAAAGTGAAAAGAAGTGGAACATAACGATATCTAGATTTAGATAACCCACCTGTCTGGCTTGCCGCAGCCGGTCGCCTAGGGCGGCGACTTGAGACTCTTGGCTCGAGCTTGAAGCTACCTCGGGGTTGTACTTTTGATCACTTATCGATGCCGATGCGACTAGCGCTTTGGTATATCTGTTTAAACATATTTTATTATTTACAAAATGATGTTAATGGTACGTTATATTTTATATTAGAAATATAAAATAAAATATATTTTACCATCCCAAATCAAATCGAACCAATATAATCTTTACTCAATTAGGCCATTACAAGCACTTTTGAATCGTTAATTTGCATTGAAATGTCAGTAGTGTCAGTCTTACAGGAAACTACAACCGGCCCGAAAGGCAGGCTCTGCTGAGAAGAGCCGGTGAGTCTCATCTCAACAGTTGCTCCTTGCTCCAAAAACAAGCTTTTGTCAAAATGTACATATATATATTAATATATGTACATATGATATTTGTAGAAATATACAAATTAGATAATTTTGCAAATGGTTATGGTTTACTTTTATTATTATATTAAAAAAGAAAAAAAAAACAATAAACTCACTCTCCAATAGTAACTCCATTCCAACACTTTTCATTGCCATTGTACGCGAAGTCCGGTTCATCGCACAATCTGTCCGAAAGTCCAGCGAAGAGCTTTTTACTTGACGCAAGAGTTGCAGCGAATTGCAATAATTCAGTATCAGGTGGCGGCGCTCGGAGTGCGTCTCGTCTTGTTCCTCCCGGAGTGGGACGGGGAGAAGTGAGATTTGGAATGTCCACTGTCGAAGGCGGGCCGCATTCTTGACGTACCTATAGATAAAATATAGTATTTAAGTATACATATAGTATCCAGTTGTAGGCACACCATACCAAGTAATATATCAATGACATTTATCCTGGTACTTATGAACTAATCAAAACGCTTTCCTCAATATTTCATAATACTAAGCTGTAAAATTATATATATATATATATATATATATATATATATATATATATATATATATATATATATATATATATATATATATATATATATATATATATATATATATATATATATATATATATATATATATATATATATATATATCTTGTTTTATAAATCTTTATTATCTCTAGTTACTAAAGCAGTCATGCAGGTTTTTTACATTTTGTATTGTGTGCTACGTTCACAATATCTGATATCTTCATGTTACGTCGGTATTATTAAGTATATAGTGTTTAATTAATATAATAATACCTTATGAAATATAACGAACGTATTCGATGTCCGTATCTCTGATGGTCATACTCATAATAATACCTGTGTTGTATTTATATAGGCTCTTAGACATTTTTACTGCTGATTGTTACGAGACATACAACAGTAATATTAAAATAGTGTAACATAATTGGCAGAAAAACATTGTAGTATGCTTATAATTGTAAACCGTGGAACCCGTCTACTTAAGCTATTTATGTTAATTACAGGCCTAGAAGCGTATATTTAGTTTTCTTAAGAAATGCTGATAAATACAATTTTAATATATATTTGCATAAAATATAGTATAATTAAATAAATCATAATATTTACGTTGGAGATGTAATTTATGATTAAGCTGACCTATACTCTAACATCATTTTTAACTAATGGACTAACAAAACGGACAAGATAAAATAACAAATAGTAATATAAAAAGCACTGTGTATTGATATCACATATAATTTGTCGGGCTACAAATCTCTAAGACACTCGTGCGGAAATAGCCAGTGTGAATGCCCTTACAGACGCGCGACACACGCAAATAAAACACGACTCGCCACACCGCAAATAGTCGCATAGTTATCCTCGTTGCATTCTAAAAATTGCACAAAATTATGCATAATAAGCCTCTATGTGGCTACGACTTCTAAAGACCTCGACATCCCGTCACAGATACTGATCGTTTTGTGAATTCATGTTTTAAAAGCCACGTATGAATTCGAGGAGATAAAACTAAATGTACCATAATTTGCGCAGTTGAATCTCTTGCCGTGCTTAAAGCAGATTTTGAAAATGTGAACATATTTAATAAATGTCAAAACATGCAATGTCGCTTTATATAATGCTTTTAACTAGAATTTTAGTTCTTTCACGCTTCTCCAACACTATAGTACATAATTTGTACATCATCTCTTCGTTCACCATTGTTTGATTTGGAACCGCAGTTTGTATGACATAACTAGAAAATTATTTTAAATATATAGTACAAATATTGTTTTTTTTTTTAAATTTTCAACATACAGGAATTTAAATGTTACATATTATGTATTCGTACATAAATTTTTTGCTAAATAAATATTACTTGGAAAGGAATGCAATAATGATTTCAAATTATTGAAAATATTTTCATAGAACGTACTCTAATTAAATAAACGAGGTATAAACTGCACACCTATTTGCCACCTTGCGAAATTCTTATTAATTAATATTGTCTGTATTTTAAAAATGGTCATTTATTTATGTTATATATAGAAGCAACTGAACCGAAAGACTGGCTATAAAAAGTTAATATTAAAGCGATTCTAGATATTGAAGGCATTTGCCTGCGCAGGTGTATCTGTCGTAATTGCCCTTTTAAATAAGATAATATTTTTGTTAAAGCAATGTTGAAAATATCTATATTATAATAAATCAGTAAAAAAAAATTGTTTGAACATTGAATATTTTTAGGAAAAATTATGCAGGGCATTCAAAAGTATATATAATTTGTCTGTTTGTTTGCTTGTACACGTACATCTTCGGATCTTCTCGATGGATTGCAATGATATATTTTTGTTGTATATCTGTTAACTCAGGATAGTATGTAGATATGTAGATACTTCTATAATAAATTTTTTGAAGACTTGTATACACACCTGACACAGAACCATGGTAGACCAACTGAATTATAAGAAACAATGAAATGATATCATAATAAAAATGATTGAACGTGATAAGCACTTTCCAGTGATATATAGAAATCAAGGATCTGGAACACCTGTAGAACCACAATAGAACATCTAAGCTATAAGAAATGGAATGAAAGAATGGCTCTTTAGTAAAAGTTGTTGAGCGTGCATTCTTCGTTGAAATATGAAAATTTAAGATCTGGTATTTGTCCAACAAAAATAAATATAATTAAGGACATTCATGGTCATTTTCATACAGCGCATACTTGGCTCTAATCTAGTTCTGCTCAATTAAATGGGCAAATGTACAAAATATTTAGCAAAAGTTTAATTATAATTATTGTTATTACGGAATAGGCACCTATCTAATATAGGAAATCCATTTGGAACTGTTTTAAATAAGATATCTCTTTATAGAAGTCGTGACTAACATCATTGTTTCAATGTTTAATTATATTAATTGTAACACCATCCGCCTTTGTTCGCGTTGCAGATGACTCATGCACACATTATATTCATCCAAGCCAAATATTAGCAAGTTTTACAATATGCATTAATAATAATACAGAATAATAATATTGATCAAAGTTGTTTATTACATAGGCTTAAAGTCACGAATTATTTTCCTAATAATGTACATATCGCCACTATGGCGCAAGATTTAAGCCTATATAATTTTGCTGTACGTGTTTGTCTTTGCCACCCATCAGTATCACGACGTAGCTGGATTTGAACGGAATGTTGAAAATATACTGGACCCTGTAGGTGGCACTGCTATCGGTGTATACTGTAATAAATTACAATTAGTCATCCCGAAAAACAACATTAGCAATACTTGTTTAGCTTGATCGTAACGAACATCTTATATGGAGCTCTAAGAAACCAATTCTAAAATAGTATTAGGCACCTTAGCAAATTAGTTTAGTGAATGTATTTTTATGTGTATTTTTAAAATATCATATATATTGTTATGTTTAATTTTCGGACAGGATAATATATGTTTTACTGTAATATATCGAGAATCGGGGATATTTTTATTATGTACTTGAATTCACAGCCTGTGAAATTATGAATATAAAGTTAGATTCTTTCGCCAAGTGTTATGTATATACTAAAATAGACAGCAAGCGCAGATGGATGATTTTACAAAATTTTGAGAGTTGTAAATTGAATAAATATTGTAAATAAATTTTGCAGGTAATTCTAGTTAATATTTGTATTATTACATAATATTAATATATTCATTTCACATACACACACATATACATATATATCCATTCACTATACTATATTATAAGTTAATTAACCGTAAAGACAAAACATGGCGATACTTTCGTTAATAGATCGTCCACTTTAAATTACCTTTTACGAAGTGATTAAAGGCGGTACTTTTTATAATGGAGATAAAAATACAATGTTTAAACTTTTAATGATTCAGTAGTTTGTTGCTTAGATCTTTTACTGTAAATGTACACTTTTATAACTTTATTACACCGGTTGCAATCATATATACTTTATTAGGATCAACATTATATATTTTAAAAAGGGGTCTCATGATACAGAGGGGACCGTGTCTCACTGTAAACATGATAATGGGTTCGATACAATAATAAGCATAATTATTTTAATTTAGCCGCTCTGGCAAAGTAAAATGCAACGTTGAGATCAATATAACCGAATTATTCGAGAAATATTCGGGAATAGCGTGAATTTGATTACAAAAACACTTACGCGTTGGTGATATTCATTAACAAGATAATGGTTCACTGCCTGACGTGATGTGATTGTTCACGAGCATGACCGATGTGAGTTCTAATCTTTCTCCCGATTCGTTGCGTGTCTCCATATAATTAAATTAATGTACTTAAATTCTAAATCTAATGTTAATTCGATATGTTTAATTGATAAAAGCTTGTAGATTTAGTATAGTAATTTAAATGTAATCCATTTACTGAAGCTATAATATGTTAACATAATATTTTTATACGACTTGTGAAGGTTGCGGAGTATGTGGGGAGAAATTACGCTCTTAAAACACAGTAAAGAGAACGAATTCTCCTTTTCGTCCAAGTTTAAGATATTATATTCTGGATTGCGGTACTCAACCCCGTGTGACTAGTAACTATTATTTCACAGTAAATGCGGTCGCTTTTACGTCATATCCACGTGAAATATCTTCAGTCCATCGTTAATAGATTGCATCAAGTGCTTTAAAAACAAACAGATAATTACGTGGGCGTAGAGGAGGTGGATATAATTAATACGGCTATACGAAGAGTTGAGGTCGGCGTTGCGTCACAACGGATGATGCGACAAAAACTAAAATCGAATTTATTAATGGACTGTCTATTACTCTTACATCATAGCGGAATGTCAACAGCACCGTACATATAAAGTCATTTTAATTGCTCTCCACAATCCATGAAATAATTGAATGTTTGTTAAATTTATATAGGTAAATTAAAATTTCATTAAAATCACAAAATTGTAATAACATGAAGAGTCATTCAACTATTTATATACGTATTTGGTTTTTCGCTTTTTAATTTACTTAAATAATGTCATATAAAATAATTAAAAAAGATTTGTTGTAGCGGTTTCCGTTTCCAAATCAACTACATTTATTAGAACTTTTTATTATAAGTGCAGACCATCGTGACGCAGTGGGATATACGGCTGCATGTAAAAACGGTGGCTATAGGCTTGATTATCCCACGGAGAAAAATGTAGAACGGAAAGCCTTAACATTAAGTTCTTTATGCGAGATAGAAAAAAATATGTATCCTATAAAGACCAAAAGTAGTTTATTTTTATGCAGCCTGACATATAATATATTTTCCACCCTTCTCTTCGAATTTAGCTGTTCTTGCGTCTCAGACGCGTTCAGCATTACAAATATTATGGAATTTAAAATAGCCAACAGTAAATAATGACGAGGTGATGACGGCTGATCGGCTTATCCGTTTCCTAGCTCAATTTATCACGGCTACGGGCTAATACTGGCAATAAGCCTGCCATCCTCTGTAATACCGAATATATTATGCGCTTAATCGTGAATCATAGTAGTGGTATTTAATCCGATATCAATTAGTATTTGGCCGGATATTGGAAATGATATGAAAATTAATTTTACTAACATAGTAACATATTATATAAATAATGTACATGTGAACTACCAAAAATAATAAATATATTTTATTTAATGCATCTTCAAGACGTGTTACCTGCTTTATGGGATTTTGAAGATTTTTTCTCTTTCCTTTTGAAGATTTTTCACGTACCATTGATATCTTATCAATGGTACGTGAAAAAAAATTATCTTGTAACGAAAAAGAATTATATTATAAATTTGCAATTATACAAAAAGGAACAGGTTAAACGTTAATTGATACAAATCATATTAAAGATAAACATTTTTAAAATATTAAATATCATCGTGCTGTTGTAAATATGTATTTCTATTGACTTTCACCTTTGATCTGAGTTGTAAAAAAAATAAATGTCACCTATCAATATCACTCCAGTAGTGGGCAGAATTTCCCATAAACAACTATCGGAGGTCAATAACTAAAAGCGATGCGCCGGTACATCAATAAATTGCGTGCCGGTTTCGTCAAGAGCGGCGCCTACGCATGTCATGACCCAAGCGACGAACCTATTCTGAGGGTTTATAGTTCTGTTATTTTCATATTTATATATTTATAAATTAGAGTAAAGTTACTGTGCATTTTATTTTTAAATTAAGAACTAATGTTTTTTGTATATCAAATATATCATCTATATTAAAAATATATATATTGAGGAACTTCGCGTCGTGGCGTGGCGCGGATTCCTTCAAGGAAATATATATATATATATATATATATATATATATATATATATATATATATATATATATATATATATATATATATATATATATATGATAGAATTAGGACATATTTGTGTAAGTGGTCAGCACGGTTGAACACATCTCACGCATCCTCTGGGATGAGGACATTGTGATTTTTTCGTTACTGTAACATGTTCATTTGCACCTTTTTCTTAAAATATTTTGCTAATATGCTTTTATTTCACTATAATATATTCACCTTGAGACATTAATGAAATGGAATCTATTTGAGTGACAAATTAATAAACATTTTCGAATTATTTTTCGACTTCCTATAATTTCTTCTTACTACTTCCTATTAATACAAACTGAAATAGTATATACTTATTAGAGCAGTAAAAAATACGTAAGAATATCATGAAAATAATACTAAGTAGGCAACAAAGTTAAAATCTCTAGTAGGTATAGCGCAAAACACTTATGTCTTCAATGCAGTGTTGGAGAAAGCAGACGTGGGCGGGCGCCGGCGCTACAACCTGACCTGTCGTGCGATCGCTTTAGCTCATAGCCGTATATCTAATGTCAATGACTTGTTAATATAACTAACTATAAATTATTCATTTTTTATACTGTTACGTAAATTATTCGAACTGAAGTCAACAAGTGTTGGTATTAATTATATTTTGATAGCTTTTGCATTTATGGACTATAAAATGTTATGACCTGATGCGCCATATTAATTTATAGTCTCTAAATTTGTTTTAATATTACTAGGTAGTAAATAGTAGGTAGTAGGTAGGCCTCGGTTCATTAAGTTACAACATAATGTTAAAATTCTATAAGTTCAAAGTTCTATACAATTTCAATAAAATTTTATATTAAACATTCTTTCCCTTTAAACAGAACAACGCATATAACTTTAAATAAATCTGGAATAAAATGAAAACAACTGAACCCGCAGGGATTGGAACGGGAACCAATGCTATTACCATGAAAATTGAAAGTCAACATTTCACTGAGCGACTTCGAGCCTTTTATAATAAAAGCTTTTCCGAGCTCGTAAAACTGCTTTGTGGAGTAAATCTCTCCCATATATAGTAGCTAGCTTAAATCACGTTCCATTGGTTATTATAAACTTAACTAGACCATTGAACTGAAATGTACTGAAAGGTTTTCAGCTAACTATACGTTACTATATTGCCCTAATTAGGGAAGAATATATTCCTTTATTTTCTGCATTCAAGCTACAGATTTAATATCTAGCTACATACTTACTTTATATATTTAAATGTTTCTTGTAGCTACGAATAATTATTTTATTAATATTTTTATTTTTTAAACATTACGTTCTACACTTTAATACTTTTTCTAAAACAATATTTTTACGCAGTCATATAGCATATTTATAATCATTTTACAGTACGTTTGTATTCGTTGCTTTTACAACATCCATAGATTTATTGTCTTTCTATCGAGTTATCTCTAACAAATAATGCCTTCAGGATATGAATTAAAAAAAAAAACCTACTACCGAGTCTTTAATTATGTTAATTGTATGTAAGCCTTTTAGAGTATTCTATTTCATCTGATTTATATAAAATGAAGTAGATTTAAATACTTCCGGCGTTATATACCGGAATCATAAATTATGACGAATGGCATCCCGGAATTAGTGTCCTTGGTGACTGAGTGACATAATCATTGTTACGTGAGGTGAGTCAACGGATGTCTGTGTTTTGTCTGCTCCATCGCTAATATGACCCTATTGTTTTGCTGTTTGTTACCCGAATCTTTGAACAGTTGGTGTTATTCATTAATTTTACCTTCACATATTTGGAGTAGGCTAGCTTTAGGTTCATTGTCATGCGTGGAGGGAGAAACAAGTTATAAATTTTAAATGAAACTCTTTAACCGGATTTATCCCGTAATCCGTATATTTTATTGTATATTTGAGTTCGAATACTAAATTACACGCAATTAATCCTGTTAAAGAGTTTTGTTTAAATGAGTGAAAAGTCACGAAAATCAAAGATCTTATAATTTATAATTTGAAATTGTTTCAAATTGTAAATTATTGCTGTCCACGAATTTCTTAGTAACTCAGAATCACAATTTACAATAAAAAGGAAGAATCGGATGTACTTAATAAATATATATAAACATTTCTCTGTCTGGAATGGTAAACAAAAAACACTACAAACACAGGCTAAGTAGTAGCAATAAAAGTATAATGAAAACACACATCTACTGCATATACTACTATATGAGCGTTTTATATATTTTATCATATGATTGGAATATGAAGTTAAATGTGTCGAACTCTATTTCGGGCGACAGAACGGCTAAGACTTCACTATATTATCTAAGGTCACTTATGTTCCAGACTTTATGACAACACTATTATTATAATTATCTTAGGGGTGTTGATTTTTTTAAATCTTAGTATATATATAGATATATATATATATATATATATATATATATATATATATATATATATATATATATATATATATATATATATATAGACATTCCAGACAGAGAAATGTTTATATATATATATATATATATATATATATATATATATATATATATATATATATATATATATATATATATATATATATATATATATTCATGCGTACTTTTAAGTCCGTGGCCATGGTCAAGGCAAGTTTTCTTCGAAAAATATGGAAGGTTAGTGAAGGTTTAATTTATAGACGTTGTGAATTGAAATTAGGTAAGTTACATTGCACAAGACCATCAAACATGAATATTGTGGGATTATGCTTTATAGCAACGGATTGTTCGAGTATTGCTGTACAGGCTTGGTCGACCCGCGCCCACGTCTGACCTGCCTCGCCTACGACCATTCCACCTTCTTTATGGTCTCATAACATCGCGTAAACTTAATCTAAAGAAAGATTCTAAACTTTACGACCGCAAGATGAACTGCTTGCTCTAGCTCTTGAAATAGTACGAGCATGATAAAAAAGCTATTTATTATCGACGTTGATTATTGCCTCAGTGAATAGTAAATACAAGATATGAGAGGTTGTTAATTTTAGGCTATCTTTTACTATTTATCGATTCAAATAGAATAATTAAATTGACAACTAAAAAAACCATTACAAATCGAAAAGAAATTCAGTTGCGTTAGCCTTATTTACGTTGATTGAACCTTAAATGTACCATTTACATTTTATTTACGGACATTCTTTAACGTTGTCGTTTCACAAAAAAGAGTTGCATAACAACGTAAGATTTAAAGCACATTATTTAAGCTTTCCCCGTACAGTGTGGTTGAGGCGATAACCGTAAAATAATTGAAATGTGCCGTTGAGCAGTATTCTCTTGTGTGGCGTACTGCCAAGCTCTATGTCAGTGAGATATGTTTGATAACTTTATTGAAAACGAAACAGGAGCCGAAGTAATATTTTTGGTGATGGTCATTTCGTGCTAAAATTGCGTGCAAAATATGCCTCTAATGTTACTTACCGGTAGAAAGGTAAATTAGGTTAAATTATAGTGTACACACTATAGTACATATTTTATCGTGCTGAAAATTATCTCGTTCAACACGAACGAATCGTATGCCAAAACATTTCTAAAGTTCGAAAAGTTTATTTTACATTGTTGAGCGTAATTTACGGCCCGCAAATGAATTTGGTTGGAAACTAAGCAAGTCGCTCTACGAGTTTGGAATATAGACTCAGTATAATGCAACCAATAAATTCATACGGTTTAATAGGTGTATTTTATCTATTTAAATTCTGTCATTTCAACAATAGCTATTATTCGGTGTTCTAATAATTATAATCCAAATAATTAGAAAAGTGGTAATCCTGTCTTTAGGTGTATTTAAAAGTACAAAAATGTATTTAAATATTTACTTCATTATTACTGGATTTGAGGTAAATCAGAAAAATGCTTAATATCATTTTTTTATCAAAGCCAAATAAGAAGTCCGTGTAAAATGGCCGCTAATTGTTTTTTGGGTTGATATATCACTAAAGCAAATCAATTATATATGAATATAATAAATACTATTTTAACTTACATAAAATGAAATATTCATTTTATGCAAGTTAAAATAGTATTTATTCATAAAAAATTGATTCGCCGATTTTCTTCATTTTTCAGTCTACCTTTAACTATTCATGCATAGTATGAGAGCATTATGAAAGTGTTATATAACACTTGGCAACATGTCGGGCATTCGCAAATGTATGTACAAAGTGGTGCATAAATTAAAACTTCGGACTTGTTTCAAGATTCAAGCTGCCTCCAAGTACACTCCAAACGTGTTTTGCGTCTCAACAAGGCATTCCAAGAAAAGTTTCAAAGACAATTAGGTAAAATTTACAGAACGATCATTTACCAAGTAATTGTCCCAAAATTCTGTACGCGAAAGAAATATTCTTTTATCATTTCGTTAATTCATTCACGAACTAAAAAGTTCCTGTAAATAATTATTTGTCCAAGTTATTTCTTGGAATCGGAAAGTTCATAACCACAAAATTTTATATTCATCATTTTCTTTTAAATAATAATTCATTAGCCTGTTTCACGATACGAACGTTTAAATATACGAATGATTACGTACCTTCTTTTCCAATATTACATGGTTTTCAAGCGCATGCATAATCGCCTCAGAGACCTTCGCATCCAAAGCTCTTAATGCAGCATCAGCATCAGCTCTTGCAAGGCGCTCGACGCCCTCCACATAGCCCGCCCAAGGAGCATCTAGTTCTACTACCAGAGAGCCTAAACACCTGCCAAAATAAAACAAAATAAAATAGATATAACACGTATTATTGTGCCTATATATGTGTACGAAAGATATAATTTATAGATAACTAACTTAATTTTATTGCTCGATAATTAATATAAAAAAGTATATAAGTATATATATATATATATATATATATATATATATATATATATATATATATATATATATATATATATATATATATATATATATATATATATATATATATATATCCATGCCATTTTATTATTCCATATATTTTTAGCTTGAACCATAAAAATAACATTTTCCCTAGATAGCTTCTTCCCTGAGATTAATGTGGCTGCACTAAAAACTGGTGCATAAATTCAACGCTTTACCGAACATTAAATAAGCTGTAATAATAAGTGCTGCAATAATAAGTGTTTCTGTAGTAATTTAAGTATAAAATATTTATTTTCTGCTTTAAGAATATCTAAATTGTTTATTTTAGATTAATGCTAATAATATAAGTTTAATTATAACAAACTCTTCGTAATGCCATAGATAGTGGTCAGTGATGCTAATTGCTACGACGCAGTACGTCGATTCATACCTAACATACAATAGGTTAAGAGCAAAAGTATATATATATAATATTAGTTGGTCTGCCTATAAGCGTGAGAATTGCAAGTTCGATCCCCAATCAGATTAATTAAATATATTTAATTCCCTGCTGCGAAGTTCATTTCCGCCACTCAACGGAATATCTTGAATTCGGGCGGAAAGTAGAAAACATAGTCCTTCAACACTATGTATTCTCGGCAGATTTATAAAAATTGTAACTAGATATGGATAATTTTATTAGCGTATCTAATACTATTCATAACCGAAAAATGTCCCTCGTATAGCCACTAAAGAGATATTTTTATACTTTTTCGTTTATAATTTTCCACATAACTTTCAGCTTTATAAATGTTCCTTTTAAAACTTTGGTAGTATAAAATATTGAAATTTATTATTATTGTCTAAGGAACGAGAACGAAAGTAGAACGAGGTTGTTATCCACTAACAAGAGGTGGAATGGTTTAATTACAAATTAAACACGTAAATACCCTAAAGAACTTGGAAAATCGTTTCTATGAATGAAGTCGGTTAATTTATTTCTGATAGCTTGGATATTTCGTCGTAAAAATGCTTGGTTAATAAATTTATAAAAGTAAAATAATGTATAATAAAATTAAATCGATTACAATTATCGATATCCATTATTAAAAGTCATATTATTCTCTAATCTTTATCTGATAAGTGTATTTGTTTATAAATATATAAATATACTTACAAATTTGATACACGTGATTGAAAGCCTAAATAGATCAGTATAGTCACATAGGTCAATGACCCGCATCTTTTGCAACAAAAAAAACCGTTTTCTCTGCGTATCGTTGATAATATCTAGTATTTGCGTAAAGATATACTTATATAGACGGAAGACATGTACGAATATATTTTGAGCCCCGAAATGCAGTGTGTAAATTAGTTCTTGTTTGCGAAAAATTTAAGTCTTCAACTACAAAGTTAATTATACCCTCTTCAAGACATTAAATGAGTTTCTTATCAACTTTGTAACCAGAATGCTTTTAAATTTTTGCACTTAAATAGTACTTTTTTGAGCTTTACAATTTATTCCGTATATAGCATGATAGGCAGAGAGAACGGAGTGTATTGACACTCCGTTCTCTGCTTTCTGGTCGAATTCGAGACATTACGTGTTGAGTGGCAAAACACAATGTTGCACTTTGTGTTTCCAGAGCTGAGAAATTAAAATAATTTATTCCCCCATGTGGTGATAGAACCACATTTTTTACCGTTTAAAGTCAAATGTCATCCCACTACGCCACGATGACCTTTCCATATGTACTATACGAGTATAGTATAAAATTTATGATTAAATATGCATTTTATATTGCTAGTCCCTACAAAAATTATATAAAAATATAAGTGATTTATTCCAGTAAACACATTATTCCCTTTTAGGACCTTGAGTTTTGAATATCCATATTTTTTATAAAGTGTAGTTTGTAGATGCTCTTTGCATAAAAATGCTTTATATTTATCGATTATTTATACCTAAGTACGAGTATGTTATAAATTACATGTAACAATCGATATTGCTTTTACATAGTCAACCCTTCTTTCATTGTGAGTAATCCCTGTGTGCTCTTAACGACAGTATTTTGAATAGCTCTGTATCAACCCTTTAAAGTAGTTCTTTTATATAATTCGAGTCGAGCACACCTCATTGAGATACAAGGGTTAATGCCCTTCTACCGTTATTGCTTCAAGCAAATAATAACTAAAAAAATATTTTTTTATATTCACCCCTTTCCGTTTGACAGAGAATTTGCTTAATTAATCATATTAATTATAAATTAATTGCATTGTCGAGAGAATTTAGATCAGGTGAGTGGCTCACTCGGGTATTTTTATTACTTTAATAAAACATGCAACAACGTGTCGGTATATAAAAGTTTTGGGTTCACATCTCAGATAAAGGAATTTGAAGTAATATTTGTTTTAATATAGATATTTCCTGGTCACTTTAAATAACACACGAATAATGTTAATACTTATAAATTACATATATATTATATATTTAATAATTACTGCCTAGATAACTTTTTCCTTTATACTTACATAAGTCTTTACATAAGTACCTATTAAAAGCACCGAGTTATTTGGAAATATACCCATAAGTTAAGCATCAAACTTTAAAAGGACATACCTTCAAGTTAATACAATTTACCTCTCCGTCAGTCCTTTATCTTCAAAGGACAAAAGCTATTACAAACAAGATAACTCACCCTCTAGCCACATTCAAGCAGTAATTCCGACATGGACTGACATCGTGTCCTTTGCATCGGGAACAACCGCCCATGTGAAGCAATTTGTTGGAGCACTCTTCGTTCACAGTGGAGAGCACTTTCTCACTCGCAGCAAGAGCGCTGGCGCCCACTACTAGCACTTGCAACAGCGCTCGGGCCGCTTCCAGCGACCGTGACAGTGAAGCTCCCAGCTGTTTGGACAATGATTTTTTTTGTTCTAATTATATAAAACTATATAATAATATTAACTTTACTTTCAAAGATCTCGATATGTCTCGATATTTTTTTAATATAAATTATTTAATTATAATATTTATTATTTTTTGAAGAAATGAAAACAGTACAACAGTACAAATGTAATAATGCCGATATTTGCTGTTCGTCTATTATGGTATCTAAAAAGACAGTAATATCACTCTAAAGATAGTAATTACTTGGGTATTATATTATCATTAGATTACATTATAATGTTTCTCACCTGTTGTGGAACATCTCCAAAAGGCTGGACGGCATCATATGCGTCCTTCAAACATGCTTCATACTCTGGTACAAATTGTTTTGTATCTAGCCTTAGCACATTTTGATAAGCTACTGCGAATACCTCCCGAAAGAATTTCTTTGTGCTTAAAGCCATATCTTTTGGCGGTGGTCCTAAGTTATCCACATTAGTATCATCTCCTTCCGTATTTGGCTTGAGGATAAATCGAATATCGTCATAGAGGGCGGCGAGTGGCACATGTGTTCTAGTTGCGTGACTTTTATATAACTGTGAGAATAGGACTGCCGTTTTGTTCTGTGATTGATACGACAATCCTGTTAAGTGCTCTGTGAACAAAACAAAATTCATATAATACATTTAGCCGTAATATAACAAATACGTTTTACTAAAAATATTTTTATTTATTAATTGGTTTCACAATAAACAGTTCACGTCCTTGTATATTGCACAAATATCCTATTGTCACGATGAAGTGTTTCAATTTAATTCTGATCATAATAACATGAATAAACTATATATATTACAATTATCTCGTTAAATATAGGCGCCAGTATACTGCCGCAGTAATAAACATTAACACAAACTACAAACTGGGGCTGTTTGCATAAAACTGTGGTATTAAACGAGCCCTGTGTAAATAGTCGTTAGGAAACATCTCCTCGGTATTTGATTATACTACACCTGGTGCCCTAGCTTGACACTACGTTATCTTGTTGGAATGCAGGAGTAAGCCAAAGGGATCAACGCCTCTCCACATTCCTATGTCGAGATATAAATTCATCCTAAACACTTAAAGGTACCTTATTCAGCCCACCGACGAATAGAAAGCTACCTAATTAACCCAACCGGCTCATTCTATTTAATTAAACGTCTTCTGTTATCATTGCTTTAATGCAAAGCAAATTAAGATTGCGTGAAGCTAGTGGTATTTGAAAATATTTAGAAGGGTGAAGTGCCTTTGATGTCTACGTCTCCGTTACGGTCTTTGAGGAAACGCATTCAAAACCGCTTTAGAGCAAGTACAAGTGTGTATAAGATTAATGCGTTACTATATGTTCCCTTTAGAGGAAGTTAGAAACCTTCAGGACCATGCATTAATAATAGCAAATCATATTTGGGTGAGTGTTTTATGAATACGATAAAGTTACATATTGTTTCTTTGATTAATAATAATTGTAATTAAACAATTTTATAGCAAATTTAATTGTAATGAAATATGTGTGTAGATTTTAGCATGCAGGGCAAGAGCAAGTTATCTGTTAAATTACTTAGAAAATTATTTGACATATAAGATTGAATTCTCGGCCTTGCCGGATATGAGATCACAATCGCATATTATTATATATATTATAGGTATATAACGACAAGCAAGATAACTTTGTTAATAATAATTTCATCTACTTTAAATTAGCAACAGAAATATATAATATAATACCATTTCGTAACTAATATTAATCGTTGACAATAAAATTAATATTGAAATTTCTCAGACTATTTTACATGTAAAACTAATTCAATCTTATTAGTTTTTATAGAACAATGGAATGATGTTATTTCACATTTTTGTTTGAGTAATTTTTGTATTCCAACAATAAATCTTTAACATTTTGTTTTACGGCGGGCAGTTCGATAAATAACAAGTGTCATTCGTCTTTTCACGCAGGACCTCTAGACGCCCTTCGAGAGTTACGTGTCTATGTAAAGGGCTGATATAAAACACGTTAGGTTGTTACAATAAATTGAAAATAAATAAAGTTCAAGTTGCGCTTGTGATTGCTTTTGTTATTGTTAAGTATTCGGATGGATGGATATTTATTAACCGAAAGTCAATAATTAATCATGATATTAAAAAATAAGTTTAATAGATTTATGAACAGGGAATGTTCATTTGTTTTGCTTCAACTTATATCCCGCATACAGCAAACGGAAAGAACGGTTTACCGAAAGAACCTAGTGTTAAGGATTGTCCCTCTCTATTTTTCTAATTTTCCAGACTTTTTTAGAATATACATTTAATATTTAATATATACTTTTTTTTTAGGTATCCAGCTATGCTATTTCTGTGACAGACTTTTTTCAATACAAAAAATTCAAATTTATAGTTCAGGTTTTTAAAGAATTTCAAATATCGTGACAAATCGCAATTACATGATTATATTATTTAAAAATATGTCCACAAATTATAAAATACAGCAACATGTAACATATCACAGACAAAAGAGAGGACAAAATTACGTTTTTCGTAGCTTCACTATATTTTAGAATGTTCATTAGCATTTTTTTTCATTAGAACTGAATTAAAAAATGTACGAACTCAAATTATTCTAGCTTCAATTTCATGTAGATTTCGAGTTATAATTAGTAATGTAAATATTTGCAAAGGTTGTACTGAAATAAGAGCGTTCAGATTTTGGAATACATATATTGTAGTCTACTTTGAATATATTAAATATTCATGCATACACATACATATTCTGCCATAATATCTACTTCAGGTGTATGGTCATAGCTTTAATACTTTAAGAAACTGTACCATATAGTTTTTTTTATAAAATAAATTATATAAAACTGAATAAATTGGAGTTGCTCTGTTTAAATGCAGTCCAAACATACTAGCCAATTAAGCTCTCTCATTTATTTTTATACACTGTATTCAGTTTTATTTTATTATTTAATATAATATAATAATATACTGTAAACGCTTAATAAAAAAAATTAAATTGATAATTCGTGAATATAATGTAAAATTATAAACATGATGTTTATTTCTCAACACATGTTATAACAAATAAAAGAGTTTAAATCTGGGTTTAAGCGCAAAAAAATAATATGTCGTTTTTATAAAATGCTGTGATAAGCAGAAATATCATAAAGGGCGAAAAGGTCTCCTGATATTAAGTCGTTGTGGCTGGATTAGAATTTCCTTTTCGTAACCTCTTGGGATCTTTATTATGATCACTCAAAAATAGTATTTGCTTTTCTTAGAACTATTTTGGAGTTGGGCATATGTGTTGGTACACATGTTACTTGATTCTAAAAAAAATATGTTCTCATACTCAAACTTTACAAAAAGATTACAAGAATTGTAAATACCTTTTGTGTACTTTAAAGCTACATAATTTATCAATACTCTACAAAGATTTATTGTTAGAAAAAATTTCAAAAGCTCTCCTTAGACTATATAAAATGAGTTCGCACACAACGTATGACACATTAAGTATTTCATAATGAAATAGATTCTCGGTGTACAGGGACTTCAATATAATTGTAGCATGGCTGCGATATAAAGGCAAATTTACTCTTATGGTTTAATGAGAGACGATGACGGCGGTCGCTTGTCGTAGCCCCATGAGCACAATAGGCTTACCCTCTCCATAACATGTTAATAAGCCTTGGCTTGTAAATTACAAAATGACATATGTGCAATATTTATTATTATTAAATCCTTTATTCATTGGGTAGTTTTTTTCTAGCTCATTAAACATCAAGTTACTGCGTTGTTTTTGACTTATACACAATTACACCTCGTCTTTAATTACAATGTATAAAAAGATTTCTAGTGATCATTGATCGTTGTTTTTGTTGAACATATTGTAATATATTAAGCGAAAATTGTACTGTACAATTTTTATTTTACTAAGTATCATATAATATATGAAATATAAATTACATTTATGGATAAAATATTAAATACAATACTCATATCTTAGTAGCCAATTTATACATTAATAATACAAAAACAATGTAGCATTATAGCTTTGTTATTTGAATGCCTCCTTTAGCATTTAGGAAAAACCAATGTTTTATGCAAAATTCTCTCACAATAAAACGAATTATGTATATAAAGACGATATATCGTTCATAGAATTTTAGTTATCATATCATCATCATCACTCATCATCATCATCATTAGTTATCATATTGATGTCATTAATAGATTACCGTTATGTTAAGGACAAAGGACCCTACCACTACACTTGCCGTATTTCCTTTTACTAAAACCGAGGGTGGGCACATTGTTCTAAACCTGCTCATTATAAGGGTCATTGCACTCGCTAAAGTTGTTTCGCAATACGTTTCATTTTTTCATCAATGCCCAAGGAAAGGAAAAAATTATACTCGTTTTTCCTTGCTTCTACTTAAGTACTATAATTTTTATAAATAATACTTGAAACATAAATAATTGTCTTTTGCAGAATATATTTAAATAAGTAACCATGTAACAAATACAAGTCATGTTTTGAGAAATATAGTTTGAGAAACGGCTAATGTTATCAAATGTTTACTTGTTGTAATATACCTGTTGTATGTTTACATTTAATTAAATGAAATAGGTACACATATCTCCAAGTAAATTTGTTTTAATGTTGTTATAAAATAAATATTGGAAAATAAGCTAAATATTAGTAATTCATTGAAAAAAAATATCAATGAATACATTGCTCGATATATAGAATAGTAATAATAAAATCTAATCTTCGCATTCAAATATTTTTAGTGCGCAGTGTAGCGGACCTGTACCGTGTACGCATGTACATGTACCGTTATGCTTCAATACGACTTTATGGAGAATTCATAATTAAAATAATCATATATTCTGTATTGTTTGATAAATTGTGATGCTGGGATCGGTCACTTAATCACTCACGTCCCCGTGTGGGTGGCAAATAGATAAGGCGGTAATGTGTCCTCAAATTCAGTGCTAGCCATCTTTGATACTTGGATTGTATGAAGGTAGTGAAATGACAAAATTAATAACGTTGTTATAACTCTGCAGAGGTAATTCCTAGTCTTGGGTAGGTAGTGTCAATATTATTTATAATTATAAGCTAAATGCCATTCAACAAAAACCTAAGTGGAGAGATCTTTTGCCTTCCTTTTTTTTAATTGATAAAAGAACAAAATAAAACAGATATCTTTTAATCGGTCGATGACTTCAAAGTAACAAGTTATGTGCACCTATAATTTTCGAAGCTCATAACAATATGATACTAGTTTTCCAACCGTGTGAATATATCATTAAAGTTTGTTATTTTCGACTTTTACAATGGGAACCACATTTTACGGTTCTTCATATTGTATTCACGAAATTAATCTATATCATAAAACTGACTGTAAAACACTAGAGCAAACAATGAAAGAAGCATTTGATGCATAACGACACTAAGCTAAGTCGTTGGGGAGTTAATAGCTGTACTCATTAAATTTTATGGAATATAAAGATTCTGTAAATATAACTGATTTGTTATATGGGCGTTTCGTGTTCCTCGATATTCAATAAGGGGGCTATAAATTTCATTTATGCGGAATCGTTTGCATTTTCTGAGTGCCTGCACGTGATATCTATAGGAAACGGAGATATTACTTTTATATTTTACATTTGGAATACGTAGCTTTTGGTTTTTCTTACAATAACTAGCCTGGTGATTTAATCAATACTTATTACTTATTGTATAAATATTTTTACTGTTTCAAACTTGTACTAATATCCCTTCATCTCCATTGGGTTTTAGAACCAAAGGAACTAAGTAACAATTCTTAATTTAATGTTGTATAATAACAGGCCTTTGATTTAGAATTTGTATCCATAACCATAATTTGCAGCTACCATATCAATATACTGTTGTTTTCAAACAACGAAAACAACGGTATTCGAGCAAAATAATTATAGGCATACGTAACCCCCGCAGTTCAATATTTACAATGGTAGGGCGGTGTCACTACAGTGCCTAATATGCCGACGCTTGAGTGTTTGATAAACAAGTGTCGTTGCGTCCATCGCAACCCAAGTATTTATTGTGCATACGTCCCTTATAAATTTGTTGTTTTAATTTAGACACTTGATACGCTAAATTAAACATAACAGTACATGGATGTAAGTGTCAAAATTCAATGTGATTTTTTATATTCAGAAGTGAGTACTTCGCGGTGGGGTTGGTTTGATCCGAAACATTTGGTTATTGTTTACGGCGCCGATCATTCAAAAACAAACTGGCTATAATCTAACAGAAAGACATATCAATATATTGTTTATTATTATTGTAAATTGTTTAAGCTTAACAAAAATAATCATTTACTTTCAAATCATGTAAAGAAATCATAACATTTGAGTTGATACTTGATATCCAATCACTTAACAATAAAAACAATATACTTTTTCTCTATATCGGCAGAAAATGGAGAAAGGAGGTAGTGAAAGGTCACTAAGCTAACATATTTATTATGTTATATGTTATATTTGTTTCATTTTGATATACGTAAATATTTCAATATCCTAAAAATTCATTTTCTTTATACATATTTTATGACAAAAGGCTACGTTATATATTAGAAACAAAATTAACTTTGTATATAATATATGTAAGTGGTGCGAAACTATGTCGTTAAGTATTGAAGTCCGTCGCGACGTCACATTGCAAATCTTCATATCTACTTCGCCTCGTCCACTGTCATTAACTTCTTCATACATGCCACCGGAGAACCTCATGCCTTTTACGTGACCTTCCTTCAGTATCTTCAAAACTGTGTTCTTGAAGGTCAACTGAGGTTTTCTCCTATATGTCTTAATACTGTCTTTTGCTTCATATATATTTTTTACCTTTCTTTCATCACTCATTTTCACAACGTACCCAAACCACCTAAGTACATTCATTTATTTTCTTCATTTACTCTTATATATATGCATATTATATAATATTTTTTGTGAAGGACTATACAGCTGTTAACCTTGAATGGTCTTTACAACGTCTCTGGGAGGGGAGGGACGAGTGTGACTCGCCCCTACATATATACTAGCGTCGCCGTTATAAAGTACTAGAAACCATACGTGAAGCAGTTAGTCTTTCAGTAAGCAAACGATCAATAGAGTTTGTCAAAGAAGGCACGTCTAAAAATCCACACAGAAGCCATTCTTAATTTTCGTCAAAACATTCCTTAGAATCACTATTATTTTATATGCAATATTTTTGCATATTAAATTTAAATATATGCAACCTACATGTCATATGTAAGGAGTCTTAAGAGGAAGAGGTTGAAACAATTCTGTATATTGTTGACTTCAACCTATTACCATACCAAAATTCATTGATTTAGCAGATTTTCGAGATTCCCGCACGAATAAACAGACAAACATCCATATACCAATGTAATTTATGTACTAAGTTGGCCCGAATAGTAAAAATCATGATTATAGTAAATGTTTTTCATTACTATAATTAAAATAGTATAAAAACTCATTACTTTCTAGATCATGCCATGTCATTAAGTTGTTTGAGTATTTCGTATAGATGAAAGCTTGATGTCAAATAACTCTAAAGTTCTTTTGAGAGAGTGTGTAAAAGCAAGGAAGTTAAGTTAAGTAAATTGCACAGATAGGACAATTTAACAATAACGTTTCGTATGTAAAATGAATTTAAATACACATTGTTTACCTAATGAGATTTGTTTCAACCGCAAAACCATTCTTAGGTTACAAAACAGTTCTCGTGTTGTTCAAAACAAAGTGGTTTCTAGCTTCTTGAAATTTATTTAACAAAATTTTAAGTCGCAAATTATTAGCAAAAGTAACGTCATTGTCTAAATTTTTTACACTGTGGTTGTGTTTAAATAACTTTTTAACGTTTAAAAAATTTTATGCTAAGTTTTACCAGCAACTTTGCTGACGACTCATTTCAACTGACCGCTGTAATTCGGATCGCAGGTGCATTGGGGTTACATCAAAATAATTAACGTCATGTTGTATAGTCTATATTCATTAGACTCACTCAATGAATAAACAATAAAAAAAAATGTTCAACCATTGGTTTCTAAGATTATAATGTAAAATTTTTAATATCATTGATTTTTAAGTTCATTCAGAAAAATAAAATGTGTATGTAATAACAATTATATACTAGCTACACTTGCATCATAGATGTTATAATTACAACTGTATCGTTACAAGATCTTGTTAATCTTTCTATATAAACGAGATATAGTTTTTTTTCAAATCTAGCAATGACGCATCGTTATATTATGTCGTTCACCTCAATCTGAGATAGTTTAATACTAAAACATTCAATCGTAATTAAAAGCAAAATCTACTGGAATATTATGCAATTATATTAGATATTCGTCTACGTCTTTTTCTATCGGGTGTAATTAAATTTGTTACAAAAAACTAAATGGGAAAAAAATTGAATTGGAAATTCATATATTAAAAATTATATCTATCTATATATAAATATCCCTATATATAAATAGACTTGAATAGATAAAATAGTCACAGAACCAGATGTGGTCTGATCTGTAGAGTACTCAGGAAATATCGAGATTCAAGTATGAAGGTAATACGAATATATAATATATATATATATATATATATATATATATATATATATATATATATATATATATAATATATATATATATATATATATATATATATATATATTATATATATATATATATATATATATATATATATATATATATATATATATCTTCTTCCACTTAGCATTATCCAGCCTATTGCCAGGGTCTGCTTTCCTACTCAGTCTACTCCACTTTGCACGGTCTTGAGCATCCTCAGTGGTTAGTCCATTGGCTCTCATGTCGTGCGTCACGACGTCCAGCCATCGCTTCCTTGGGCGTCCGGGGGGTCTTACTCCAGGGACAGACATATCAAGGCATTTTCTTCCGACGTAGTTCTTAGGCCGGCGCAAAACGTGGCCATACCATCTCAGACGACGCTCTTGGAGCTTATCCGCTACGTCACGGACCCCAAGACTACCTCGAATGAATGTGTTGCGTATGCGGTCAGCCCGAGTAACGCCACACATCCACCTCAGCATCTTCATCTCCGTTACGTGAAGCTCCTGAGTGTGCCGAGATAATGCTGGCAACATTCGCTGCCGTATAGAAGAACTGGTCGGATCATGCTCTTGTATATCAGCCCCTTGAGTTTGGGCGGTATTCTGCGATCGCAGACCACACCAGTGACCTCCCGCCATTTGGCCCAAGCAGCGCTAACCCGGGCGTGGACATCGTAGTCGATGCATCCGGACTCGTGCATAATGGATCCAAGGTACCTGAACTTCTCCGACTTAACGGCTGGCTCAGGCCCGATGTGGATGGTGCTCGAGTCTGGGTTCCCGCAAGCCATGTACTCGGTCTTTGACACATTCAGTTTAAGACCACCGTTCTCAAGCGCACCCTTCCAGGCATTCACTTTACGCTCCAGCATCAGTCGGTTCTCGTCAATGAGTACTATGTCATCGGCATACATCATCAGCCATGGAGGCTGGTCCTGGATGTGAGCCGTGACAGTATCTAGCACTACATTAAACAAAAGTGGACTAAGAGCTGAGCCTTGGTGAACCCCTACTGTAATTGGGAAGGGTTTGGTATCGCCAACAGCGGTCCTAACTGTAGAAACAGAGTCGTTGTACATGTCTCTGATAATAGCAACATAGGATTCAGGGATCCCTTTGGATCGCAGTGCCCACCAGATACACTGACGTGGCACACAGTCAAAGGCCTTCTGCAGGTCTAAGAATGCCACATGCAGAGCTCTCCTCTTTTCCCTGTGTGCCTCCATCAAAATTCTGAGGGCAAAAATGGCGTCCGTAGTGCCTGATCCTGGCTGAAATCCATATTGACACTCAGAGACAGTACATTCTCGGCGGAGCCTGAGGGCGATCACGCGCTCGAAAAGCTTCATGGTGTGACTCATAATCTTAATGCCCCTATAACTACCGCAATCTTGAACAC
This sequence comes from Dione juno, assembly GCA_037127375.1. Lineage (NCBI taxonomy): Eukaryota > Metazoa > Arthropoda > Insecta > Lepidoptera > Nymphalidae > Dione > Dione juno. The sequence goes on along the minus strand of JAXRJS010000009.1, from coordinate 764,378 downwards.
TGCCCCTTCCTTTGTAAATAGGGGTAATAAAACTGTGCCGCCATTGATGTGGCATCGTCCCAGTGTTCAAAATGCGGTTAAAAAGATCAGTAAGCATGAGCACACCACGAGAGCCCAATGATTTCCACGCTTCGATCGGGATATCATCAGGTCCCACCGCCTTGCCGTTCTTCATGCGTCGAAGACAATTTCGAGTTTCATCAAGGGTTATTGGAGCAATAAGTCCCAGGTTAGGAGGTGGTTCAGACGGAATACTACCCGGGTGCTGAGTATTCAGCAGCTCCAAGAAGTAACTTCTCCACCTCTCCTTCACAGAAGCATGACTACAGAGCAGCTTGCCCTGGGAATCTCTGACGCAAAGACATTTTGTGATATCTTGCGTCGCTTTATCCCGAGCACGTGCCAATTTGTAGATGAGCTTCTGCCCCTCCACAGTTTCAAGTTTATCATATAGAGGTAATAAACTTTCACTGCGGGCTCTGGCTACAGCTCTTTTGCTGGCACGTTTTGCTGCTATGTACTCCAGCCTGTCTTCAGGAGAGTTGGAACGCTGCCACTCCTTAAATGCAGTCTTCTTATCATGAATCACCTCTTGTACCTTGTCATTCCACCACCATGTCTCCCTGTCCATAATACGTCCTCCCTTAGAAACGCCAAGAACATGCTTACCAGCCGTAATGATTGCTGACTGAGCTCGATCCCAAGCATCCTGAGCAGTTTCGGTGTTAGTTGATAAATTTTGACTGTTAACCTCTGCCAGAAAGTCGGTCTGCATCGGTCCATTCAGCAACCACCACTTGATCTTAGACTTACTCGTCTCGGCTAATTTCTTTAGCGGGGTAACAACATAATCCATGACAAGAAGACGATGTTGGGCCGTGAGGCTTTCGCCAGGAATGACTTTACAGTTAGTTACCTTGCCAACATGACACCGCCTGATCAATAGGTAATCTATTTGGGTTGAATGGAGTCCACTAGCATACGTAATAAGATGCTGCGGACTCTTTTGGAAGAACGTATTCACGATGGCCAGATCAGATGCAATATAGGTTCTTAGGATATTTTCGCCCTCTATATTGCGGCGACCGTGACCAAAACCACCGTGGACACGTTCATACGTATCCGCAGCCTTACCCACGTGACCGTTAAGGTCTCCCCCAACTATGATCACCTCGGTAGATGGTATAGCGAGTAGAACCTCTTCATATTGCTCCCAGAATGACTCCTTTTCGGCCCCGTTACAACCAGCCTGGGGAGCGTATGCACTAATTAAGTTGGCGATAGCCCCCTCAACCAGTACCTTCACCCGCATCAGGCGGTCACTGCGTCGGTCAACTTCGAGGAGACCATTCCGTAGCTCTTCAGATAAAACTACTGCTACACCAGTTTTACCGGAAGGAGACCCAGTGTATATGAGCTGGTAACCCTGTCCGATGTTACGAGACTTATTGCCCTTCCAGCGCGTTTCCTGAAGGAAAGCACACTGGACCCGACGCCTCATGAGTACATCTGTGAGTTCCCTGCATCGTCCGGTTAGAGAGCCAATATTCCACGTTGCAAAGCGGAGTTTCCTTCTGGGTACTATCTTCTTTAGCCGTGTCCGTACTTGACACGGTAGCCCTTACCCATTTAACACAGGTGTAGGGCGATGTGCCTGCGCGTCGTTTAGCGGCGACGCCCTAGCAGTACCCAGCAACATTTTTGGTCTTTCCATATGAGTGGCTGGTGGTGGCTTTTTAATGGAGCGATTGCCATCTGACCTCCAAACCCATTTTTGTGGGAAAAGCCAAGGATAAGAGGGAAAAAAAAATAGTAAAAAGGGGGAGAGGGGGGGGTAAGGACACCACTTTCATGGATTGGGAAGAAGTATGACAGTGGTGGCTCGAGGATCCGGGGTCGCGTACCCGTATGCCCAGTACCAATATCGGACAGACATTTGGCCAGACACCCTCTGGATATATATATATATATATATATATATATATATATATATATATATATATATATATATATATATATATATATATATATATTCATGTATAATTTTTTTAAATATTTACTGTATTATATTTCTTTGGAAACCTTACGTTTCCAACACTTTGCAGTACTCCGTGTTCATTGGTCATGAGTGGGGTATAGCTTACCCCCATAAGAGTTTCATTTATAATGTGTAAAAATTGCGAGTATCTAGATCTTATTATGCATTATTTGTATTTATTCCTTTATCAATTCGTTGGCTGGCAAGTAGTTAAGGAGTGTGGCTGCTAAATCTTATCAGTTATCTTATCAGTTGTAGCATAAATACTTTTATAATTTTTATATTTTATATTGTTGTATAATTTTCGAAAATTTAAAATTACTTTCGTATTTATTGTAGTCTATTGTTTATTAAGTTTACATAAATGACAAGTTAATGGTTTATATAAATCAATTATTGGTTATAAACATAAAATTACCTTGTAGTATCCTTTTGGTGGCCAATAGGAGTTCTGTAATAGGTCTTGTCACGGTCGCCACACGTTCTGCGGCAGTTCGTCGGAGAACATTACGTAAATGCGCCTCCCGACCCCGCCCGCAGCACTGTCCTCCGCATACTGAACCTGAGGAAATACAAAATATTTTAATTTTAATGAATAAATAATATCGTTAACAACATGATTTATAGTATATTTATAGTTTTATTTTCATAATAAAGCTATATTTTTCTGTATGTTTCATTATAAATTAAACATTTTTGTGCTCAACTAGCACGTTATTAATATGAAAAAATGCTTTTAAATATTTTAAACTGACTGACTGACTGTTTAACACTCTTTTGTTTCTTGAAAATAACGCTATAATTTTAGTTTTTAATAGTGCAATTTCCGTAGCTTTTGCTATGAATCAGAAAACGACGCGCCATTTGATAAGAAAACAGTGTGAAAAACGTTGAAATTGCACGCTTTGTAAAGCATGAGGTGGCCGAGCATTATTTATTTGAGAGTTTTGGAGCTTGGCCAAGAGTAATCAGTGTTGAGAGACAAGTGATTTTTCAGTACAAGTCTTGGGAACAACGGCTGTCAGAAACAGCGACACTCGTCTATATTAAATGATGTAAAAGTCTCGTTTGTATTTTCAACATTTTTATATTAACTTTAATGTTTTGTGAAAAAGGTTATTATTATGTTGCTTTATTTTTATATTGTGAATACGAAGCTTTAGCTTTCATTTAATTTTTTTTTAATTAGTATTGCTTGTACAAAAATTAACATATTTTTTTAAAGAACTAAGTAATCACATGAAAATGTTGGCATTGTTTCTAATGCTAATATAAAAATACTGATTACAAAAATATACGTATCTAATTTACACTTGAATGTACACGGTCTACGAGATTTGGCACATTGTCGTCGTATGTGAATGCCCGTCCTGGTTCAAGGCCAAGTACATATTGCTATAGAAATCATTTCAATCTTATATTAATAACATTGCAATTTAAACCTTCCTTTATTAAATTTAAGAAACATGCTATTTCTTAACAACAGTACATTAATTTAAACGTGTTGACAATATGAATACAGATAAAATATTTAAATTATAACGATATAATATTTAATTAATATTTATTTGTATTACGGACTTTTAAAAGATAACGATATTAAAACTTTATTAATATTTTATGTATGTCCTAATAAGAACGATAATCACTATATCAGAATTGTTAGTATATATGATTATAAAATTATTACCAAAATAATATTGATATAATCTGCGATAGTTATGCCTGTTACCTTTATATTCAAGGTAACATAAAAAAAATATTTCACATGGCTAGATCGTAATGCGAAATACAGTGTATTTAACATAAATACATAAATATTAAAAATAATTTTTTTTGAACGATTTCTTAAGTACAAGTCATATTTTCATTAAATAAGACGAAATTGGTGTTAAATTATTGTTTTAAATTTCCAATACTGGACAGTAGGTACCAATAACAATTTTTATAAGGGTAAGCCTGCGTCGAATAAAGACATTAAAAAACAATTTTATTGGGATTATATAAAAACTGAGCTTAAGTTACGAAGTTTATTTGCTCAGGAATATTTATGGCCTGTATTGCATTAAATAAATGGATATTGTATGGATTTATAGTGCAGTTTTTTAAATTAAATAGTAAAATTATAAAATAATAAAAAATAATATATATAGTAGGATCGAGATTAGGACCTACAATTAACGGGTGCAGTCAGACTAGCTTATAGTCCCATGATAACGTAAACTTTTTCAAAATTTAAATATATTTAAAGGAAGTACAATTTAATCTGAAATTGTACTCAAAAATATTTACGTTTACTATATATAGACACAGACTTATACAGATGTAATATTTCACGTAATGACTCTGTAAAAACAAATATACTTCATCGTTTACAATAATAGCTACCACAATAATGATAGGTCTCGTCAGTCGGCAACCGGCATCAAGGTCGCAGCCGTAGACAGACCGGTGCCCGTTCGATACCAGAGTATACTCAAGTATTTATGTTTTAAAAATGGAGTTCACATTCCTAGAATATGTTTATAATATATTTAAAACTATTTATTTAGAAAAATGAGAGAGAAGATTATTACATGAAACAACATAAAATTATAATGAAGATATAATATTATCATCTTCATATACCCAAGACAAAACCTCATTCTAAAGATACACAACACTTTTATATACAATAATAAATCATCGTATTAACTTAATTTTATCTCGTTAACAATAAAGTGTTTATGTACTCGTAGGTTGTAACAGAACTAGAGAGGGGTAATAAAACTTAATTCAGAAATGTGATTTATATGTAGCGACATCGAAACAAATGCTCGAGCTTGCTTATTTACGCCAACGCAGTGATTTAAATAAATTGCTGTATTTAGAAAGTTTGATCTGTGATCGTGAGGTAGTGGCCTGTAAATTAGTGTTGAATACATTGTTTTTCAATTATTAAATTAAGATGTATATCTTATTTTGAGTCTCAATAACCTTATTATGATCAATAATCAACTGTTTTTGAAATATATATAGTAGCTACAATAATATTTAAATGGACAAAATATCGTTGTATTTTCCTGTCCTCCTAAGAAGAGCTTATATTAAAAAAATGAAAATATTTATTTCTTATTGACATTTTTTAAAGTAAGAATAATATTGAACATAATAAATGAAAGTAATAAAAATAAATTAATAATATTTCTTTTCTGTATTGGTGAAAGAGAAAAAAATCATACCAATTTATTGAAAATACACTTAATCAGAGCAACCTTTGTCGTTTCCCAGTGAAATCGATTACAATTCAAGTGCCATATGCGCCATTTTCCTTTAGGAAACCGATAAAATATATGATTGATAATTCTAATTTAATTTAAATCGTAAAATATTTCGTCTAGTACTTTTACAGATAATACAAAGCTTATAAAATATTTTGATCGAGTTTATATCGATCTGTGTAATCGAGTTCAGCCCGGCATGAATATCGATTTGATCGTGAACAAAGATGATATCTATTTAAAAGTTTTGAAAGCACTAAACACTCGCAATAATAGCCTTTATATATGTGTATCTATCCACTAAAATGTAGAGTACGGCCACGTGCGGTGTGGTCGTTCAATAATCGTAAAACTATGAGTATGGTGTTGATGGTCTATTCGAATGTTATTTCTGTTTCGAGATAATCAGTAAAATATTCACCAAATTAAATATGTCACATTACGTTTAATTTATTACTTTCTTTTAGTGTCTTTAGACAAATAAACGCGAAAGATATATTATAATGTACAGGCATATATTAATTGTTTGTTAGGTAGGTATATCAAGCCATATCGAATTTACTAAATTAAATTTTGATCATATGCACTCATTTTGTTTATAATGAACTACAGATAAGTGTGTAATGTGATACTTTTATGTTTTTTTTCCTTTATTTTAAATTTCATAATTATAGGTCAACGAAGTACAGCAAACAGAAAATCGACAACAAAACGGTCTTATAAAGGTTCCGTATTTACATTTATCTAAAAAGGAAAAAGTACCTTAAAAACACCTTATACAGCTACTTAAATGGCATTAATGGCTCGATATCATTTAAGCATTCCTAGACAGTAGGGCGCCGTCATTACGTATAAGGGTACACACAATATTTGTAGGCTAATCTTACTCAGAACAAGATTTATAAATAGTGATCCGATTGAAACAGTTCACTTTTGGCTATTACTACCAAATATATCTTTTTTTTTGATATGCGTTTTATATATGCCAAGACTCATCGCCGATCTATCGAACCGAATTAGCATTTATATATTAATTATAAATATAAATACTCAATTTATTACAATCTTTTGGGTACTAGATTTTAGTTATTATAGAACAGAGTTATTAAGGACCTATAGGTACTAATTTCCATTTATTAATAATAACAAGTGGTAAACTATACGATATATAGGACTTCAGTATTAGAGAGCTCATGTTTAGTCTCTTGGTACAGTTTGTAGGTAACTTACACGATTCATACAATAACAAATCCCTTTATGGTGGACTGTTAACAAACATGCCAATTAGCTAAAAATATATATTTTGTATTTATATTTTCAGTACTGACCGTACAAAGTGACCGTGCAAAATGGAGTAAGCGTAGTCGGAAGGCAGACCCTGGTAAATTAAGCCAGGACTATTTCCAAGAAGAAGAAGAAGAAGATTTTCAGTACTGACCTCTTTGTTATTACTTTTTTTTTAATTTTAAAACCAGTAAAAATACGTTTAAAAACATAAATCATTTTAAAGTAACTAATAAACAAATTATTTTATTACTTCTACGTCTCAAGGTAATTGTAGAATTGAATTTGAATTAATATAATTTAATTCATTCACCTGGAGTGTGAATCGAACCTACAACCCAACATTATTTTATAAGATTTCACGATTTCTAAACGCATGTTAGTATATATTATAATATATTATATATATACCTACAATATATTATAATATATACTAACGTACACATATACATGCAGGAATATACCTGCGTATGTGTTTTGCGGTTACAATTACGGCTTCTAGCACTTTCATTTAATTCACTATAAACGTTAACTCAGTTTACTCAAACACGAACTATTTTGAACTCCACTTAAATAACATTAGCATTAAACGACGTGACTTTAATTAAAAGCTCCGTAAACTTTCCAGCCTAATATGTAGTCTTAAATTAGTTTATCATAAGAAAATCAATAAAAAGTAGCGAAGTCTGATATATATTAAGATAAATATATTGTAGTATAAAAAATAATATGTTGTAAGTCATAACGGAAAAATATATTTTAACTTACCATTTAAAATAGGTAAATAGTAGCCTCCAGTCACGTTTTGTATTTAAAAAATAGGTTAATAGCAATGCTGTCTGACTAAAGAAAACAAGGCAATCTTTCAGTAAATACGTTCTCATCATTTCCCCAAGCAATCAAAACCGTAAGCACAAACTACGATTGCCATTAACAAATAATAATTACACGGGCTTAAATCATTGGCACGAATGCAGAATGCGGATGTGTGAAACATCAATGCGGATTTTCATGGTGACCCCAATTTGAACGTCGGCTATCTGCATCCATTCTGCATGGGAATATTCAGCTTTCATGTTTTATCTGAACTGAAGAGTATCGAAGCAAGAAAACTTCTGATGGCTAAGATTTCTGGCGCACTTGTGCATTTCAGAACTCTTACTAACAGTAATGAAAAATACATACTGTAAAGGATAATAGCAAATGAATATTTTTAAATAAAATGAATTATTTATGCATAATTAATAAAATCCTTTTGAAAGAAAATTTTGCATATCCTCCCGTACCTCTTGTATTTTACGAGGAAGGTAGGGAGGTAATATATCACACCCTCTTCCCTTCCGCTTATATAAAACATTATTCTGGGTGGCAGGTCAAAACGTCGCAGTGTGTCTAGCCAAATTTCAAAATATCAATACTATAATTTTTACCTAGCAACATCCAAAATAAACAGCCACAAAGGTTCTTGCTCTCCGTATCACGTAGAAAGTTTATTTTTGTTCTAACCAAATATTTGTATAGGTACATCTAATTATAATTATTTGTAAATGCTTTATTTAACCCTGCAGTAGGTAAACCTTTCTTTGTTTATTTAATAGAACATATTCATAAGAGTTAAGAAAATATCTCATGCGAGGGCTTAGAGTAAATATCACAGTGTATATCTCACGTCGACGTATGATTACGGATCTAGACCCACTCGACTCAGTTGAATAGAATGAGATCTGCCTGGATAACCTTAAAATGATATGAGTATATCCTTAGATCAGTACCTATATTACGTTCCATATTACCTACTTATGAAATTCAATGTTATTTTATAACAAAAACCTGCTTATATCGAGCCATTAAAAATAATAATAGTAATAAATAATAAAAAACAGTTATAGTCAATTATTTTTATAATTTTACATCAATAGAATGATCTATTGAAATCATAATACTATTTTGTTTAATATGTACTCAGTACATTAGTACCAAGTTGTTTTAGTATACACTGTTAAGTTGAAACGTACTTTCGTGTAGGTAAAATCGGTAGAGATAAATATTTGTAAGCACTGTACAGTGTAGACAGTAGACACAGAAAGCAGGCGGAGCGGAGCTCGTGCTGACGCGGTGTTAATTTATTTATTGTTAGTAGTTAAATGCAGCGGCGCGCAAATTGCACCTTACTTCACGTACTTCACTTGCAGTACCGTCTTTCACTTAAGTTAAATACTGGGTTTTAATACAGAATTTGTAATTTCATTTGATGCATACTTTATTGCATATTACATTCGTTAGTGTTCTGTTCATTTTTTTTTAAATACAAAGAATCTATGTAGATAATAATTATGGTAAATTGATGAAAAGAAACTAAAAATTATATTGTATGTATATTAGCATCAAACGAAAATACATAAATCTATCTTTAAACACTCACACGGTAAGTTGGCATTGATTCAAATACTTCAGCAAAATATATTTTTTTGCATAGCAAAAGGTCAACTATAAAACCATAAATAAGATATACAGCTAAGGTCAACAATTTAGTACTGCATTTCCGTCCTTCAAGGCCAAAGTTTAAAAGTCAAACGTTCCTTAATTGTACTTAAGAGGTATTTGAATGTTATAATGACTAAGCTTTTACACAATGCATAGACTAAAGAAGATATTATACGTATGTTATAATTACAATAATTTCAATATTAATTAATAATAAATAATATATTATTTATTATTAATTAATATTGAATATAAGGAATATAAGGAACTGTGTAATTTCTTTATTTTTTTCGCCATTTTCATAGCAAATTGGCGGTCTAAATTTTTTGGTTTAAATCTCATTTCTTCTACTGGTGCTATATTTTTTCTTTTAATCCTGCACATAGCAAGATCGGCAGAGGGAGTCAAAGGTACCTAGTGTTAAGACACTCCGTTCCCCGCTTTCTGCCTCTCGAAGCATTGCGTGTTTAGTGGTGGAACCCAACGCCGCGCTTTTTGCCTTCTTACCAGAGCGAAGAAAATGAAAACATTAATTCTCCCCGAGTGGTGCTATACCTGTAATATTTATAAAATAAGTTGAGATAATATTTTTATTATTATCTGTTATTATAATTATATATTGCAAATGCATTTGCGGATGTTATGCGAGTTTATCGCTATTTACAATATATATATTTAAAGTATATATGCAATCTATTACATTTAGTATTAGATTAAACTATTCTGTTAGCAGTTAGCACTATCAATCGGAAACTTTGATGATATTACTCATTCTATAAACATGTTATTCATAATTAAATAATAAAATAAACAAAGATATATTTACGCCTATTTGATAGATAACATATAGATAATTCATAATATGTACTTAATATTATGATATTAATGCAACATAAATACACAATATAACAACTATATAAATTTAATTTTGAAAGTTCACATTTTACAATTTCAAATATTATCTTTAAAATATGATGAAAACCATTAGAGCTATGATGAAAACCACCAATAATTGTCCAAAGGTTATATAATATCCATCGCTTTTTAATAATATTGATGTTTTAAAGTTGCTTTCTCCCTTATTTCACAAAGTAGCCTAGCTAGCTTTATGTCAAGAGTCATTTGGAGGCATTAGCGTTGGTTCGGATAAGGGCCAACTGTAGCCTCGTAGTATTTCATTAGCAACGTAGATTTGGTTTCGTAGTTCTGTGACAAAATTTACAAGTAGATTCACTTTTTACATTTACATAAAATTTTGAGTAAGATATTCAACTTATTTTTTTATTGTAATTACTATTAAATACAAATGAAGACATGTCTGATGAACATTTAATTGACGAGTATACCTGTATGCAAACTATTCATAATGATATGCAAAAAATATTACATGAACTCAAGACAAAGTTTTACGAAAATCCAATATACGGGCTGGAATAATAGGCCATATTTTATTTCAGGCATAATTTACCCTCAGTGATGATGCTTTTCAAAAGAGTTATTATGGAAATATATCATGTGACCCTTTGACGAAGCAATATGTTCGCAACCCGAGCCGCGTCCTCGGGGTATTGCGTGTCAATGCGCGAACAAAGCGCAAACTAATGCAATTTTTTGTAAGCGTGCACTGCCATCATGTTATGTATTATATAGCTATAAGATATTATATCTACATAATACATAATATAATATGAGAGGGGACCTAGTGTTAGGACACTCTGTTTTCCTTGCTCTCTTACCACAAAATATCAAATAAAATCAAATACATAGCCTAAGCTTACAATCAGACCCTGCACCGTGATCTCCTCGATGGTATTTGTTATGTTTCTGGTGACAAGAAGAGATAATTGTATTTCCAGTATTGATACATATTTATATCATAATCTAGGCAAATACCACTTACTCATATTTGTGCTCCTTACTTTTCAATGACAAATAATTGCAATTTACTTTGTGAGTATACACTGTGTGTGTCAAAAAAAGGACTATTAAATGTGGCTACAATTTATAGTAATGGATCGAAATGATTACATATATTATTGAAATGTGACTGGGTTTGATGTAGGTATCTACTACCTTTTGTTCATGGATTTTTTTTAATATTAATATAACGTCAGTAAAACACGTCAATATATGTGAAACAAGTTGAAACATTTATTTTAATATGATTTAATAGTCCGAATGTTATATTTTATATTTATTTAATGTCATACTTCTAAACTTTTATATCGTGCTATGTAACTAATTATATCGCAATCGCGTATCGATTACGATAGGTATATTAAATATTATAATCACTTAATAAATATGGCGGTTATTTCATACGATTTTTTGGCGTATTGCCTTAGATTTTGCTAAGTACCTCATATTTTTTTTTAATATTAATCTATAGAAAGCATATAATGTAACTTATCAGCTGTTTCCAAAATTATTCTCGTATAATATACTTAATATAACATCGATATACAAAGTGCTATGTCATCAATTCCTTTTTACGCCTTCAAAATAAGGTTACACGGAAACTCTTCTAAATGTATAAAATAGGGTTGGGTTCGGGTTATCCATTATTCAACATTACTACTGATTTTATATGACATCTATCAAAATAAAAAGCTTTTTTGTTGTATGGGCTTTTGCGAAAACTACAATGATTACAATTTTACCGCATCTATTGTTAGATTCACATTCTTGAACAAATACACTAAAAAAAAGTAAGACTTTTTTTAAATACTCGTGACATTGGCGAACTCAACTGGCACGCTAGAAGCGGAAAATGGAAAATGTTTGTGAAGTGTGAAGGAAAATGTTTATAAGATTAAAAGCTTATATTAACAGGCTTATTAAATTTTATTTTCCGAAAAACATAGATTATGCAGTGGAATTCAAAACCACAATAACCGTATCATATACTTAATCTCATAAGCCTGAAGAATTTGCTTGATTGAACCGGCTAATCTGAGGAATAACTGAAATCGAAAGATTATTTTTGTATTGAGTACTTCATTTATGGAGAATGCTATATCTTACTTTACATTACGTAATCATCTAATGTGCTTTCGGTCAAAGTAACGTCAAGCTGTTAAAAATTGTGGGTGGTATGTAAAATTCTTAGATATTTCTATTTAACGACTATTTCTTATATATATAATAAAGATATGACCTCATCCGACATCTTTATTTTTTAATAAGATTCAAATTACAAACTAATTTACGAACAAACCATAGTCGTATACAAACCGTTATAGAATCGTTATAAATACTAAAAATAATAGGAACTACTTTAAATTAAATAACTTTTTTATTGGTAAAATTATTGATGGCATTGGTTTCTCCGCCCACACTGCACTGTAACTGAACCGTTAAATTATAAGCTGTTTATACTTTAACCTGTACACTATTATAAATAAAATTTATATAAAATGTTAACTATGAAATTTAAAACCATATACCATATCCTAATAGCATAATCGTAAATAGAGCATTCATGTTGTTATAGAAGAAATAAATTTATACTTGAATTTACTAAGTGAGTTCATTTTGTATTATTGAAGATATAATGGAGATATTACAAAAATATCCACGTACATATTTTTGTTATATATATTTCAGTAATACAGCTTAAATCACATAAATATGGAAATATGGAGCGGTTCTTAAAATAAACTAAAATTATATTTATTCGAATCCACAACCTTCGTGTTAACAGTCAGAAGCTGTGCCACTGCGCCGCAACACCGCATATTTATGTCGCCTTTTTAATATTAATTAACCAATATATAATATTATTGATAAACAATGACAAACATGTTTCAAAAAAGTTATGTTGAGGTACAGTCACAAAAGTATGTTATACAGTTTCGTATAGAAACACAATCGATCGGTCGGCGCTTCGCTATCCTATTATTCATGTATGCTTTAGCTACAGCCTGCTTTTAAATTGTAATAAATCATTTCAGCTTTAGACATTAACGGTTTTTTAAATATTATCGTGTTATAAACAATATATGTAAATAGAAATTAATAAACATTTTAAAATAACATATTAACATAAACATATTTATATATAAATATTTTACTATGTCAAAAAATAATTTAAATTTAACCTTTTTTTTTCAAATATAAAAATTGTTTGAATAAGGATACGTCATAAATATATGTAAATTAATACATTAGTTAAACATTACAAATCTAAATTTAGTTCTTTACTTAGACTGTATTCACAATTTGTTTTTTATTTGGTTGTAACATACATCAATGTATTCGACATACAAAGAGTTTTTATTACCAGTAATTATTTCACTATAGTGCGAAAAACACAGCAGGCTATCTGCTCAAAAGGTAGTAACCATATTTAGTGAGTAAATGTCCGTAACATGACGGTCTCCCACAGAGAAGAGCGTGCACGTACAGTATATTGACAGTTTCATTACATTTCAATATTAGGCTAAGCCGAATACTTTAGCTGTTGATTTTGGGAACCTTACTTAAGAAATTTTGGCTTAGAATTTCACTTGGAGAATACACACGCATAGTATTAAGATATCTGTTCTCGCTGTTCATCCGAGACATTGTCTGATGAGTTTATATATTTTAATATACTTTCATTTTGCTGATCTATTAAGACAAATCCACGGATTGAGTTAGTGAGACAAATCCTTATTTGCAAAAGTAATACCTCTATCCACCTCGCAAAGTAGGAGACCAACACATGTATGTTACGTGTTTATGTATATATATACACACACACGTAACATACATGTGTTGGTATATATATATATATATATATATATATATATATATATATATATATATATATATATATATATATATATATATATATATATATATATTGTATGAATATTTCGTATCCATTAATAATCACTTTAAGTACCTACTTGACAAAATGTGGTAGTTTTTCGCTTAAGTAACATTTATGCTGTAAACGCGATGATATGATATGACGCGATATTTGCGAGTGGCAAATCTCATGTTACAAATGAGAGTGTTCTTTTTAAATCAACTTGACTTAGTAAAAAAAGCCGCCTTTGTGAATTTTAAATTATTACACATGTTTTGTACAGTGTATATTAAATAAAATTTAATGAATATCTTTTATGTTATGGTATGTTTTAAAAATATCTATATAATTCAATGGCTGAAAAACATTATAACTATATAGTAATAACATATAAGTGGACGAAATGACTAAATTTTCTCATATGAGTCTCATTTATTTGTAATCAAATATATCAAGTAAATTCATAGGATCACGTGATGATCGGCTTCTTTAAATAAGTACGTGAAACAAAGTTATGTATCACGTGAATATTAACATAATAAAATATAACAATATTTAAAATATGTTGATATATTATGTATGTAGGTAGGATACAAAACCAAACAAGAATGTCGCCTGTACTTTTGTATAATTTAATATTCAAAGACAAAGTGCTACTTTATATTGTAATACTCGATTCTCATTATGAAAATGATCGAAATACCTTACAAAAATAAATTTGTATATAATGTTTAAAAATGTTTAATTTACTATACACAAGGTGCATTGTTTGCAGGACAAGCAACTGAAGAATGAAAGAGACGCACGGCAAATCCTTTACGCTACGTAGTGCTACATATCCGGTATGCGGTCAAAGTAACGTTTGTGTACAGTAGAAATTTGATCCATCCAAAGAACGTAAATAGTTGAATTAAAATAAATGCGCCTAAATACAAACGCCTATTAAGCCTAGAGCAAGTCTATTAAATGGAATAAATTCTAGAAAATTCACATTATATACAAAAATAATATAAGCTTGCCTTCACAGAAAAAATCTAAATATAGAACAGCATTTAAGCTTTATATATAATGCAATAAAAGGCTGAAATTTTTCAGAGTTGTATTATAAAATATTTTTTGAGCAAGCCACTTGACGCACTAAACAGTAAGCTTCACAATCTCCTTGTAAAATTTGAGCAAATAGTAATATCCAACTTCAATGGCCAGTAATTTTACCGTTCATATTGATCTTCAGACTAGAACACACATTTGCACTCCACTTCAGCAAATGCTTAAGAAAATGGAATAGAGCATTTACAGAATATATACAAGTTCCATAAAATTGCTTGGATATATGAAGCAGAAGACCGTGTTACTGTCCTTGAACAAGTTAATTGCCTTGATGTGAATGTAAAATGCGTAGTGATATTGAAGCGGCATATAAAGCTATGTTGGTAACGACGATGTTATACAAAAGTGAAATGTAGAAATGATAAAAGAAGAATTAAAGCATGGTGAACACAAACGTAATCAACTTAGTTTCAAACAAAGGCAGGGAGGGCAGGTGTGAGTGAAATTGTAGAATTAATAATAAAAGCGATGCTCTCTTTATGATAATGTCATTTACGTACAAACGGAAGGAATAACTTTTACAGTTAGTACTGGATAGTAAAATATTATACAATTGAATCATTTCTATACTCATAGTCACTTCTAAAATTAAGTAAAGTAGGATTTCTCCTCGTAAATATTGCTGATATCTAAATATTTAAAGAAACTTCTAATTTTGTCGCAATTTGCAGTACCCTTATGGAATGGCAACCCCCACAACTTATTTTGAGAATATTGCACTTGTTCAAACATTCCAAGTAACAACTTGGCTTGGTTGGATTGTTATGCTTAAAATAAAGCAACAGTGAACTTAAAAATAAGTCAATTATTTCGTCAAGACGTTAATTCAAAGTTTTTAAAAGTTGAAATATGAAAAAAGTTATTGATTATAAAAACATAGGTATACTTTAAATATACGTTTATTTGGTATTTAACGTACCAATCTCTATAACGTGGTCCGTGGTCTTTTTACAAATATTACCAGACAAGCGAACCGAAACTGAACGACGCGGTCCAACTCATTCGATACAAGTCGGCGGCTCTTTTCGATGATCGAACTTTACGCAAAAAAAGTCCGTTAAGAGACGCAAAGGTATTAGCAAAGGAGCAATAAGAACACGAACTGCCGAGGAACGAGTTTCGTGCGTGAGAATGCACACTAATATATTCGCCACAAGACAATGCACCCTTCGCCGCGCCCGCAGCGTCGCCGCCTCCAGTGACTTATGTGCCTCCACACGCCACTAACAGCGATTTATATGCCTATACTTAGTGACTCCCATTTTGATTCTTCAATAATTCAAATACCAAACATCCTGTTATATGTTTATTTACATAAAACAATAGACCACTTAAGTTCAAGCGACAGCTGCATTTTGAGTCGCGTGTAATAAGACCTCGCTTCGTTAGAGTTGCAGATTTAAAATAAAACTCTTTACAGTGAAAACAAAAAGAAACTCTTCTGCGGTACAGAGTACGCTTGACCTGCAAATTGAAAGGCCATGACTGCAATATGCAGTTCGCCAAAATGTGCGCTGTGCCGCAGCTGGAAGTATTAATTTAGCACACTACAGCATATTATTTTATATCTTTTTTGCTTGAACGATCTTCTCAGCTGCTCTATCGTTTTATTTCAATTGTCTCTGCGGGTGAATTGTTCTATTTCGAAGCATACTGATATACTGTTTTTGACACATAAATAAGGTCATTCATTGTCACATAATTCTTTCATAAAATTAGTTTATTTTTTTTTATAGAATTGTACTAAGTATATATATTTATATAGTTTCGAACAACGACATATAGTTTAAGTAAAAAGCTATCGTAAATACTTAACCAAAGTGAGAATTGTATAACGAATAAGAGCTGTCTGTTCGTTGATTGACTGAAATTAATTGTAATTATGTATCAACTATCAAGTTACTCGGCCCCTTGCGATTTTCAGCTCAATCGCCCCCATCTTCTGACGAGCAGACGGCAGACAATGCTTAAAATAAGCTCCTATATTATATACAAATTACGTTTATCTCAATTATTATTATTATTATAGTTGTTATATTTAAACGATACTAAATTAGTCTTCTTTTAATATGAAAAGTTCAGTGAAACAAATAATTTATGCTTCAGGTTAATATAATAAATTTCTCACAGGATTATTAATTTAACATATAAATAATGACCAATGAACATCCATTTTCTTCCTATCTTAAGGAAATTTCGAGCTTGATATTCCCTTATAATTATACAAATAACGTTAAACCAGTACATTTAAATCAGCGCACGCCTCTGGACTGTTTCCACAAAGCGGTGTAATTAAAAACAAACAGCCCAAATGGACGAATTTATATCAAAGTTTAATTAGCTATGGTAATGGCTTATCAGTCAAAGACAATATAATATTAATTTTGCTTCGCGCTGTATCCCGTATAATGCACGATAGATAGAGGGAACCTAGTGTTAAGACACTCTGTTCCACTTTTCGCCCAATTTTCAAGACATTGCGTATGAATAGTGGAACTCAACGCCGCGCCTTGTCTGGTTGTCAAAGCGAACAATAATAATATAATACATGTCTCCGATTTCTCTCTTCAATGGGAATCGAACCCATAACTGTCGTGTTTACACTCGGACCATGAGCTGTTGCTGAAAATATTATATATAACAGGCACATAATTAAGTGAATTCGTTGGCTTAAAGTGAAAACCTGCTAACAACAGCCTATTAAGCAAATGATATGTTAGCAGGTTAACACTCATTGCATGTGAGGTAGAACCAAATTCCTTATTCTTACTTGACTTCCTATGTTTTAAATACTATAAATTATACAACAGAAGAATTCTGTTGGTTGAATTCATCAGCAATTACTGATTTAAATTCCAAAAAATCTTTTTTGTTGTGAGTTTAATGCTATTAGCCCTATTGGCCTTGACAGCACACCGGTTGGGGAGGAAAGAGGGTACTCTGTCCCTGAGAAGTTGCAAGCACTATCGTATTTGCTTGAGAAGAAACGTCGGCGACAAGGGCGTCCCCTGCGGGACTCGAGCCTCGGCTTGCGGCCGACGAGCCTGCTAGAATAAATTGACTATTCATACATTTATTGAGGAACACTATAGGCTATTACATCACGTACAATGTTTCGTGTGTAACCTACCTTTCCTGCGGTCAGACGATAATCTTTCAGATTATTTAGTAATTTTCACTAAACCATGGAGACCAAGACCATGGGACCAAGGCGCAGAATTAAATTAGTTTTAAATATAAGGATCCCTAATATATAAACCTAGAACCAAACCACTTAACAATAATTAAAATATTTTATAATCCAACCAAAAATGTTGCACATTTTATCTTAAAGCGAAACATAATTGAAATTACTTAACGTAATAAATTTTTCGAAGATAAAAAAAGGAGAATAAACTGTAAACATAGCAATGCTAACAAACCGCCTATTTCAATTCATATAATGGGAATACCTTTCACGTCTCGGGATATCAAATCAGACTAATACGAACGATTTTCTATCTAATGCCTTTGTGATACGAGTGAATATTGTTAAGCAACTCTTTTAAAACATTGGCGTCTTTAACAGAACCTGAACTAATCATGCAATGACTTCGAGCTAGTGAGCGGTCGGTCGCACCCAGAATATTTTGCAATCATTATAAAATACGTTGATTCAATAAATATATTATAGGAAATATATATATATATATATATATATATATATATATATATATATATATATATATATATATATATATATATATATATATATATATATATATATAATGTACGAAACAGCTGTTTTTAATATTGAATTATCAATTCAATTTGTATGCACATAATATATTGTATTAGTATAAACTGACAGCTTTAGTCTTACTAAAAAGTAATATAGAGTTATAATCTGTGACATAGCTCGTAGATTCATGCCCGGAAGACAGCAGATGGCAAGAATCGATTTGCAATTAGGAACGGTCGTATATCATCCACCTTACTTTGGTTTTCTATTAATATTTTATATCCACCTTATAGTAATTGTACCTTAGCTTACAAATGAAATCGTTTGAGCTTTTTAAGTTTTATATCTTATACAAGCGACGCGCTCGCGACTTCGCACGCTTAAGTTAATAGTATTGCCTTAGTTTTAAAATTTTATACTTACGACATCATATTGCAATTCATCGATTTTCTCGGATTTATATCTTTTCGAATCACTCTGTCTGTGTGTGTTATTTAAAATCGAAAACACAATGTATATGTTTCTTGCATGAACAATATACTTATATAAGTTAAATTGATCGTTTTATATGCAATACTTTTATATTAAATGTACGTTAAACATATCATCTGTAAGCAAACACTTTTCTAATTTATTACATTACGGCGTAAAAAGCACAATATACAATTGCCACAATTCAAATTAATAACAAAAATCATTCCAACTTTAACCATCGCCATTCTTTGGCTGGTCCTGACAAATGTACACTCTACATTCTATTTTTAACATCGCCAGTATTTAAAATAAGATTTATATTACACTAAAATAACATTATATGAATTTTTATAATGGTCATATTAAATAGAATAACAATATTTATTCGATAAAATCTATTATATGATTTAGCTTCACTTGCGAGTAATCGACGTAATTTAAACGCGTCTGTTTTTTTTTTATTTTTCATACGGAAACCTCATTGAAGGCCAGGACGGCAACATTTTTTATGTTGATTTAGGTATTAAGCTATTACAGTATTAAATTAAATCATTCTATTTAACAGATACCAGTAATCAAACGGATTTGATTTTATTGTTCTTTGATTTTGCTAACAAAACTGTTGCAATACCGAAATCGACGTAATTTAACCTACTCTGTTGTTTTTATTTTTCCTACGGGATTGGGTTGCACGGCAGGATAAAAACTACCTTATATTTTGTTTAGTACGTTACGTACGTACAGCTATTACCATGGCAAATCTAACTCACGTCTCTTCATTCTCAGTTATAACAGTCAATTTCAATTATAAATAATCAAAGTAATTTAGCTTTTGTACTATTTCATTTATTTTCCAGGAACTGCATGGAATACAGAGATAAAAACCATTGTTAATGCGTGTCCGGACTGTAAGGTAGTAATGTACTCATTTTTTTTATTTCTGTCCAACAAAAGTTCTGCCGAGTTTTTTAGTTTCTTATATTGATATGTTGACGGACCAAATTAATATATTTTTTAAATCTTTAATGTACCGCATTGTCTTTTCTATAAAGAGATCTAATGTAAATACCCGGTATCGTTGTCCCAGTAATATAGGTTAAAAATTATCAAGATTCGTCACAACTAAGATGCTTGATTATAATTCATGATTATACACGAAGGACGTAAACATCACTTACTACAAAAATACTACTTAACGATATGTCAGTTTTCGTTCTTTAAAATATAACTTATTTCTATTAAATATATTGTATTGGAATACTTTTTAAGTTTTTACTTTATATCATAATTATTATTTATAATAATTTTTTTAGTAATCTTAATACACTCACACTGACAACAATAGGTTAGGCTTTTTTAAAATTTACTCAAGAGTCATAAGTCATATAAACAAAACCATAATTAAAATTCTTAACTTCAAATGAATTTACCTAACAATCTGTTCCAAGCATGTAAGTTAACCACAGATCACTTCGCCAATACCACGTTATATGGAAAATACACGAAGGAGTTCGTACTGTAATACCTAATAATAAATAACGGTGTTTAATATTGTTGGTATAATTTAACTACTGATTCGTTATTTATTTTATCGTTCTTATTTTTTTAATTATATTAACATATACCTACATAAACAAACAAAACTACGATATAATAGTTTATGTAGGAATCTCTTTATTAATACTAGTAATACGTTAACGGGTCAAGGTGACAATGTCGGTTATTCATTTACAGTAAACTAAATAACGTGCGTGCTAACTCAGCTAAGTACAGCTACAGTGGAATAATATTTCATTATTAATAATCTTATATAGATATCTGACTTTAAAATATATTGAATATAGGTCTTCTTTTTTATACATTTGATTTATTTTTTAATTTTGACCTAAATACATTTGATTTATTTTTTGTATTTTTATTTCATGTAACACTTTGTCGAAGTGCAATATCCTGCAGAACTCGTAACACAACTAGAGTCCGAACAATAGTAATTGATTAGGAAACTTTTATAGCTTCTCTTTTATAGAATAAAGATATATTATGTTCTTTATTTTGTTTAACTTTTACCGCATCATCTATGTAGATATCAGACAAAGTACATAGATAAAAAATATAATTTGTAAGGGACAAAAAATACTATTTAAATATTTTTTTTATTTATTTTGTATTATTTTATTTATTTTGTATTTCTTGATAAAAATGTGTATTTCATCTGGAATTCTAATCTTTTCTAAGTACAACTTGAACTGCTCTTGCATAGGTAAGGCATAGATATTGCAAGTAACAAACAATCATAACTTAAGAAACCTCCTATTGCTGACTTTCTCTGCCAAGATTTTTATCTTTCATTCCCTGTTATAAATGCTTTGAACATGTAATAAGGAATACTGATTTCGCTCGACGTTAAAATGAGGCGAATAACATTCAGTGTGTATGAATTATGTATTACCATTTGCAAAGCGGCGTCCTTTTAAGCGCTTTATTTCAAAGGTTACAATCATGAAGAAGACTATTATTTTCCCTTAAATGACTTTTTATTAATGTATTTAGTTGCAGTGGTTAAATATTTGCAAACTACGCTAAGATTTGATAAATATTTATATTTCTTATATGATTTTACAAATACGTTACAATAAAACACTTCTCCGGTATGTGTTTATTTATAGTAATAACTAAATAGCATCAATTTATGGTATTTTTAGTTTTTCGTTTATTTTAGTTTTGTTTTCGTTGTGAAGCATTAGGTCGGTAAGGTAATACAGTCCCTTTAATCATTTTTTTTATTTTTCATTTACTTTATGCATTTTCTACTAACTTATATTATAATTAACAACTAATATGCAATACAATTCAAAACTTTAAAAAACCATGATAATTTATTGTGTAAAAGCCACATTTAAGTTTAGTACACTTTTAGACATCTCCAGACCCAATTTATTTGCCTCTTTGCCTTTACGCTAGAGCACATTAACTGTAGCATTCATTAGCGTATTATCAATTTCACGTATAAAAGTAAATACTGTCCATACATATGTCCATATTTAACTTATGTGCATAATGCATATTTAAAGCAATAAGTATGTTTTTACACATATAGGCAATACAAATAAGTTACTCTGCATTCTTCTTTCACTTCTTGTCATATATTTATTTAGTAATTATGATGACTAAAGTTTTGATATTGAAAGTTTCACATATAATCCAGTAAATGTTACAAAGATCCATTTCTACTAGTTACTACGTGTCAAGCGCTAGATGCATTATGTAAGTATAGTCTCACCTAATTATATCTCAAAGCATTTGGTTGCTGATGAACTGAATTCTCTATGGTAGACAGCGTCTCATTAAAATTCAGTGCATATCTACGAGTGAGCAATACAGCAATCGGCGCTTTGTCCTTAGGAAATTGTGCATGAACTGGCATTCAAAAGATCGCAATCGAAGATAAATAGTATGTGCGGTGCGACGAAAGAAAACCATATGTTTTATGGCAAATATTATACCAGAAATCATAAATAAAAATTAATTAAATAAAAATTACTATACCTATAATAGTATGTAATAAACTTATTGTTAATTTTATAAACTTATTGTAATAGATTGATTTTTATAGAATTATAGGTATAAATGGTTGTTAAATAAATTATTTATTTACAAAAATATATTATTTACTATAGAAATAATTGGAGGCCAACGGCCATATTGGCAGTTGACATTTGTTTTCAATTTTTCTGTATAAATAATGGTCTTTAAGTGAGGTGGATTTCACTTCCTTTGTGATGAGCTTTAGGGCCAGTAAAAGCTAAGTACCAAACCATTACTATCTAAGTACCTAGATATTTTATGTATCTAATTATAAGTTACTACTTAATTAAATATCTTGCAATTTAAAGTATTACATAGTGCCATAATGTACATAAATAATGTATATTGGCAGTGCATGTTGGCATTTAAAGCTAAATAATAAAATTGTAACTTTTATATTGAAAAGATCAACTATTGGGATTCTTGCCGGTTCTCCTCAGCAGAACTGCCTACCGAACTATAAAAGCATAATGTACATTCAAATAATCAAAATCAAAATATTCTTTATTCGATTAGGCCGTTACAAGCACTTTTGAATCGTCAATTTACATTTAGGTGTCAATAGTGTCAGTCCTCCAGGAAGCTACTACCGGCTCAGAAGGCAGAGACTCACCAGTTGCTTCTTTGAAATAACATTTACATATAATTTATATATGATTATATGTGATTTCATTAACCAATTTATCGACATTTTCTATTTTTATAGTTATTAGTTTATACATCAAATGTTCTACATTCCTAATTTTATATATCAAAATATCAATGAAAAATGTACATCTCGCTGAACGTCTCTTGCTAAGGCACCATTTATTTCATATAGTTTAGCCAGACACTATAGTGCATCGCTAGAATTGAATTATCTAATATATCATCAATGAAAAATGCTAATTGCATGATTCAACTTTTACTAAAGAGCTATAATTTTATTCCTTATAGTGTAGCTGGTCTATTGTACTTCTACATCAGTTGTTCCAGATCCTTGATTTTTATTTGTCAATGGAAAGTACTTTTCAAGTACATCATGTTTGTTAAAGCAGCATTTCATTACTTCTTATAATTTATCTGGACCGCTGTGGTTCTGCATCAGACGTGCCAGTTTCCAAATAATTTATAGCCTAGATCTTCTTATCAGCTATACAACAAAAAAGTTTAATTAAAATTTAAAAAATTAAAAAAATCATAAATTCGTATTCTATTAGTCTTTACATCTCTCTGCATTAGTTTTTCGAAAAAACATTTAATATACAAACACAATGTTTTCACTGTTTTATTATAGTACACTTCACTCTAAAATCTCATAACTGCGTACAAACTTCAACTATTTAATACATAGGTTTAATTTGAAATTGTCATATTGTTTTAATCTTCATAGAACAAAATCAGAAATACATACATGAAAGCCGATATCTGTTCGTTAAATAAATTAACATTTAATCACGTGCTAACCCATTCATAAATATATTTTGGTTCGAATTGAGCGTCCAAAACGCCCACTATTTCTATTTTAAATAAATACGAGTACGCTCGCTACGTACATTATGCATTTCTTTATTATCTCTGAATCGATCTAACATAACATAACAAACCGTCGGAAAAAGATATAATACTAAAATACTATGAAGCAAAAAAATTCAAATTTGTGTAAATTTTAAATATTATTCAGGCAATTTCTAATAAAAGTTGTGAAAAGATGTCCTAATGAAAGCTTTCAAACTTACGTAAGAATGTGAATTGCTGTTCAAGTTCAAGGACCACTGAGTTCACCTGGTCACTATGAGTATGTATAGTTAAATAAATAGATAATTTACGTATCAATCAATTACATTATCAATTCTATGAGGAGAACCAATATAGAGCTGGCGACCTGAGACTCGATGGACGTTCAAAACCAAAACACTTAGGGCTAGGACCCTCGTTACGAAGTGTGACACGCAAAATGTGTCAAGGGCCAAGCTCAAAGGGTTCATGAAATCGCTCTCACGTTCAAAAGTGAAGACGCCATTCAGCTTTGTGAGAGCCGTCAAAGCTGTGAGTACTGTATAATGAAGGATGGATTCCATTTGCAAATTATTTTCATGTATTTGAAGATTTCGTTGAATTTTGAGTTACTTAATATTATACAATTTAAATACACTAAAGACAAGTGGTGAAATGCAGTTCTGTAGGTATACTTTCCTCGCCAATTTAGACCCTTATGTGTGTTATGTTATAAATTAAAAAGAAACAACGTCGCACTTTGCCGAGTTAGACTTGTTAAATACCTATGATTTTAATAGGTACATTCCTATAGCTGTATGTTCTCCATTACTTTTACATAATATGGCAAAATTTCAAAAGATCGACGCTTATCCCGAGGTTATCATGATTCATAGCTACTTACGTAATAAATGCTGATAATTGAATATTAATTGGTATCACCTCTATAATTGATGCCATGTCGTGACACGTGATTGATAACATCCTGCGACACTAACATTGTGCCTACTACGTATTATTATAGATCGAGACAATGCTTAAATATTTTGATGGATCATCTGAATATTCATAGAAAATTAACTTTTGTTTTAATTATTCAAGTTTATAGTAGATAGATATATTTTAATTGGTTAGATAATTTTATATTGTACACCAAGTAAATGCTAACAAAAAAGTATTTATATAATAACCTGTTTAATTCTAATATATTTTATAAAGGAATATTTTTAAGTCCAGATACGGTATAGATGTATAGATACACCATCATGCCTACTGTACAAAAATATCTAAATTCTCTTTTACAAAAACTAAGGACTAAAAACAGTACATGATTATTTACGCTTATTATTTTCCTCAAAGCGAGAAATGCTTTGCATACGACACTTGACACGCAGCGAAGAGCTAAAACGCCTCTTAGAAACGGACCTAGCCAAGTCCGAGTCCACAATAAAATAATAAAAACCAATCCTGCCCAGACTAAGGCGCGGGATGTTTTGAAAAAAACATTTCGCAGAGTAATATTTACCGACAAATGTTTATTTGAAAAGTTTGTAAGTTCAGATTCATTTTCTAAACGTTTCTCTTTGTAATTCAAGGCCGTGAAATATACTTTTTTACTTTTTAACGGTAGATACTTAAATTTATAAGTCAAATTCTGAAGGAAACATTTCTAATTTGTTCTTTAGAAATTTCACCTTATTTCTGATATTTATAAAATTAAATGAATAATGAATGAAGCATGAATATATATTCTATACAGAACCAACACTAGTTGGCAATCAAGGACACTTAATCGACGAATTATGAATTTTAAACTAGAAAAGACCTAAACAAACGGACAGCGAAGAATAATGCTTACAAAATCATAATATTTCCATTTGGTATAAAGGATAAAGTAAACAGTGCCTTAGGCTTTATTTTGCATAAATTGAGTTTTTGATAAGGTCCTCAATTAATTACAGGATAAAATTACAATTATAAAACGTACATACATACTTTTCTAAGCATTAACAATAACCGCACAAAACTATGAAATGAAAACACACTGACATTCAAATATACGTTATATACGTACTTGCACATTATCATAAAAATTATAATTAAAGTGTGAGTCAAACTCACAAACCGAGGGTTCCATAAAAATATGAAAAGTAAACGGGAAGAACAATTAATAAAATTTCACAAACTTATGTACTGATTTTGTATGAATTAAATATAGATATTAGTTTGTAATGGGTTTTTTCTGTGATTTAACAAACAATGGGTTTTTTCTGTGATTTGACAAATAAAATAAATAAGTAGCTTTTTACCATTACCTTAGTATAATACCTAAGCATAACATATAAATACCAATTCCCCCATTTCAGAATTTCCCCTTTATTTATACTGAAATAACGACAATATTCTTATATTAAAATATTGTATATAACCATACTTTTGAGCCCATCGCAGTCGAACGCGGATTACGGAGTGTCTTGAAAGACAGAATAAAGCGTCAAGCTAAAATAATCTGAGAAATTAAAAAAGACTGTAATAATGCTTATTTTAAATATTATCGCACATTTTATATATGTTTAACTGAAACAAGTGAATCATATGATATAGACAGGGCACGAGCGCAGGCGCAGGCGCATTGCATGCACCAACGACGCTCAGTCTTAGTATAAATTCTCCTTGTCAGTCATGCATGAGTCGGTCTTTGTTACGCATATTAAATAAATTCCCTGAATAGATCTCCTGTTCTTACAAGCTTCTTCTAGACCAAAGGGCGACCAATGCGCACGACGTACCTACTTCCTGTGTGAAACGAATTGAGTTTTTTAAACAGGTACTTCTAGAAACATGTTTTCTAGAAGACGTGCATGAAAATATAATAGCGTATTAAGGAAACACAATATTTTTCCACTTAAGAATATTATCATTTTGTTTTATATTCAATTTAAATTCAAAATTAAAAAAAAATAAAGGTCACGTTTTAACTTTACATCAAATAAATATTGTTCATGTGCGGACTCTCGCATCGAAGGTTCTGTACCAATGTCATGATTTGCCAATTCAGATTTTCAAACTTCAAATAATTATTATAAAATTTAAAGTATCCCGATATAAATTGAAAATCAATAGTTACTTCATATACCTACGTGTTAAAGGACTTGGATAGTTTCAATAAAACTAACCGCCTCTTCTATGTTTCAATATAAATAAATAGGTATACGCACATAATATGTGGGTGTAATGTATATCCATATATTATCTATTATTCTAAACTTCTGAAACCCAAATACTGAAAACATGTAGCCATTGTTCTATAATATGTTATACAATATTTAAAACAGTGGTCGACATATATATACATACTATACAGCGTGTGTTTTTTGAATTAATTGAAAAGATAATAATAGGTAACAGCAATTATAGTGATTCCAGTACGTACGAACAATTAAGAGTTCTACGAAACAAGCGATGGTCATCTCGCTACTGTGATCGTCAGATTTTTCCTGTCACGTTTGACACAGCTTTATTATACCTACTACATATGTTCGTCATAATATGTAAAATTAGTAATGAATTACTAACGAATGTACGAAGTCAAGTCATTGACACAAAAATTATATAAAACGAGCCTCATTTGTTAAAAATGTTGATTTCATTTAACAAAAAGAAAACCCACAAAAAAGTAATATTTATCTTTATCATAATTGGCGTCTGAAAATAAAATACAATTTCGCATAAGCAAAAGCTATTTCATTAGCCGCTTAATAACTCGACGGGACCGTGAGGAATGCTAAACAAAATACAAAAAGACTTGTAAAAAACTAATTTACATAAAATTCCTCGAGCACTAAAGGGTATATGATGCGATTTTACAAGTGATGGAGGTAGCAGATTAAGGTGCACAGACTGCACCGCTCTAAACTTTTATAAAGTTTTTTTTAATACTTTGCTATTCGACTGTATTGAAGCCATCCCTAAGTAGATAAAATTAATAAATACCTTTATACTTTACCCGCATATTGCAGGATAAACGTCATGGTGGAGCGGTCTTTTTGCCTCAAAAATTGTTGTGGAAATCGGGGAATGGAATGTCTTTACAATAGGTTCCTTCTGCGTACCCTTTATGCATGATACAGTGCGAAGCAAGAAAACATATCACTAAGAAGAGTATTTTTAACATCTTGTATGAAACCTTCTACAGCAAGTACTACGGGTCCATTATTACAAACTGAATCGTCAATGTATTGTTACAATACATAACATTAGGTACCGTATTTAAGTGAACACGAGGTTTAGCAATGGCGAGGACTTTTAATTCAAAGGCACTGCCGCCGCAAATAAGAAAATACATAGCTGATAATGACATGTGATAATTCACGCGGGATCCGGACCGGCGCTCACTGAACATGTCGCTCCTTATAAAGCAATCATTATTACGCCGCTGGCACTGACTGCTATAAACATGTTTTTGAATTATTAAAATAAATAATTTTAATATGATATTATGTTAACCAATGTGTACTGTCAATTATATCAAAAGTGAAAATGAGATATTTATGAACATGTTCGTTCTGATCTATTAAATGTGTGTGATTAAAATTAATCACAGAATTGTGATCAGCTCTACTAGAACTAAAACTTAACTTTTTATAAGTATAATAGTTGTTAATATATACTAGTATTTATTATTTAATATTTTTCAATATATTTCGTTAATGCATGTCCCAAATATGAAGCTCAAATCCCTCATCCTAAGCTCACTCGCCCATACAAACAATAAGTGCCAACACGATAAGCTTTACGAAAAGTATATGAGTTATGTCAAATATAAGTTAAGTTAAATTAAATATTTATCGAAGGACAATCAAATCAATATATACATATATATAACAAATATAGATATTTATTAAATATAATATTGTTTTATATTGTTCTAAACAAAATAAAAAGTGGTATTTAAATGTATTATCAACATCATTATAATATTGTATCGGTTTGTTAGGAAACAAAAAGCGTTTTCAAATAAATTGTAAAACACTTTTTGAAACATACTTAAAGTTTCTTAACTCAAACAAACGCTCATTTCAGAGTTTAATTAAAGTTTTGTTGATGAAGCTGATTAAGTCGATAAAATCAGAAAGGTCGTTGCACTGTGTGGGTGAAACCAACTCGATCTAATAAGTGACACCCTAATGAAGACATAAAGATACATTATGATGATCTTTGTGATCTATATAAACATTTCAGCTAATTATAATTAGGTAAATTAATTTTATTTGTATGTGTAAACACCATTTTTTTGATAATAAATCAAAGATTAAATTAAAATTAAATTAAAGTAGCATTAAACAATTCTTCTTATACTAATTTTGAACAATTAAATTAGTATGAAATTACTTTTTGTCTGTTCGTGGTGGACCCGGCGGTGGACCACCGATTCGAGGCCGCTTCGCTGAAAAAGCTCTGCAAAAACTTAACAATCGGTAATTTAAAATAAACTTTTAAAATAACAGTTATATAGGTACCTCTTGCAAATACTTAGCAACAATAATTATATCTACATCTTAACCTTACCTTTAACTTAGATTGGTTGTATGAATTTTCGTGTGAGAATATGTAGAATAAATTATAATCACTTACAAACACGTAATCAATCAATCAAACACATTATCTTATTATCATCTAACATTTACGAATAAATAATATAGTAAAAAAGCCTTTCAAAATTATTAGTTTTATTATTCCTGCTCTATTCGTGACCCTTGCGAGCAAAGTGTGAATACAAAATGAGAAAAACCTCAAATAATCTCTTCTGCTGGAAGATTAGGAGTTTAAACGTCTGTGCTCGTCGTTACAATGAATATTATATATCCGGATCCTGCCAGAGCAATGGTATGGTCGCACTAGTAATTTATACTTCCAACTAAATGCGAACTTTTCTTAAATATTTGATGTGCTGCTTTATTACGCTATTTACGTATAATATTAGATTAAAAATAATATATTCCACATATAGAAAAAAACTTAAGTATTTGTTTTGTATGGTTTTTGATTCAAGTCAAACATATTATTAACAAACACTTCAAGAAAACCTAAGACATTTTCGTATTCAAGGTTACTTTTTTTTAATTAATCCTTATAGGTACTTTCCCATCACTGTTTTATTAATCTCAATATTTCTTGTATTGGTTACACGTTGGTAAGCAGGTAAATTTTAAACAAATATATTAATTTAAGTGTAAACAAAAAAATTCGAAGCGTTTAAAAAAAAAAAGTTATTTATATTTCTATATATATTTCTTTTAATCACTAAAAATTTGAGTTTCAAGTATTTTTACTCGAGTCTTTTAGTCAATAAAGACGCTAAACCTTTAGTAAATTAAATCCTGCAACATTCAATATTATAATACTGAATTTTAATACATATATTACAAATAAACAAAATATATCCTCGATAGAAATCAATGGTAACACATTGGATTATATAAATACTAATTAAATTTGGTCAGATTAGGATTATTTGTGTTATATGTATAAAAGAACAAACATATTCTGAAAACATCTAGAAATAGCATGACACACTCATTACTCAGACCCAGTTATTGCGGTAAATGGGACAACGTAATCGCTGAAAGGGAAGCATTCATTCACATAACGCCAGATAAATGAAGAATGAAATTGAAGACTATCTTATATATAAATGCCTGCCTCTTGAGAAGATATATAATATAATTAAGAATGGTTTTAACCTAAATTTATTGCTTTTATCTATGATAGATATACAATAAATGTACGAAGCGCAGTTCAAAATCAAGATTTTAGGATGTATATTGAACTAATCTTTGCTATTTTAGGCGTTATGTATATATGATAATATATAAAAAACCATGTACACTCTTTGAAACAGACAACTTAAATTTATTAAGGCTTTTCGAAATATATACGACAGAGGAAGATAAACTGTCAGCTTTCCATTAAATATACTACTTATAGAAGTCACGGTAATTTTGCATATTTTAAAGTTTCAATAATCGAATTTATGCTAATCCTCATCTTTTAAATTGATTTGAACTAAGATGTGTACAATATTGGAAAGGAATTTTATATAACAATCAATAATAACTAAATAAAGTTCGAATACTCATGACTCAAGCTGAGAAGCTCATGGGCGAAATCATTTAAATATCCATATAATTAAATTAATGGCAAGTTATAAAAGATAATTTCTATTTTATTAAAAAATGACCTTGATATAATATTTTATATATATTTCTATATTGTTAACTAGCTGCTTTGTACGTTGTGCTTTTGGCTTTATTTTGGCTTTTGGCTTTATAATATTATATTTATTTTATAAGTGTATATATGTATCAATATGGTATAGATATATAGTGGTCTCATAGACCACTCTGTTGTTAAAATTACATCATTATACCATTCAGAATGCTGCTCTTGGTTTTATTGTCTCATATCTAAGACAGAGAACTCAGAAGGTTAATATAAATAATGTAAAATCGACTGGATCTTCCCTAAGGATGCGCGCTTTTATTTGTACTTTATATTAATGACCTTCCTTTTTATGTAAAGAATTTATGTAATATTGTACTGTTCACAGATGATACTTCTCTATTATTTAAGGTGGACAGAAACAAATATGTATTCGTATTCTTATATGGTTCGATGTTAATAATCTTATGTTGAATGCTAAAAAACGAAATGTCTAAAATTTGCGTTACTTAATTTCAAAAGTCAAAACTTTAGCAGAACATAGTCAACGGTATGTTTAGGTATAACTATAGATTCTAAACTCCGGTGAAATGCACACCTATAAACACTTGCAGATAAACTATTAGCTATTTTGCTAGATAGCTATTTTGGGGCGGTGCAGCAGAAATAAATTATATATTTCTTCTCCAAAAAAGAACCGGAAGATCGATTTTTAATTTAAAAGCTAGATATTATCTGCGAGATGTTTTTAAACAAACAGGTATTTTAACATTAGTTTCTTCGCAATATATATATATTATATTATTTTATTCGCCAGACGACATATCCAATGTTACAATAAAAATACGGACAGACATACGATAGAACAAGAAATAAAAATAAGCTTGTAATGCCTAGTTATCACCTCCAAAAAGTTAATAAATCATTTATGAGCCCGAGTATACGCGTCTATAATAAAATTCCGCAATCTTCTCTGAATTTACCACTTCAGAAATTTAATGAAAATGTTAAAACAGTGCTAGTGTATTAAGCCTATTAGACTGTTCTTGAATATTAAAATGATAAAAATGTATAAAAAATAGTAGAAATGTATACAAAATGTATAAAATGTTAAATTGATATTTTTAAAAGAGCAACTGCTGAGTTTCTTGCTGACTGTTCTCAACAGAACTGCCTTCCGAACCGGTGGTAGTGACGCGTTAATGAACGACGATACAAAAGTACTTGTAACAGTCTATTTGATTAAAGGGTATTTGGAATTTGAATAATTATATATTTGTATATTTTAAGAGTATGAATAATGAATTAAGAATGTATTAAGAAATGTAAGTAACCTATGCTACCTACAATTCTTCTAAATGTAAAATATATGATTCAGAACCGTTTTATAAAATAATAATTGTATCAACAATTATTATTTTATAAAACAGTTTATAAAATATATTATGTATATATATGTATATTATATATGTATATATATATATATATTTTTATATATGTATATTATTATAAATATAGACCGAGTCTATGTAAAATACAATAATACTGTTTTCCCATGTATTTTTTTCATTTTTATATAGATTAAACTTAAAAAAAAGAAATAAGATAAAAAATCATATCCAGGTGGTTCAAGTTGTATTTGAAATTATCTATTATTAGGTTATATACAAAAATATGAGCTAAAATGTTTATTTGGGAATACCTAAAAAATCTCAGCCGCATAAAACATAACTATATTAAAATTAAAAAAACAATACTATGAATATAGTAGCTTCACGAGCTAGACGAAAAAAAAAACCGTTAATTTATAAATATTAAAATAAATATACATATGTATGAAGAAATGATTGTACTCTAGGCGTGAATTAAGATGTTTGAAATACGCGTTGACACCTTACAATAGCAGGCTAGATACGTTATCAATGCGAATTAATACGTAGAACAATGTATGCCCGGCATAATGATGTTCAACGAAAACGTATTACAATATAATGAGGTCGTGCTGCGTATACTATTGTTTCAACGTGCAAATATATTCGTTCATATTATGAACAATTAACATATGTTAATGAATTTAGTAAAATTTAAATAGACTAATCATTTTCTGCCGTGGGAGTAGTGAATCTCCCTACTGATACTGTTGATAGTGAATAAGCGTGAGCTAAGCTTTGTTTGAATTTCAAAATAAAATTAGATATAGATCTATTACTAGATGTTGCTAGCAATTGCGTTTGCGTGGACTTAGATTTCTTTCATTTAGCATGTGATATATAATAAATAGTTGTACTAGATTAGATGGTAATGATCTATGATCATGTATGTCATTTCAAAATTAAAATTTGCAAAGGCGCTATTTTTATACTGTTTATGGTAAAACTCTTCTCTGATGATGATGGTGTACGTATGTCTTCGTTAAATAATTTTGTAAGCTGATCTGTTATGGTTCTACAGCATGTATTCCAGTCTTCAAATTCAAATATACCCTATGTCCTTTCCGGATCAAATAGCTACACAAAAAATCTTTTGTTTCACAGTTTGTTTTAATGTATAATAGATTAAAAAGTAAAAACTCAGGGTCACATAATGTCAAAGACGTCCTTACAGCTTTATCACATCTTTGTGTATAAAAAACATTCCTTCTTTAGCCACCAACGAAGCTACTCCACTTAAGTAAATACCTTAGCAAGCCACAAGTGCATTTGTAGCTCTAAATGTTTCATTCTCAACATGTCAGCGACATATAAAATTGGCAAGCCTCCATCATTACGTACTATTCTTGCGAAAGGTTAACAACTGATGTTATTTGTTTATAGTTAACTAAATGCTGTCCGCAACTTCGTTCACGTGAAGCTTATAACCTTTCTGGTACTATTATTGTTATCATCTGTTGACATTATATATTGAGCCTAAAATTGTACCTAATCGTACAGTGCGTAGAGGTACAAATAGTTTACTTACACTTATTAAATAACATGTCCTAACTGACTGACTTACTGACTGATTCAACATGACTTACGTCAAGGTTACAAGCATGAAATTTGGACTATATATTCACTTTGTTATGTAGGTACCCACTAAGAAAAGATTTAAAAAAATC
The DNA here is from genome assembly GCA_037127375.1 of Dione juno. Classification (NCBI taxonomy): domain Eukaryota; kingdom Metazoa; phylum Arthropoda; class Insecta; order Lepidoptera; family Nymphalidae; genus Dione; species Dione juno. Next base: position 729,833 of record JAXRJS010000009.1, on the reverse strand, counting down.
CAACCCTAATAGGTCAAAATAGGAGATGAAAGTTCGTCATTTTGAAACTAAAATAATAAAAAGTTTTGTATTTCGGTTATTGACGTAAAACAGATAAATATGTGTTTCAGGAATTTTGGAAATGTTACTCAATAAGGGATGAAATAGGGATTGAAAGTTTAACTTGTTTAGAGGTTTTTAATTTACATAATATGTATATTAATAGATATAATCAACTACCACGCGACCAAAGCCGTGGGCAACAGTTAGTCCTACTACATGAACGTCATACTGAACCATATTTCTAAGACGCTGTTTTTATATTTTCATTAGTGTAACTTATCTCTTACATACATATAAAATTGGCTACGTTAAACAACTTTGGTTAGGACGTCATTTTCTTGTCTCTTAAACTTTCGTTCTAAAAATCAAATCTTTGAACATGTGAAATATAACTTTATATTATATTCTTTGAACTTCTTTCCAAATGGAAGGAAGCCAAGAACCAAGAAGAAGGAGCCAAGAAGATCAATTTCGCGACATGGCGTGTCATATTTAGTACGCATTGCACGCTTCCATTTAGTATATAGTTCAAAAGGTCAATTTTCTAAAAGAAATATTAATTAAAACTTAATTAAGAATAACATTAAAAGTATAGTATAAAAACTTACACCGTAGTTTCAGTTGATTTATCATATGGTTACTTATGTCACGTCAAATGATATGGCTTAATTAAAAAAAAGTTCTCACAGAGACTTGTTTGCCCGGCAACGAAATCGAGGCCGAATCAAGTAATGAAACCATATAAGGAGAAGGTGTGTAGGCGCATGTAGGAGCTCAAACTGTAATCCGCTAATAGCATTTGATAATCTAGCAAAATATAAGTAAACACTATAAAAAAAATTACTTTAGTAATTCAAATTGTACCACGAATTTTGAAATTTATGAGGCAATTTCATTTAGGTATGTCAATAGGTATTTGAATATGATAACATGGGCAGGCTATTAAATTTTTTACAAGACACAACGTCCGCTTTATTGAGATACCAAACATCTTTACCTTTTTGAAATTAATCCGAAAATTATAAACAAAAAATTATTAATATATATATATATATTTCAATGATCAGGTATACATATATGTATGTACATACATCATTAAAGATTAGGAAAATTATAAGTAAAGAAAATTTATAAAATCTAAGCACCCATAGGAACACATATAGTTATTATTAAAAGTTGTAGTCAGTATAAGTATTCCATTAGTATTACAAAATCAAAAACATTGGTTAATGCACCTACGGGGGCATGCAAAAAGAGCCAGTGGCAAGTTCTCCTTTGCATCATTTGCTGTTGTATTAGAGACCAGATGTATAGGATCGCAGAATCCATTCAAAATACATCTGATTTAGTTATTAAGGCATTAATATAAAACTATTCAAAATATTTGTTATATAGAAAATATTGATAGAAAAAATAACAAATTTACAATTTTACTTATACCAACATGGCTTATTTAACAGACAGATGTCGAACTTCTAGAAGAAAGTTAGATTGTTAAAACTTATATGAGTATTCGTTCTTCGAACTCGAGCTGAACGCTCCCTGATACATCATTGATGAACTTGCCTAATAATCCTCAATTCTACAGGGAGCTTAAAAGTGTTTGCAGACAGTTACAATATAGATTATCTTTTTAATTTCATTTAGATTTTGAGTGTGATTATAATTTAAGAGTATTTAGATATATGTACATGTATTTTAATAATTTAGTCACAATCATTCTACAGTTCGAGTCAGGCAATTTTTTATATTAAAAAACGTTAATTTATAGTGAAACTAATATAACGTTACTACCATATTCATTTTCCAAGTATTTAAAGAAGATAGAATTTTACACTGAGTGGGATTAGCGCACTGAGAAAGATTAAAGAAATATAATATTCTCATCGTACACAGTTGCCGATCATTATTATAGAACAAATACTTATTTAAGGATGAGATCATCAACATCGAATTGTCGTAATCTTCCAATCAAATAGTTATCTAGTCGCATCTGGCTATTCAACTCCAAAGTGTTTTTTGTGTACCTAATAAAGAATATTAAATTTTTAATCTGTTAATCTCTTCATGAACGTCTGGTATACAATTTACACAGATTATATATTTGTTCATATAATCTATTATTATAATTTAATTGACACTCAGTTATACGGATTTGCGATTAACCGGATCATCTGATACATGTAAGGTTGATTAAAAGAAAATGTTTTTAATTTTTTTGGAACACAAAGGTATACAAATAAATATTAAGTAACATGTAGGTACTCGTATATATTCCAATCTTTTGTTTATACATATATCGGACTATCCGGATATCCGTTTATAGGTATGCCTAACGACAACAATTATTCTGGTTTATTCTAATGTACAATATTTTTATACTAACATTCAATCAGAGACTCACCAAACTATCTAACCGAAGCCATAAGAGCGTCATCAATTATTACACAATATTCAAGTCTCATTTTTTGCTAGATACGGCAAAAATTGCTCAACATCTACGTTAGACATCCATGTGGAATAAAAACACATGACTTTTTTCAAACCAGTTTAGAAATCCATTACCTAAAGTGAACCTTAAACATACCTATTTAATAGAAAATACGTCTGCATACGAATTAAATTGATTGATAGGTACTATTATCTCATGGGCTCTGATCCGAATAACAAATAAGGTGACATAACTACACTTCTCCAATGTCCTACATACAATAATAACTTGTGTATTATTAAGATATTTATTTAAGATTTACTAACGCTATTTCGCCTATATATATTTATATTTGCATTTGCATGGCATTTCTATTGATCTACAAAATTATTATATCTCTACATTGTGTTCTCTCTAGCTCTATAAGCTAAATCTAATGTTGCACAAACGGAATTAGAATACTGTAAAGTAAAACACGGCCGGCCGGCGGTATTTAAAAGTGGATATTTACCACTTTTAAATTTTTATATATTTTAGTTCCAAATTAATGAATATAATATTTTATATGCAACGCAAGTTGATCAACACAAATCTCTTAACACGTAAACTTTGATAAACATAATTTTCTCACAGCAGCCTCGGGCATATGGGCGATATAGCCCTTGAATACGAATTTGATCTCGATAGGTTTTTATATCTCCCCGTACAAATAAGAACGTGTAAAGTGTGGTGTCTGAAGGCGTGTTGGGAATGCGAGAGTGAAAATATAATAATACCAGTATAGTTATTTTATTAGGTAGTTTTTTTTATATAGAATTACTTTTTAATTTTCTTATTATTTCCCTTATATACTGACGGTGTAATTACTTTTCTTGTAAAAATTCCTCAGAGGAAGACATAGTATAGATTTTCAAGTATATCACTAAAGCGCACAATTCATAAACATTTAGCAGAAATAACAAATAAGCACTTAATTTCCAGCCGTCTACTTCACTCGTCTATATTTCAGTCTGCCCCAACTCACACCTAGTACGTGTCAGGAATGCGATAGCAGTGTCGCAATGTACCCCGGCTGGATCGCCCACACAAAAGAAAAATTTTCTCCTAAAATATAAAATTACTAACGCACGAAATGACCTTTCTGGGATATTTTTGTTTAATATATACATACGTTACAGCGATAGATATTCAAATTACACCTTACTTTAAACGAACTGAAATATACTATATTTTCATAATATATAGTACATGTTTAATTAATTGAAGGCTTTGGTATATTTCACATATTTCGTATATACAAGGAAATTTCACATTGAGTGACAGAACCAAATGAAAGAATGAAGAAAAAAGTGTAAAATTAAAACGTTTCATGAGTGGATATTGAACAATTTCTATTTTAAAACTGGGTATAGACGATGTTATAATGTTTAATGTTATATAGATGAAGTTAATGTTGAAATTGAAAATTACATTGAATTTATAATATCAATTACACCCACATATAAAACGGATGTACAAAACCTACTCATTAATGTATACCATGTAATTGAAATTAAACTTGATAAAATGACAAATCGGTAACCATAGACCCTTCATATGGCCGTACATAGCGCGTTCTAGTTTCGGCGTATCACCTCGTGTCAATTTTATAAATGAGTTTCGTCCCTCACTACGACACACGACCGTGGGAGCGATGGACACTTGCTCCAGTAGTTAAATGTTTTACGTACGTATCATGAGATAATCCTTTACTTTGAATAATTTGTAAATAATTAAATAACGTAGCCAGCAGTTGTAAGAGGATTTATTAACTTTCTATCTTCCCATATTAAACCTCTGATCTTCAAATTAAAATATTCACATAAAAGTGTTGAATAATAGATTAAAAGACGTATGTTATACTAGCTATTACCTACGGCTTCGCCTGCGTGGTCAATACAAGACAAGTGGTACATATGACAAGTTCTATGTGCCTCAGACAACTCTTATCCGCAATTGTAGGCGGTCAAATCAGAACGATTAAGATAATGTAAAGGATCCTAAGGTAAAGAATCCAGAACGATTAAGATAATGTAAAGGAGGAGGAGGAGGAGGATTTTCTTTAATTTGATCTACTTGTTGCTGAGTTAAGCACAAACTATTACAGATAACGTAAAACATTCAAAATAATATACGAAAGCATTAGTTAAAGCTAAATTTGTCACTAAATAACCTTTTGATTACCAAAGCTGGCTGTCTGCAATAGTCAGACAACGCAAACAAGCCTAAACAGGATTGCATGACCGTCTCTGATTGATATTGATAGCGGAAGACTTATATAACAAGCCGACTAAATGGAATATACCCTAATCGAATACACTACGTAGACCGTATCTACTACCTTTGAATTTATTATAATAACTTTCTTTCCATTTATGTACTAAAAAGGGACTTTAAAAGAGCTTTGTGTGTTGGTATTTGAGTTTTAAATGCAAAATATATACGTTAACATTTACCACATAATAATTTATCAATATTTAGTACTTACACTGATCTTAGTAATGCTTATATGTGTTGCTCATTTATAACAAACGTGGGTAAGATTGCTTCCATTTCGATCATAATAAAATAGAAAAAAGTATGATGATTTTAAGATAATCTTATTTCATTTAAGTGTAATGTACTATTGATACTTAATTTTAAGAAAAAAATATACTGTAAATCGATTCTCATTCTAAACAATAGTTAAAATCATACTTTAAATCGTATACATAAATGATTATTATTATTTATTATCGACCATAAAATAATATTTATCTGGAGATACCAATGCTTTTATATTAGAAAATTGCAAGTCCTAATTAAAAAATCGATTTTATAAAAGTTACAAATATTTTAGGGGTAACTTGGTAGAGCTAAGTTTTACCAGCCACTAAAATAAGAGTAAAACGATCTCTTACACGAACAACACTAACACGAAAAATGATATGTCCGTCGATACGAAAAACTAGGAAGTTTTAAAATCGTTTAAACTTGGTGAGAGACCGTAATTAAAACTTCAACTTGGGACCAACATCGATATTGCATTCTATTCACTGTAGACGTTTTATGCATTCCGTATCTCGACACGACTCGACGCAATATGTTGCATGTTGTTTTGTATGCGGCCAGTGACTCGCCCTTTATGATACCTACACGCTTCCTTTTCAATGATAATTCATTTAAAGTTATAGTCACATCTAATCCTACATACACTCGGTCATGTCATTATTGAATCATACCTAATGCTCACAGGAATCTATATTTATTAAATGACATAATTTGCTTGGACGATTTCTATGATGCGCGGGTTCAAATCCTGCTGCGTTCAAAATGTTTATATGTTTTCTTTAAATATTTTTTCTATCCTTAGTGTGGATTAACACTTTAAAAAATATAATTTGACTGATTAATTCGTCGCCACGTAATTAGCCATCAAAAATCGAAATTAAGAAAGTGCAAAAGCTATTTTAGTAGATTTATATTGAAAATCCATAACTTATTTAAGTTACAATTTCCCAAATACGAATAACGAACAAATACGAATGAGATATGTCATTAGGAAGTCTGTACGAGACATAATTTAGAGAAAAATATTGCAAAAGCTATTTTAGTAGATTTATATTGAAAATCCATAACTTATTTAAGTTACAATTTCCCAAATACGAATAACGAACAAATACGAATGAGATATGTCATTAGGAAGTCTGTACGGGAAATAATTTAGAGAAAAATATATAGAATAGTTACACGCTACTGTTGAGGCGGGGCTATGCTAATTCATTACATTGCCCTAGTATACTGTTGATCTTGTCGTTGATATAAAGAGCCATCATTACCTGAAACAAAATATTATTTTAAGATGTTATTTAAATATCAAAAATATTTTTTTATCATTACACAACAAAAATCGATTCAACTATCATATATAACGAATACGTACGTACGAATACCTTTAAATTATCGTTAATAAAAATATCGTCACACTAAAAAATCATTAAAATGTGAAATAGTAACAAAGAATACGATATTAATATTAATAAATAACCTTTCACAGTATAATTTAAGTAAGAAAAACAATACAGTTGAATAAATTATTGAGGGCGAGGGATGGGGCGCTATCCCAGCTTAATTAATCGCACAGGCACTCAATAAGAATTGTTTAGCGCCGCCGTTGTAATCGATATGAAGGCGAGAACCGTCTCTCATCTGCCTTGGATCAGTTTGAACTTCTATTAGGGACTATATATCCGCTGTATAATTCAATATATCATTTATATATATTCTTAATAATATAATATTATTAACATATTTTAGTACTTATGATAATATTATATAATAATCAAGTACACTATTTCAAAATATTAAGTTTCCTTTTTTATAAGATTTAACATTCATGTAGTGCGTAGCACTTGTTTAAAAATACCTTGTTTTTTTTTTGTAATGTAAAGAAATAGTTACTTCTTTGTAAACTTGAAAAGCTCTAATAAAACTATTATGCTCTAATAATGCTCTAAATTAAGCTCTAATAACTATTTTACAACTACATGCTTCGAACCTTTAACAAAATTTGTTAAGTCAAAAGACAACCTTAGATTATTGAAAAAGGTTGGTTAAGGCGATAAAGACAATTACGAGCAGGTAATAATAGAAACAATTCAAGAGTGATTTGTAGAATTTAGAATTAGTTTTAGTTAAACAATAGGTAGACTATTGTTTAACTAAAAAAATCTGAATTTAGCAATTGCATAATAATAGTGATTATTTATTTCTTTTAATACAAGTGATACAAGTAGGGAATTGATTAAATAAAGAGTTGTACATATATACACATTTTAGTATTTTAGTATTTTATACATATTTTTGGTTTACATAAAGCAAAGTCTTTTCTAGTAATAAAAGCTGTTAAAATATGCAATATAGCACTTCATAACAAGTTCTACAAAGCTAATCCATAATAAGCTACTATAATCTATCTATTATGAAGGAAAATTAAAAAGCACCGTAACTCAAGTGCCTCGTACTCCAAAGAGGCAGTTATGTGTACGTCGTCATACACGACTTGAATCTTTTGGCGTACCTCTTATTCGAATAGTAGGTCAAGGACAAGTTGTAAGAACGGGTATCTTGCAAAGAACATATCCTTATACACTCTCATATTTCAATATTTTCATAAATTGAAAAGGAATTCATTCTTCATCATAAAAAGATGATTTTAATCGTGTAACTCACCCCAGCGAACATTTATATGACCCTGGAGTTGCCAGTCGCCCAGTAGGTTCCACCCTAGTGTAAGGTCAAGGCCAGGGGTGAGAGGTTCGGGTACTAAGTTTTAACTACTATTAAAATAATTTAAGGAAATTTATTTACGCAATCATATAAATTTTAATGTGTTGTATATAGCTATAATATTTTATGTAAGAAAATATCGATAATTTATTACACATTTATAATATACAATCATCAAAAACAATCTCATCACATTTCGTAACAATTTGAAGAAGAAGAATTTGCTTATCAATAAATATTGAATTCTATATATCGCATTAGAGATGTCATTTTCAGTCGAATTCTTGTCGATAACAAGCGACTAAGATGGTTTCGGAACTGACAGGAAGAGAGTCATTTCAGTGTCACGGATAAATTGATTTAATCTAATCAAGCGATAAATTGCCTCTGACTACCAGAACACGTCATATCACAGCATAGCCAATTCACATTTCGTACGTTTGAAGGCACTAAGTACATATATATATATATATATATATATATATATATATATATATATATATATATATATATATATATATATATATATATATATATATATATATATATAAATATATATATATATATATATATATATATATATATATATATATATATATATATATATATATATATATAAATATATATATATATATATATATATATATATATATATATATATATATATATATATATATATATATATATATAAGTCTGTGTGTTATTTCTGTAAGTGTGTTTGTTACGGTGTACTTGTACTTCTAAACGGCGCCTAAACAAAATATTTCTGTTGATCTTTCAATAGATCTTGGGTGGTATGAAAATATACTTGAGTATGAACTGTAGTCGACGTATACTAATATTGGCGAAACTATAAGGAATCTAAGGACGGAAAAAAAATTATAGCCTATTTTCCGGGCATGACAACGTCTGTCAGACCAGATGGCATATATTATAATATATAAGTACATGAAGACGCGCGTAAGGTACCTACTTAAAATCAATTGTTTGAACTTTGAAGGTAGGAAATCTGCCATCGCGTTTACTCGCGACCGCGTCCCCGACGGTGGCAGACATTATTTAGTTGCGCGGCGGGACTATAAAATATATTTAGCACATCCTGTGACGTCACCGCCAACAAAAACCACATGTTAGCAAGCTTCGACGTTTCTTAATTTGGAATTTAAAGCGGAAAGGCGAAAGGTTGGGTATAAATTAATTTTATATTCATTACTTGGGAAGTACTTAGGAAAAACCATTTTAAAGTAAACTTGAACGAACGTAACGTATACCTACGTACATGAGTGCCGTTCAAATAAATGTAGGTTGGTAGCTCGGCAGTACACGAATATTTCGTTCCGATCCAGTTCCCTAGACGATTGGTACCGGTACGCTCTGACCTTACGCGGTATTATTTACCTATCCAATTTATCTACAGCGTGGAGTCACTGCACTTTGTTCTAGCTCATTATGTTAAATATTTATATTTACTGTATTAACTGATTATTTAATACAATGAATGGAGAATGAATTTGTTGTAATAATGAAGATGTCAGAATCTAACATATTGGACACATTCATCCCACATAAAGCAGGAAAAACAGAGAGAATATAGTGAAAATAAACTCAATTCCCCGCTTTCCGCCTTTCGTGGCACGTGTTGAGTGAGGGAACTCGCTTTTGCCTTGTTGCCAGAGCTAAGAAAATGAAAATATTTGATTCCCTGCGCCACGACGGTCCTCTGAAACAAATGTTTTAAAAATTACCAAAAATAAAACGTATAAAAAATTATATATATATATTGTTGACCTAGGTTATAAATTATAAACCTACTTAATGAAAAATTAAAAGTATAATAAAACATTATATGACATAGACGAAATAGTTGTAGTTTAGTGAAGCTTGTATTTCACCTGTACCATTCCATGACTCACCTAATACAGGGTAACTGAATAGGAAACCCTCCGGGGATGAAACTGATACGGCCACGGCCACCTGTCCCGTCCTGTTCGATATACCGCCCACTAATAACTGTGGTTAGTAAAGCTTATTCCATTGTTTAAAAGCTATTAGAGTAATGTATTCAATAATATATCTTTACATGGATTATATATAATACTAATATTTAAAAAACCTGCAGCACAACATATAACTGAAAACGTGAACACAAACTGATTTCCACCACTCAACAGTCGACATACAATGTGTAGAAAATTGACTGGAAAGTAGGGAATAGAGTGTTTCTTTAGATTCCTCCTGCCTACCTTGCTGAATGTATCTCATACAGCATCAAATCTGTAATTTTTACTAATTGAATACTATACTACTATACCTATTTTAATAAATATACCTACTATACCTATTTTATTGCCTATTTATTAAAATACTATACCTATTTTAATAAATAGGCAATATTTTATATTAATGTATAAGTTTTTGTATAAGTATTTCAGTTTCTTCTTCCCATAGGAGTTAGCTAGGATAAAGTTCCCTTAAGGGTAATTTTTATCATTTTCATTTATTAATGAATCATGTTAATTTTTGAATAATATTTCTAAGTTTTTATCAATGAAAAAGGCAGTCAACCTCTATGAGTCATAGCGTAATTTGATATGAAGCCCGCGAGGGTGTAACCAATACGACGACCACTTGCTCTGGTCAATGAGACGACTGCTAATGGTTGCGGTCTACAGAGTTTAGAGGAACGTTTATTTTACAATAAAAAAACAGTGTGTTTTACTATGTTTAGTTGTAACTGATAGGGTTTTATTAATATTGATAATGAATACCAGTATTTAAGATATTATTAATATAGCAACTTCGTATAAAATATTATGTAATTTATTTAGTGCTCTAATTTGAAAGCAAATTCTATAATTAAGTTTTAACTATCATAGAGCTGCAAGTTCATTTGCTATCGTTTAAATACGAGTGGAAAGGACTACTAAAATAAGCAGGCAACATTAATATAAAATATATTATTATTCAAGATATTATTTACGTCCTAAAATAAATACGAATCGTAAGGAATTTGATAAACGAGTAGTATATACTGTAATGACATAATTTTTTTATTAACGTTGTCAGTGGCAGCGTCGCCCCCACACAGCTGCCTCTGGGAGGAAAATTTAAATCTCCACTTCGTTATATCCTACCTGATGACCTGCTTTTCCAAGATAAAGTTTTAGCAATAACGATAACTTAGTCATATCTGTTATGAACTAAGATTTTTCTGACAAAAGCTTTTATTTTCCTTTTTTTGGGTACGAGTACGAATGCTTTCATATAATCTAACATTATAATGTTTAATAGTTAAACTGTAGGCCAGACGTACATATATAACCACGTTTTTTAAAAAACTCATACTATAAATACAAAAAATTAAAAACATAGGTATAGGTACTTGTAGAGTTTTCAATTCAACACTAACATTTAAAAATTTAAATACCACTTCTACAATTTTAATTAAATTAATAAATTACTTGTTTCCATTAAATATTATGTAAACGATAACCCATTTTCTTGGCCCGTAGTATACGCAGGGCAAGTCTAATGGACTCTCGAATAATTAGCACGATCTTATCTTTGTCATTAATTCTGTACTAGGACAGTATGGCGGTACACTCGGTATCTGATTCTTCATAGAATTAAGTTAAGAGAGGGTTTTAAAAGAAATCTGGTAACATTTTTTATATTTCCTGTCGTAAAATTTCATAATTAATATTTACTTACACCTTCTAAAGATTATAAGCTTTTCTTGCCCTTATATAGAATATAAAAACATCAAAATACATCATATGTACAGTTTTGAAACCTATAAAATTAAAACAAAATGATTGTTTTTAAAAACAGAAGTTTTTTTTTAATAAACACATTGTAATTGAATTAAATATTTTTATATTATCATAATAAAAAAATTTCCTGTATAGCTGCATAGCTTAAAGAAAAACTCCACAATAATTACATCATCCAAAAGAAAAGTCACATTTAAAAGTTATCACCACTAAAAGCGCTCGCAGTTGACAAAAGTTTTAAAATTATAGCCATTTCTGAAATGTTCGACGCTTAAGCACTACGGAATAATGGAACTGAATTAGCTGAATGTCCTTTAGATATTTAAACGCGGAAAGAGATGAAAGATGAACTCGACAAAGAGGCGGCGAAATTAACGCCTCAATCAGTCTTTACGCCGTTGAGAGGTCGTTAGATGAGTTTTAACACTAAAGGGATTAAGTGAAAATGTATTACCTTGTATTTACAATTTACAAATTGTATGAGAAGGAAACGGTCCCGATACTAATCTATTAACTTCCGCTCCTATTTACTACAGCTGTTTATTAAGCACTATTTAATTTTTTATCAGGCTTCCTGGTCCCCTTTATTCGCTTGCGTTAATATGTAAATGCACCGAAAATAACATCAATAATGAATGCACTGTTAACTATTAATGTAATATTATAATATATTCGTAATGTGTTTATTATGTGCTATTTTTATATAAAATACATATTTTTATAATATATTCGTAATGTGTTTACATATTTTATTGCAATGGCCCAATGACGGCACGAAGTAAGGGCTACGTGCTGCAAAACGTGAAAATTCATTTGCTGTTTGCAAACGCGAAATTTTACTATTGAATGTGTAAGGCTATTTTACATATTTTACAACGGTATTTCATTATCCAATTTCTGACTATAATTTGAATGTACTAGTAAAACAAACCAGATTCATGTTTTTCTCCTTATAAATATAGTACGTATAGCTAGTTATACTTTCCTTGCTTTTTAATTTTGCATGTTGAGTTGGAGAATTTAACTAGCAAAGCTATGAAATAAAAATAATGATATATCATCATTCCTCCGAGGGGACGGGATCCAGCACAGCCAGATTGTTGTACAATAGCCAATGTACTAACCATGCTTGTAAACGCTCTTACTCACCGAAAAATACTTCTATATTTAAAGAGTGTAAATCCTTTTTAAAAGATTATCTTTAATGTTCAAGCTTTTATCTTAATTGCCAGACTAACACTAAAAATTTAATTAAATAGCCTACAGGCTACCGAGAATATAATATTCATACTTGTCGTGCCAACTCGTTAGAGATAAGGCTTTGCAACTTACAAGAAGTATTTGTCAAAGCATATAAACAATCTCGGAGCGGACCGTACCTGCGGCGGCGCAGGTAAGTCCGACACAATGGCATTCCGAACAACCGAAATGAATCAAAATTTAATATGGCTCTTTCAATGATTTAAAGTATATACATGATTCACAAACATATTTTAAAATATATTAAATCATTTGTGTGCCTATAGTAGCATATAAAGTAGCCTAAAATACACATGTCTAAACACAAAAAAAAGTAAGTATCTCTTATAAATTGCAAGCCTCGAAAATCTCCATAACTATAAAATAGTGGCTAATAAAACAAGAGGTACGATGCAGCTGCTGCCATTATATGCGGGCTATTATGACCCTACAGTCACATTAGTGAACGTGAACTTTAAGAGAATATGTACAAAAAGCTTTAAGCAAAGGCTTATTATTGTATTATTATTCAATACAAAGCAATTTATCAGTTTTAAACGGGCTACTATGAGATACACAATCACAAAATCACTACATCATGGTCAGCAAAAAACTTAATCGTATGATTCACATTAAGAAAAGCGAAGTAGAAGATACCTGCTGTTCGCAGCAGGCACAATGACTAAGTCTGCCAGTGGGTCATAAATTATAATAATAATACCTCATTGTTATTATTAGGGGATGATTTCATTAAGCCAGGAGATCCATATACTTCAAGTACATTATTACAAAAATTGTAAGCTAAATGCTAAATTTAAAATATTTCTCATTAATTAGCGTTTGTCACGTCAATTTTTAAGGCTTAGATGTAATTATAGTAAAATATTGCGCTATTATTAAAAAATGATTGATGCAAAAATTTACATTTTCCGATTAAATTGTATTTGCGGACAAATAACTATAAATGAAGAAACAAAAGTTTAACAAGGGTTCCCAAGGGCTGGAATTTAAATTGAAAATTTATGCTGAAACGTTGCCGATTGAGGTTTTTATCGATATTTCCAATTGCCCCGTTTTCCTTAAATGTCATTTACGACTACGTTGAACGTGTTTATTGGAGTGAGCCAACAAGTCCTCCCTACTTAAACAACTGGTTCCATTATGGTACGTGGAGCGGCGACCTCCCGCGCCGACAGGAACAATGAAAGTGAGAGAGAGCTGGAATGCGAGCGGGACGTCGAGGCAGCGGAGGGCGGGCAGGGGTGACGGGGAAGGACGGGACGGGGGGCACTCTTCCCGGTTCCCAGGCGCGGAATGCCAGCGCGAGTAACAAAGCCTATCCGCCGCCATTCACCCCGCGCCCCTTTCTAGCTAGCGGTTCTACCAGACTCGTCATTTATCGTGAGTTTCCCCTAAAAACCGTTTACGATCGGCAACGGATTCAATATTCTACTTGTAACAGGTTCATTTTGTCCCATTCGTTTCTTTATTAAATAAACTTTTAGAAGGCCTGTTACGTAGCGCGAAAATGATGTATTCAATATAATAAGCGATTGTTCCATTCATGCTAGAGTTCAGGGTCGGTGTCGGGTCACACCAGCTGACTTCACATATCGCATTTTATTTACATTACACCATTTAAGCGTATTATTATAATACCAGACAGTCTCTATGTTATTAAATTAGTCTTATCAAATGTAGTCTAACGCAAGGTACATTAATCCGTATCGCCCAGTGTGTCAATTTACTGAGAGACGGTTATATTATAACATTATCTTAATTAAATAACAATACCTACGTCCATAAAGTAATAGGTTATCCGTACATGATAAAAAGTCATAAGGAAAAATAATTAATTAATATTAATAGAAAAAGTTGTCGTTAAGTCATATTATTCTTATATATGCTGCATATCTGAATGTGAAGTAGTGTCACATTTGAATACCGAAGAGGCAGTGTAAATCGCCTCCGAATGTTTTTGCATTACATGTTTAATCACCGCGAGCGCCACGCCGGCTGACGGCGCGTCGGTACTCGGTAGCATCAAACTCGCATTATATTGTCATTGGATATTTTTTCCATACATTATTAAGTACTAGGTAATGTGATTAAAAAATTATAATAATTAGCAAAAAATAATATTATCAAAAACACCTTGTCATAACCAAAATGTTATTTTTCGCGATAATTTTGAATTATAATTAACATAATGCTTATAAAACCTAAATATTACTTAAATAATAGTAATTCAAATAGTATATCAATCTGTTGTCAATTTAGTTCTTATGCGCTCGTTTAGTTCATATAACGGTACTTTAAGTGTGTATAATATCAATCAATACTTATCGTGTATCTTAAACTGTCATATCGATAATATAAGCGCGGTACGTATATAGTAATATAATTATGTGTTATCCATCAGCTGTCAAAGCTCACAACCGGAACCTGCTCATGTATACTGCAAAATTCATACACGCCAGCAATACAGCTTGTTAAACACTATTATTCTACAACAGTATAACAGTATACGAATATTAGCTTACAATACAAAATGTACGCAATGGCTCTATTATTTAACACCGATTCAGTGAGAAGATAATTCAAAATTATCTTATAATCAAATAAAATGTTATGAAAACTAAAAAGTAGAGTTAACAATATTATATACAGCTTATTAAACAAATTTTTAATGCATCTAAAAATACTTTAAACAGGTTCTTTAGAAAACTACCATTTCAATTAGTTGTAACATACTCTTAATGCCATGAACTGTGTAAATTAGATATAATTGAAACTGATCGGAGACCGCCTGAAAGCTACACGTGCGCCGGCGGCGTTCACTTAACACTCATCGCTTTATTTTTAGATATTTGACACTTCTAAATAGTCACTACTGAAGAAGTAAATGGATCAATTAGCCTTTAATATCAACGAAAACCAACATTGCCTAAAAGCTAAGCACACAGATAAGTTGAAATTTCAAAATCTGGATTTTTTTTGAATTCTTTTCAAAATGTCAGAATTAAGTTGTTCAGAAACAATTCTAAATAAAGTTATATTATAATAATGTATACGCTCGTGTGGACATTTCCATAATTTCTTGTAAGTGTCGTTATGTTGATAAATGTACAATTTATGACCATCGAGACAAAAGTGTTTGCTTATATTTTGATTTCATTACTTTCCTTATTGACTATATAAATTAAGAAATTATAGTATATAGAGTAATATTTAAAAATAAAAAAGTCTTTAATATAATAGTGGCAAAATACAATTACATATAGAGCAAGCGCCAAGCGAGAATCTTTATTTTCAAACATAAATACTATACTGGAAATCTATATTGATAAACATGTGAGACTACTGCCAAATAACAAATTTTCAGAACAAATAAATTATTTTTGTTAAATGAAAATTACTTAAAAAATGTAGATTAAAACTAACGATATATTCATTATCGAAGTTTGTTTATAAAACGTACCTGGTTCATTGTCGCTATCGTGAGCTGATATGTTGTGCTTCGCGAAGAACTCTTCAGATAGAGCACAGGATGTGGCGGCGGCGGTCGCGGCCGTTGCACATGCGGCAATTAACAAAACCACCACTAAATATTTCATGGTCACTAATACTTAAAATCACTGGTATAATTTCAAAAATATATCAAACGCGTTTATTTCTCGTTGTGTATACACTCCCGATCGCGGAGCTATGTACGGGCACTAGACGCGCGTGCGACCACATCGGAGCGCCTTCCCGAACTGGTCACCCGGCACTGAGGCGGCCGATCAGTGTCACAGACTGCATCGGTATAAATTGGAAACGAAAATAAAATAAAAATATATACAGAGATAGCTAAAATCTATATAATTTTTCATTATTGCCACAATTTTTTGATTATTTTGTGAGATGCGATATGAAAGTGCTGGCATCCATAAAACGAAATAATGAACAGGTAGTCTGCAATTTTCACTACTTATATTATTTCATAACATCTAGTCATTGAAAAATCCATTTTTCAATTATATTTTAAATTATATATATATTTTTCAATTATACTTGTTATTATGGTATATTATAAAGAATAGAATATATCAACATTAAACATTAAATTTGTGCAGATTTTTGAAATTCAATACCTCCACAACGCATATTCGACGCTCTACTTCTAAAGTTAACGTCATTGCAATTGTCCAGTTAGTTTTCTTAAATTGACAATAAAAGTAAGGTAACAAAATAGCGTGCATTCTATAAATAAGGCTGTCGTCGTACTAGGTACGTGATGCCCCTCGCGGCTGTATGCGACGATGCGCGCGCACTGATATCGAACCATTGCTGCTTTAGCTGCCGACTGACGGTAACTCAGAACAGAGACTTCAATATGGCATCCGATATATGAGGAGGTACAATATTCATTCAATCATAGCATAATCAAATTATATTTGTAACAACATTAGTATTATTTATAACATCAAGAATATATTGCACAAAACTTAAAGAAATAGTTTTTTGTGTATATAAGATTCTACTTGTTCTTCTAGTTTAGCTTATAATTCTAGGTCCACTTTATCAAAGGTCTAAACCACAGTTAGCACGCAAAATTGCACCGGCGCGCAGTGACACCGCACATGTTACACTATAAACTTAGTTTAACAAACGTGTAAAGTGTATTCGACATTCCGCTGCCATTGTTGAGTAGATTTTAAACACTCATCTTTATTTACAAGTTATTGTAGAGTTGTTTTACTTTTATTTATACATATATACTTTAAATTCAATTTTCCAATTTTAAACAGAAATTTTATAGATTCATATGTAATTAAAATTTTAAGAAACACGTTCGGATAATAATCATAATTTGGTACCAAATAAATAAATGTAAATAAATTTCACTGTTTGAAATGAGTATTTTAACATTCAAACCGAGCGCGAAGTATTTCTTAGTAGTACAGAAACAATCGAAGTTGAGAAGCATACAAAACACTTAGCATTTTTTTGAACAATACACTTTAAACCGAAATGACCCATTCGGATGATGAATGCTGTTGAAACGCCATATTTTTAATTTATCACCCAATAGATAATCCAGGTAGGGAGGTTCATTGAGGCTCTTAGGGTCGCTTGCCGCCCGCCGTGATTCTATTGTTGCGAGCGGCGGCATCTAACACTTCGTTACAAGATATAGGAGAAGGCGTACAATACATAAAATATATGGCCGGATGATGGTCCTTTGCTACTGCCAATTCAATTTTGTTTAATTCTCTATATTTAAATAGTATGTGATATGTATTTATTTCTATTAAATTCATTACCTAAATAAAATAATACAAAAATTACTAGATTAAAACAAATAAATATTAATCAAAAAGTTTTTATATTGGACCTCACTTATTTTTACAATCAAGCCTTGGTGTGCGTTAACTACAAGTGTTGCTAGTAATAAAATGGGACGTCTCATTTATTATTAACAAATATTTCGCGCTGAATACCTTAGAAATGATTCCAACGGAAGGCGCCACATTTATTTTATTTTATTTGTTGCCTACATTGAGTATGAAAGGGCTTTGGCGGTTATTTTTTGCATTAGAAGACAGGAAATTGTATGAATAAATGGGAAAAATTGTTAAGCTCTGCGTGCGTGTGGCAAGGGCAGTAGCGCGCGTTTAAGTCTATTGTTTGCAAGTGCGCTTGCGCGTCACCTTTTGGATTATATTTTTTTCTTACAACATTCCATGTCTTTTAACAATAATATAGTAAAATATGTTAATATTAAATATATATTTCCAATATTCTATATGGGTTTTCCCTTTGCTTTATCTAAACGTTGAATTTCTGTAAAGTAAGTTTGTTTTAACAAACAAAAACCTTCAAAAATACATATTTAAGAGACTAAAGCAATATACTTGATCATTCACATCTATTGTGTAAGTGTTAACAAATATATTATTAACATAAAGTAAACCTGTTGATTGGCTGACATATTTAATTGAACCACAATTACTTTACACTAGGATATTGTAAGAAGGAAGTTACAATTAAAATGTTTTATAAGTCTTATTCATTGATGTTTTTCAATTTAACTGATAATGTGTAGCTAAACTTTAACGTGTTAAAAGTAGATAACCAAAATTCGAAATACGACGTGTTGTAAGGCGTGTCGTATCTTGTCGACACAAGCAAACGATTAGCAGCCAGGCAAAAAATCTTAACAAAAACAGACAATGGTATCAGGACCATGAAAATTTTCAAATAAAACAACCATTGTATCGAACCGTTTTATAAGGCTTGCTTAAATATTCACATATAATTCTGCGTACATACAAGAGATAAATATATTTGTAGATATATTAAGGTCTTAAAAAATTAAAAAAATATGTAACCTTATTTTTTTAAACTATTATATACTATGCATTAATAAATAAAGATATAATAGATTTAAAATAGCTCAAATAAAAATAGATATTACTACAGGATTAACAAAATAATGTTAAGAAAGTTTTATAAAAATATTACTCATAATATTTTGTCATAATGAACACGGAATAAAACTATTGCTGCATCACATGTAACCGAGGCTTAAGGGTGAAATATTGCGACGTCATCATTTAACTACGGATTTTGTAAACGCACATAATTGCCCGTATAATATTAATAAGACTGAAATATTACCTGTCGTCGATTTGACATGAATTCCGTTATTTTGGGCAAATGGAAATAATTCTCAGCATAGCTGTTGTAGTTGTAGCTGTTTTAATAATTGAGTAAAGGTCCTAGTATATTATTTATAAAATAATTAGTCTCTGCCGTGATCAATTATATCTTATAGACAAAATAACAAAAAAACAATATTAGATATATATCTTACAGAAAAAAAATTATAGAGTAAGTTTATATAGAGCTTTGTCTGAATAAATACAATTCGTGTTTAATTTATTCTACATATAATATAAAAAAATATTCTATATTCTACATATAAACTAATAAATATTGAAATTTCCATGAAAAAAGTAAATATATTCAATATTACTTATTCCTATATAAAAAGTTATTGATTTATGAAAAGTAATAATGAATAAAACTGAATGTTAAATAGTCCATTTTCCAAAGTGATTGGAAATGGTATTGTCGTTTAGTTACGAGAAATAAATGCTCTATTGTTAACGAGTTCCAAATCATTAATATCGTGCAAAGAAATATCAAACAAAAGAAGGTAAAGAATAGATTTTTTCGCTCTGCTCAACGTCTATGTTCCAGTTATGAAAAATGTTTATGTCATTTTTATTTATCTGTCGGTGCAGATGAATGGTTATTGAACTCTAGACTAGAATATCCCTTATTCATGTACTCGTACTACTTTTTAATAATACAGAAGGGAAAAGAAATATACATAAAACTATCTAGAATCTAGATTATATACAGAATCGGTTATTTAAAATAATATCTTTCAATTCAAGTTATATTTTTATGTATAAGTGAAACAACTGAGTTTTTATAGAAAAGTTTAATATGGTGGCCAGTCTGCGATAGTCTAAAGTCAGTTCTGTGGACGCGCGACCACAGACAACTAATAAAAAGAATGTCATAAAGCAAACACTGCGCTTATACTGTACGATATACAGCCAGAGCGAGCGTTCCCACCCTTCAAAGCCTGTCACCGCTGGAGATATGAGCCTAATTTATAATATCGCCTCCGTTGATACACTCGATAAAAAACCGTCACACGAGATCACTTGATCATTACCAAGACGTTTTACTTTGTGCGCTGGAAATGTATTAAAATTATACTTCTTTTGTCCTTTGAAATATGCTGTTTACTAATTTGATTGATAGCCTTTAGAAACAACCATTAAATATATATTTTAAGCACCAACTAGTTATTAAATTAATTGAAAATTGTATCAAGACACATAAAAAATAAGTGAAATACTACGAAAAGTACCGGTTAAATAATATCATCAAAAATTTAAATATGTACTTGCTTGCTAATTAAAGCTTAAATTTAATTCAAATTAAATTGTGGAATCTAAAAATGCATACCAAACATTCCTGAACGATTTGTAATACTAATATTCTGTATTGATATTGGAACAAGTAGTGACGAGTTTGAAGCTCGAAGCGCAAAAAGCGCCTTGGGCGATACTTTGAAGAGCCGCGCGATCGCCGCACCGCGCCGTTCACATATAACAACGTAATGTTCCAAACATACGCTGAAATATGATAGGATTTAAATTTAAAGTAATTTATTTACTTTTCATTACATAAGTGTATAATTATAGTACACCTGTAAATGTCTGTCTGTCTCTGTATTTCAGGTCTTTAGTTTGAATGTTAAATTAATGTGTAACATTGATGAAAAATAATATTATGTATATAATTGTGAATAAAACACCTGATTGTAGATTACAATAGTTTAGATTTGACTTTAACTTTAAAAAATGTGTTGTCAAAAATATTTTTATTTCACTAGTCTAGTTACAGAGCCATATATCGGTGTTAGGCACAAAATATACTGTATGTGTTTAAAAGAGGAGAATTTTTTAAACAAACTGGCCTTTGCCCATCTCGCATTATATGGGAGATAATGTCAAAATTTAGATATTAAACTCGATGATGATGTTAGACTCGTGGTTATTTGGTGTTTTTGTAGACCCATAATATATTGTGTTTCTTCAAATTTTATATAAGTTCAATTGATTACATCTGTCTTAATTGTGTGTTCCATACACTGAAATTGTAAATAAAATTTAAATCCAGAGAAAAAACTGGCTGGTAACAAATATTCATAGATACTTAACGTCATATTCTATAAACTAACTCACTAGCTAATTATCTTGCAAAAACTAATTAGTCTTTGTATTCAAGATTTATAGTAACAATATAAACAATAATATGAAATTATCTTTATTATATTAAAAAATTAATGCTATTGTATAATATAATAAACGTGTTTGTTTTTTTTTAAATTCATAAAAACCATGATGAAAAATATTAAAACTTTTGAAATAAAGCCTAATTCAAAAAAGTTCGTCATGATATCATGTGCCTCTAATTATCTTGGCTGCCATTCTGATGATAAAATCTCAATCTCAAAACTAATCCAACGATTGTGTGACTAAGTCGGCAGGAATGCGTGCGAGCCCGGCCGGTACGAGGGAGCTGGGGTGCCGCGGAAACCTGCTCGCTGAGAAAAAACGCCGAAAACCACATCTACTTATATATATTTTTACAAATGTAAACTCTTTTACAACTCAATAAGGAACTTAATTCAGAATTATCGTGATAAAATGTTTGGTCCTTTTTGTAAAATAAAAAGTTAGCGCCGGCGACAGTGCACGCGCAATCGTGGTACAGATTTCTTGACGGATATCGTTTTTTTTTTATTGGCATTACATAAGATCTGGTACGATTTGCAAATACATGTACAATTAAGATTTAGATTAATAGTCTCATGTTTCCTTTCTTCGTAGCAAGTGCGGATTTCAGAGACAGCACAGATTTTTATATGCAGATGTGTCAAACGTCTTTGAGCCCTTTGATGAATCACACAATTGCCAGTTCCACGATAGCTATAACGTGCGACATTTCCCGGCGGAACGAAGCGGCTTTTTATATTTCGCCACAATGAGCATCCGTCGCAAACGACAAACTCTAGACAACACACTAGCTTATTGCTTTACATGGTTGAAGGTGATTCTTATGCTTCCACACATAGAAACTATAATGCAATAAATAAAAATCAATGCTGTAGACATAAAATATCTAAGGGAGCTGAACAATGTCACTGTAACACCTTGACGGAACTCGCAGTCCGACACTCTTAAAAGAGCCTACAGTTGTGTATGTGTGTAGAGCCTGTAAGGTATAGCCTTTTGTTAGAGGACATCGGTCGGCAGAAATATTCTTAAATGAAATAAATTTTTATAATATCACAAATATACACATACAGATAAAGTCTGGCACACCTTGAAATTTTTTTCACGGTGAGTCATGTCTAAAACTGCCTAATAAATTATTTAATTGTGGGCTTTACTTTGTTAGACCCGGGAATATATTTATATTACAAAATAAATGAATAAACGTCACCTTCTTCTCTAATTCTAGTTTAATGTAATGTTCATAATTCTAGAATAAAAGATTTTTCTAAAATACTGAGGCTGAAAAAAAATTAGAGAGAAAAAATAACTTGGCAGCAGGATTTCTGTTTCCACGAAATAAAAAAGAAAAATAAAAATAATATAGATAGGTATATATTTTTATTTATTGGTGGATTGTGAAAAGAATTTTCCGTGCTAGTAATACGGCTATAAATCTTTCAGCTAACATTAATCATTGGCGAAATTCGACGTCAGAAATTTCGCTTGGTTTCCGAAACTTAACGTGAGGTGTGCGTCGAAAAAAGTTTGAAGAAGGAAAAACAAGTAAATGATATCAGTATCATCAGAAACATTAACAAAGTTACCTCGTCTTTAATATTTAATGTAAAATATCCATTCGTTTTCGACTTTTTACTCGTAATCGGGTCAGCGCTGTCGAAAATGTTTTGTGCATTTTTAGAGCA
The DNA here is from genome assembly GCA_037127375.1 of Dione juno. Classification (NCBI taxonomy): domain Eukaryota; kingdom Metazoa; phylum Arthropoda; class Insecta; order Lepidoptera; family Nymphalidae; genus Dione; species Dione juno. Next base: position 706,486 of record JAXRJS010000009.1, on the reverse strand, counting down.
CTTAATTGTTCACTGTGAATGATTTTCAACGCGGTGCAGTATTTTTATTTCATACAGCTTTGATATACGTGGGCATAATTTTTTGAGAGTTTTTACCGTGTTTAATGCGTGTGTCGGTTGGTATAAAAAAAATGGAGTGTACATAATTATAATACATTTTGCTTTAGCTTATTTTGCTTATGTTGAAAAATCTTAAATGTCGTTTCACGCTTATCCATTATTCCTCCATTGTAGGGAACTGCTGGGGAGAAACGGCTTACCTAGTATTAAAACACAACGTTGTACTCCTTATGCCCGAATTCGACATTGCTTATTGAGTAGTGGGACTAAACTTACTATATAAATAGTTTATAAACTGAAAATAAAATAATTTAAATGCATTCATTCCCCCGAATGGGGTTAATCCATTAAACGTCGCCTTTACAGAGACACCACGACACTCATAATTAGATCTTCTTATATTACAAGAATAATAGAATAAAATATTTTGCACTATAACGCCATACTAGTAGAAACCTAATTAAACAAATCCTTCTTTCCTTCGAGGGGAAAATAATTAAATGAAAATAATTTATAAATAAATAGCATCTTAAAAATAATGAGGACTGTCGTGACGCAGAGGCTCATTGTCTGTCTGTAAACGCGACGACTTGTGGATTTATTTCCCACTCGGTGAGAATTAATTATTTTCATTTCTTCGCTCTAGTAACAAGACAAAGCGCGGCGTTGTGTTCCGCCACTCAACACTAAGCTCTACGTAAATACAACCCTACCTGGTAGTCCGTATTTACGCATACAACTGTTAACTTTAAATCAGTAGTGTGGTTATTTAGGACTTGGGGTAAGATATTCATTTAGAGAGCAGACGAAGCCCTGATTCGGCGATGGAGGGAGGACCTGGGTTCACCGGAGGCAGGACTGGCGACGGTGGAGGCGGTTCACCCCCACCTAGAGCGCTGGTTGACAAGGGGGTTTGGCGTCCTGACGTTCAGACTGGTGCAGGTATTGACGGGGCATGGTTGCTTCGGCAAATATTTGCATCAGATTGCGCGTCGGGAGATGTCACCAGCGTGCCACGAGTGTGATGCCTCCGTTGATTCGGCGCATCACACTCTGGCTGAATGCCCCGCTTGGGCTCCGCAACGCCACGCCTTGATGGCTGTAGTGGGTAGGGATCTCTCACTGTCTAGTATGATGGAAGCCATGCTGGAGAGTGAGAGTCTCCTTCTGTGAAGAATCGCACAGAAAGAGGCCGCGGAGCGTGCGCGCGAGCTTAGCGTGGATGCAGATCTGCTCCGCCGTCGTAGGCGGTACGCGCATCTCCAACTTCCCTAACCCTAGAGGAGCTACTGCAGGAAGGTCATGAAGATCTTCCCGCAAGTCATCGAGGCTGCGGCCTGCGGGCGCCCTGGAAGATACACTGGGGCTCCCCGAAGGCGATAGTGGCCCACGTTAGGTGGGCCTCCCACCGAGGTGCTGTAGTGGCATGCGCAAGCGATCCTGCAGCATCTCATATAGGTGGAGAGGGTTTCCGCTGGGTTTTAGTGAGTAGTGTCGGGTTCGATGAGTCCCTAAGTACCATTCCTCTGTAGGACACAAGTGTCCTACTCAGGGATGGTCTGCGTAAAAGCATTTCCCAGCGAAAAAAAAAAAAAAAAAAAAAGATATTCATTTGATTAGTATCAATTAACCATATTATTTCTTAAATCATCATATATTATCGAAAATATATATATTATTATTTCGTTATACGGCCGTCGTGGCGCGACGGTTGTGGGTTTAATTCATTTTCGATAACATTAGGTTCCTTCTGTCTACTGTCTTTCTATAAGTATTCACACTTTTAATAGAAAAAATTCTTAATTGCTTGCTTTCTTGAAATATTTTGGAATGGTTATAGACTATTTGCTTCGTATGCATGCCGCTGCAATTTTTAGAAATGCATACTCAATAGTCCTGACTATGCGTGGTGCGTTTTGACGTTACATATATATATATATATATATATATATATATATATATATATATATATATATATATATATATATATATATATATATATATATATATATATATATACGTATATATATATATATATACGTATATATATATATATATATATATATATATATATATATATATATATATATATATATATATATATATATATATATATATATATATATATATATATTCAACGACATAGCGATCGACTATATACAAGAATATATGTAGTATTTGCGGCCCCTTAATTTGTTTTAATTATTCACTCTTATAATCGGTGAAGTTCCTATCTAAGGCTATTATTAAAAATCGCACGATTCGTACGACGCGACACGACGCGACGCGACCTGTTGTAATCCGTTCGCCTCGTGACCCGCCTCGCACTGTGCGACCTACATGTAAACGTGTAAAAACCAATGTTACCCTAAATCATGTGAAATATTACAAAAAGTGTTTTTATTCGGGTTAAAGGTCTCATAATTTATTAATGATTAAGCTGCTAATAGGTCATGTGGAGAAAAATATTGTTGTTATTATAGAAGTACCTAGTTGTTATTTTGACATAATTATGTATAGGTACATTTATTTACAAATAATGTTTGGTAAAGTTTATTAAATTTATTTATAATGTTTAAGCCAATGGCGAACAATCATCAATGTTCATCTATCTACTGAGTGGAAATTCACATTTTAAACGTTAGTTTCTACTCTGTACTCTTTCTGCTTTCTTTTGCATCTTTTGCCATATAAATGCATTTTGCATCGTTATTAGGAATTAAAAAAGCCATATAGCTTAGTATTTTTCACATGGATCAGAAAATTTAGCTTGATTTTCCTGACTTTCCTTACACTTTCGTTTTCTTATCGCTTGTCGCCGTAGTTTTTGTACATATCCTAGGTTGTGATAGCTCATTAGAAATCTGACGACCGATAGATGTTTTTGAAGTAATGTACATGGAAAATTCACTATTTTTTTTGAGAAATTTTACATTTTCCACAGGTTAATAGTTTTACATACTCTACATTAACGCAGGCTCTTTTTTCTAAACTTCTGCGTGTAACTCCTACCTGATAATTGGCAAATTACAATTGTATATCTTCGTAATAATTGCATCAATATAGGAGCATTTTGTTCAGTATATATATTTTTTATATTAACCTCAAAATGAAAAATACGACTGCTTCTTAAAAAAATTAAAATATCTCTAGATGGGACCAAATCAGCTTACAAGGACCTCATAACCTTCAAGGGAATACGTCATAATACGTAAATACGTCGAATACGTACGTAATAACCCTGTATACTGTAATTGAAACATAAAATCTTATCAAATAAAGTGTAAATAAATAAGCGTAAATGCGTAAATAAAGCAAAACAAATGGAGAGAAGTTAATTAATTTTGATTAGGATAGTGTGTATTTCGGTGTTCAATAAAAAGCGACCAACCTAGGTATATATATTGCCCGTATAACTTTCTACATTATATATATTATACAATTTCTTGTTACTTTACCACAAGGAGAATATTAGAAAAGTATTTATGATTTAGGTGTCATTTTAGCGGCAATTTACGAGCGTACGTCAAAAGGCCGTGTTCATATATAAATATCTTCATAATTTATTAGCGTACATACATTTTGTTATGAATTATGTATCAAAATTGCCAATAACTCGGACATGATCGCAAACGCGGCTGTAAATAGTTGTAGATCGTAAAAACGTAATAAACCACAGCCAGGGCTCGGCCGGTGTGAGGTAACACGACTCTGAACAATGTGCACTTTTACGACGCCTATAACTACGTAAGCTTTTACAGTTTTCATACATTTCGCATGATTTTCTATTGAATGTAAGAATTAAATTCATTTATACCTATTCATGGGATAATGGTCGTGGCAATTGATATTTTGTGCACCACTTGTTGGTACTTGTCGAATTGCATGCCTCGTTATGAACGAGGCATTCAATAATCGAAGCTTTTCATGTAAACATTGAATAAAAAGCTTATTTTACGTTTATTTTAGGACTAAGCCGCCATTGTAAAGTAACTTTTTATTTTAAGTTTCTTGTTTCTTATTTATTCCTTCTAAAAATTATTCCCGACAACTTATTTTAACTTTTCAATATTAGAGCAGATATTGATTTCATTGTGACGCAATCGAACCTTGACTGACTAATTGTGATTGATGTATATTTATATATAAATCAACATATGATTTAAGACCTGTATTATGTATTAAAATCAGATATAGATTCTATTTTTGATCAATCTACAAAAACAAAGAGCAGCGTGGAGTTCCGTCATTGATCATGCATAATATTTCAATTATGATAAAGGAATGTTCGTGAATCTTTCTTTACACTATAGAACTAATAGCAAAATTAAACAAATACATATAGTATATCAGACACTAAACTTATTCATATATAATTTAAAAATACTAGTATAAAACTTTAAAAAAGTAAAATTAGCCACTTTAAAATGAAAACTAACTTAACCCGTTTCGTAATACCGCTTATTACTTATTTGCGCCGTTAAATTGCATCGTCAACGCGTACCAGGTAATGAAATTTGTAATGTATTATTAAACTAAATCATAATAATTTTATTTTATTTCCAGACCGAGAGAAATAATGTACCTATTATTATTTACTTATGATATTTTCACAATTTGCAGAATAATATTTCGTACACAAAGTCTTATAAAACAATATTATGTATCAACATTTTAAATGTAATTTTTTTTTAGCTTTACACTGCATCCCGCAAGTAGCAGGATAGGCAGAGGGAACCGTAGGCTTAAGGAACCTATTGTTAAGACACACCGTTTCCCGCTTTCCGTCTGTCGAGGCATTGCGTGTTGAGTGGCGGAACTCAACGCCGCGATTTTGCCTTGTTGCCAGAGCGAAGAAAATTAAAATATAAATATTAAAATATTCATGTGATGTTTTTGTTTTACTTCAGGGTATCTATCCGCCTGAGTTATACATAAGTAATAAATATAGATAAGTAAATTCATTTCCCTGACTGCAATTTACATCATGACACCATTGTTGTCTCAAATTAGAATTATTAATTAATTATTATACTTAAATAATTTATCAAAATAAAATAACAATAATCCAATCACTTTCAATCTATAATATCTATTTATAGCTTATTTTCAATAAATAAATATTGGATATAATAATAAAAACCCACGTGTACCAAAATATTTTTATTAAATCAATCATTATTATCAATCACTCGTGAACCCAGCAAAGTAGCTACAAAAAAGATAATTTCCACAAAGCACACTACATAAACGTAATCTTGGTCCGCACTTGGTTAACTTGCCAAACGTTGAGATTCTCGTATTCTTCAATGCAAGCGTCCACCTTAAGAAAGAACAAAACTATTATTAATGTGTCGTATGAAACAAATAATAGAAATATCTTTTACCACTTCTGAAATAGGTATGTCAATTTAAACTTTTTTTTTTATTTAAAAAAAAATTTTTTTTGAATAAAAAAAAACAATATACATATATAAAAAAAAACAATATGTATTAAAAAAGATATTATTCTTAACAATTTATTTTAGCTTTGTCTTGCAGAGATAACCTAATAGTACAATGATTCAGGTAGATCATTGTTTTGACGTTACCGCTTTATATTTATAAGCATATAGTAAAGCTTTCTCCACTATTCTCCGCTATTCTCCACTTTCCTATAGAATTCGAGATAATCCATGTTGAGAGTATTTAACGCTATTCCATCGAGTGAATATCAAATCCACAATGGTACAGTCAGACACTGGTTCTCTGCACCGACGCAATGTACTATAATTTTTCTAATCATATAAAACATTTAATATGAAATGAATGAATAAAGAATATTATTAAAAATAATGATTTACAATGCCTATTTATTGTTAATTCTGTTAGTTAATAAATTTATTATAACGTATAGCCTTGAATATTGATTAGCCAATGATTGCGGTAATCACGGTTTTAGTCATTATTTTCATTGTTTAAAGCACATAAATATAAACATTAATTAACTAAACAATGGCCTAACGTAAAATCAATAATATAATAATGTGTAAATATTTTACACTAGCTGAAACCGCAACTTTGTCTACGTGGAAAAGTAAATTTGTAATTTCGGCCAATTCAATAAAACCGTTATTTCGTTGCTGTTTCGTCGTATTCTTTAATTGTTATAACTTTTATATTTATGCACCTATTGAAAGAAAACAAATTAAGGAAAGTTTACCACAATAAAATGGTAAAGACTGCAATCAGACAAGCAGACAAAAAAAATAAAAATAATTGTTTTGTATTCTATTACATTAAATGCCTCAATAATAGATTTTTTAATATAATATTCAAAATGTCAAATGCCATGTTTTATTTTGGAAATGTTATAAAATTCTTTACATATTAATTATACAACTAACGATTCAGGTCAATGAGTGTTCGTGCTTAAAAAGACTTACTTTAGAAATATAAATTTAAATAAATGTGGACAGCGCATCAATGCAACTATATAAGAAAATATCTAAATGTAATTAAAACTTATACTCCGAGCGAAGTATCTCGATTTTACATGCACGGCGCTAAAGTCGCCAACTGTGGAGCACAAAAACGATAGCCTCTATAAACGTAGGTAGTAATAAATTTATTGTTTTATCGTCCGATTTGAGATTTTTTGGATAAATCATTGTGACAAACTCATATTTCATAACAAACCAAATCATTTCAGCTATGGGATGTATGTTCTTTTTTTAAAATATATAATTAATTTATTCTATTTCAGATTTAAGTCTGTTATACGCTATTGCATACGTATAGTGGTCGCATATAATTAGACCATGTCGGGGGGAGGAACTCAACGTCAAACTTGGCCAAGGATTTTTTAACCTATCATTAGCATATTAATGTACCTACCAGTATTAATTAGCATATTAATGTACCTACTTGTATATTAATGATTGATACAATATATCATATCAAGCAGAGTAATGTTTACTCCGTCCTGTCTCACCTGGTCCGGCTTGAACCCCTTGTCGACGCAGCGCTCGACCACGTCGGCGACGCGCACGCTGCGCGCCGCGCCCGCCAGCTCGCGCACCACCGCGAAGATGCGGTCCGTCGCGCTTATACCCCTGCACGCACACACACATACATTTACGTTATATATGAGAAGAGGCACTGTTGAGATACTTATAAACTCTTAGCTTATGATCTAAATTAATATTATAGAGCTACGCTCAGGAAAACTCTGTTCATTCATTGTTTTTATTGAAACTAATGAAGCTTATCAAATTACAGTTCATTATAACTTAGATCTATTTTTAATAACACGAATTCCGATTCAGATTTAGTACATTGCATATATTATTTATATATGTTTAAGCAACAACATACAACTTAGAAATTCAAATATAATTGTATAAATTTATGTGTGCAATATCCACAAATATACCTTTGTACGTTTTCTTCAACATGTTGAAGTGACTGCTTCGACATTTCAACGAGCCGTATAGCTTCAGACACGTCTTCCTTCTCGACGACGTCAGATAACCTACAATCAAATATAACAAATTTTATATTTTTTCACTAATGTGGTGGTGTTGCTGTTTTAGTAGCGGTACTCATTATTAAATAAAATAAATAAATATAGCATTATATAATATATATATATAAGAACTTAATACCCACCTAAGTCTAGCAAGAGCAGTGGAGAGCCGCAGTATGGCGAGCAGGTTGCGCGCCGAAGTGAAGGTGACGTCACGCGCGTTGCGCGCCTCGCGACGCAGCTCTACGTACGACGCTGCGAGTATGGTGCGAGTTATAGGTTATATATTGGAAGTGGGACCTTTATACATCATTAAAATTAGTTTGCTGTGTCAAAGACATTGCGGCATTTTTAAACTTTTTGTCTGTCTGTTTATCTTTCCGTGAGTCCACGCTAATCTCTGAACCATCTGAACTGATTTTTACGGAACTTTCACTGGAAGGCAACATATACCTATTATCACGGTATTGCGGTTACCGAGCGCGCGTCTACCTACCGACCAGACAAAATATTGCATAATATAAATGATCATTTTAATCTTGAAAAAATCTTAAATGCAGCCGAACCCGCGAACAGGTCGCTAGTGTTAAATAAGCTGAAGAGTTTGTTTCATTGAACGCGTGAATCTCTCGATGAACCACTCACAGACGATGTAGTCGGCGAGCAGGCGCGGCACGGCGGGCTGCTTGCGGCGCGTGAGCGCCAGGTAGCGGCGCACGAGGCGCATGGGCAGCGCGCGCACCTCGCTGGGCGGCTGGGACGAGTGCTGGTGCACGTACGCGATGTGCTTGGCCAGCGACAAGTCCTTGTCTCTGCGGAAGGCGACGGGATCTATGACACTCCGCTCTGATCTGATTACTATTGTTAGAGTCATACTATATATATAAACAAACCTATTAGGTTTATCCTGTATGAGCCATAGCAAATCGAATCTGGAGAGCAAGGCGGCGGGCAGCTGTATGTTCTGTTCGATGGTCCTCTTCGGGTTGTACCTCCCGTACGCGGGGTTCGCCGCGGCCAGGATGGACACGCGCGCGTTCAGACACGTCATTATGCCAGCCTGTAACGGATGTTTAAGTTTTTGTGTTAATGCACTTTACTGGGTTGATTACATCTCTCATAAAATACATTAATTAATTTCTTAAAATACAAGTTATTTTAAGTAAAACTATGATTGGGTTCGATGTTAAAAACACATATGCCATTTGCAAGGGAAACATTCATTTCTCACCATCCACCATCACCACCATCCGATTTCCACCATCTTAATAAATTCATGATTTCGAGACCGAGACCGTCCTCCGCCGCGCGTCGGTCCAGCGCGTTATTACATCGAACGTAACGAACGAATGGTAACAAACCTTAGCAATACTAATGGTCTGCTGCTCCATAACCTCGTGTATGGCGGTGCGGTCGTTCTCCGCCATCTTGTCGAACTCGTCGATACAACAGACTCCTTGATCAGCAAGCACTAAAGCGCCACCTTCTAACATCATTTCTCCAGTGAATGGGTCCTATTCACATATTAAACATATTATGTATATTTATAGTATAGTATAGTATAGTTTAGACATTAGTAATATTTATAAAAGATTTTCGGCCTTATATAAGACATATGTCTTTGTTAGATATTGTAAAAAAATGTGTAAGTTGAATGAAACGATTCAGTAAATTTTTTCAGCAACTTCTAACTAACTTCTTTCTAGTTAAAATATAAAAAAAACTTCTAAGTTCTTAGGTGCAATTTTTTTTTATAACTGAATAACGGAAAGTAGATTTTTTTGTTTCAGCTTAACTTTGTTTAATGAAATAAAAGTTTGTTTTGCTTTAATCTATGACGTATTATTCATTTTAAGTTATATAGTTAAGCATAACGCAACGAGATTTGAGCCCACGCCTCTCGGAAACCGTTCAAGTGCTCTGACCTTATATAAATTTCCGCTACCCAAAGATCATTTGGCAAGAATGCTATTTATTAGATATATCTGCAGATCGACCTTCAACACGGCGGCCGTGAGCCCGACGCCGGAGGAGCCGCGGCCGGTGGTGTACTGCGAGCGCGGCGCCAGGCGGTCGATGTAGCCGAGCAGCTGCGACTTGGCCACGCCGGGGTCGCCCATCAGGCAGATGTTGATGTTGCCGCGGATCTTCATGCCGTTGGGACGCCTGTGCCATGCTCATGCTTATTAATAATCTTACTAAAATATGTACATAACACAGAGTATTATATCTAGTCAGTCATACATTCAAATTGTTTAATGAAGAATCAAAACGTGAAATTTTCTGTAAGTATTTGAAATTAAAATAAAATCACATAATGATAAATCAAAAACAAAACTAGTTAAAATATTAAAAAAAACTATGAGGATACAAAATTCCTTACTTATCGACACCGCCGACAAGCAAAAGCAACAAGGCTTTCTTAACATCCTCATGTCCATATATTTCCGGCGCGAGACTGCGCGCCATTCTGGAGTATAGGTCGTCGTCGACGAGCTCTGCCAGTTCCTCTTCGGTCAACGCTTCTGCTAGCTCACCTTCGTCACTTTGGTTCAGGCATGTTAGACCCTGTTATATATAAAATTGTGCTAATCGTTAACTAAGCTATAAGGAAATAAGAATATCGACGTAGCTCGATTAGAACTAATGGCTCAATTGGAAACGAGCGCTTTGACGAAAGATTATTTTAGAAATACTCTAATATATTTATTATTATATATTTATTTTACAGCTTCACGTTTTATTCCTAGCGAGATAGCCGGAGAGTATGGAGCGCCAACGCTACGGTCTTTGCATACCTCTTTCACCTCGTCCACTGTCATTAACCTCTTCATACATGCCCTCCAGGGAGTCTCTCTCTCTTACCACTCACTTTTGCTTCATATATCTTTTTTACCAGTCTTTCGTCACTCATTCTCTTGACGTGCCCAAACACGTACTTCTTCATTCTCACTGTGACATCCATACCACTCTGTATGTTACTTCGTTGCAGATTTGGTCCGATAAACAGACCCCACATATCCTGCGAAGAGATTCTGTGCGTCGGCACAGAACTGCATTATCTTAGTTTCTTTCAGACATAGAACATTATTTTCACACCCATCTTTCAGAATAGTGACCAATGCTTGCAACTCGCATTATGATGATGCAATAATTACTGCATCATCTGTCACCTACTTTTACTACCATATCGCTTTGCTTTGTCTATGGAGACACTACCAAAATACAAATAGAACAGCCAAGCTGACATAGCGCCACCTTGTATGACACCTTATTTAATGTCAAACCAAGGCGACATGCCAGCTCCTACTCACACACAAGGCTGACTGATTTCTATAAAGAGACTATACAGCTTACAGGGTCCGCTCACACCTGTACTGGGGCAATATCTCCTATAAATTCTTTCTTACAAACCTGTCAATACGCCTGCTCCAAGTCCACAAAAATTATTGATAAAAATAACAATATAAATTTATCGTTGTGGGTTAGATATCCACTCGCAAAATATATCACAAAAACAAACTACGAAACTAACATGAGCCTCCAAATAGGTGTCAGAGAGTAATCCCTGCACAATTTGCGTGAAGCCAGCATTAAGCAGAGGCAGGAAGATCCCAGTGACCGCCACGTGGTCCCCGGGCTGCGCGCGGCGCGTCGTCTCCCCGCGGCAGTACACGGCCAGCTGACGCGGGATATGGCCGACGGGGACTTGATCAGACTGAAAGATAGGATTTTCTTTTGTTAAAATTATTTTCTCAAAATAACAATAAATAAAGAGTCAATGGAAGACGATGCAGGAGGTCTTTTGAAAAATAAAGGTACAACCGAGCAGCAAAATATTTTCTTATAATTTAAATGATTGAATTGATACATGAAAATAGTTGGTTTTGCTTAAAATAAAACATTATATTATTATTACATTGTTCTAGATATACTAGATGTCACACTAGATCTAAGTAAATACTTACATGTAGTGTGACAGTATATTTTGTATAATTAATTTGACTAAGTGAATGTATAGGATATCATGTTCCTCTGTAAATCATCATGATTGTCATGAACACAATTACATACAAATACTTCAGTTTACATTTTATTTTTAATTGTTTAAACAAAACACAAACAAAAAAACTAAAAATTTTACTAAATAATCTAAATATTTTATGTATTTATTGTTAATTGAGAAAAGATTTATTTCATTATAATATAAAAATATGTTTCAATAATCATAATGACGTTATGATATATCATATGAAAAACCAGGAAATAATTCCAATTGCTAATAGTTTCTAACACACATCTTACATGCTCTTGTATCTTCAACTCCTGAAACTTTTGGAAGCGAGAGCCTCTAGTTTGCAAATGTAATTGCCCAGCAGTTTTGTTCAATCTGCATTCATCAGCTGTACAAGCTGGTGGAGGTGTAAATTGAAGAGATCTGACAGGCTGGTAAATCTCTGCTCCGCAAGCACTACAGGAGTAGGTTGCTACTACAAGAAGAGGCTTCACATCTGTGCATCTTGTTACAATACCTGTAATGTAAATTATTTTTTAGAATAATATTACGACTTGTACATGCTAGTACAAAATTTATTTATTTATTATTTAACATAGTATCATTTAATGTAGATTTTATCATAGTATTATTTAATGTAGAGTAGGTAATTTCTATGAGTGATTGATTAATAGTGAACCCATAACGATTATATGTATAAGTTGACACTTTATAACTGTGCCACAGCGGTGTTTTGCATAATACCTGTATAATAGTCAAGTACCAGTATTACAAATTGTATAGATTTAAAATTTTATATTTAATATTACCTCTTACTGTAACCAGTTTTCCAATGTGTTCAGCTTTAACTTCTCTTATGGGGACTGATTTAGATGTAGACATATCCTTAAAATATACTTCACTGAAACAATATAAATATATTTTAAGATGCATACTTTAAAATAATGAATTTTGATTTTGAAGAACTAATATGATGTAGATATGATAAAAAGTGATATATTACAAATTTTGCTGTAAATATATGTAAACATCTCATTAAAAATCCGTAAATGAGCCAAGAGTAATGGAATATACACTGCAAAATGTATTTTATTAGTATAATTTATTAGTATAATTTATTAGTGTACTTTTACTTTAATAGTATAATAAAATCAATAAACCAATATACAAAAATTTATTATACATACAATCGTCTGATTAGTTCTGGTGGGTATCTATTCCTGGGATCTCTCATTTCACCAGGAATCCTGTGGTTTCTAGCTTCCAGCATTATTCTGTGATCAATGTACACATCTAAGGCATCTTTAGCAACAACCTGTAAGATAAACCTTGATAAAGTCAAAAGGGCCCAGGATTTTTAACATTAATTTAAATTCTTAACTCAAATAATTTTAATTTATGTACACAAACATGTTTTACAATTTTTTTATTATATAACTATCTCATTTAATAAATAATATAAGATTATTACTTACATCTTTATGTTTGTAGTCAGGAAGCATTTCATAAACAACATCTGATACCATATTAGTATAACGTCTTGTGTTTTTTATCACAGCTTCAGCTAACTCTTCATTTATTTCATGTAAATCATCTAAGTCCACCACAAATGTTGCCTTAAATTCAGTTATTAGCACATAATCAGTGGGAAGCCAACATTCGCTAGTAACACTACTGGAGGCTTATTATACAAGTAATTTAGTGTAACATAATTAATTTAGCACTGACCTGTTCTCTATGTGCAACTTTAGTAAGTTGTTCTGAATATTTGAAAAATTTACGACCTTCATCATCAGTTTGGCAAAAGTCTATGAAGAAATTTTTAAAACTTTCTGAAACAGTAATAGAATTAGATGTCATTATTTCGTTATGGGCAAAAACAAAATTTAATTTACTATCTAATAATTTTACCTTTATCAGCAGTGTAGTCGCGCATAGCCATTTTAAATTTGGACTATAATTATTACTTAAAATTCACAGACTATATCGAATAACTAATATTATTTTCAATTTAAAACTTAACAATACGAAATATGTTGACAGCACAGCAAAGTCGCTATTATTTGGCGCGAAAACAATGCAACAGAAATCAGCAAGAGAATTATGAAGCGTAGAACTAAGAAGTACCAACTCAGTATGTTAAAAAGTATCCGCTGAAAAGGAACAATTTAAGGTCCACTACAGTAGCAAGTGGAAGGATATTAAAATCAACGTCCTAAACTAAAACTATAGCTTTACAGTGTATGATGACATTTGGAAGGCTATAATTGCTGCTTTAATCATATCATTGTTCTTGGTACACTAGCGACAATAATTTGCTGTGTACCAGGGGACACTTTTTCAATTCGACAAATGCAGTTCAATAAAGAATATAACAACCACGGACAGATAACTTAGCACAGACCGTACTAGTTGCAAAATAGGAAGAATCCGTTAGAATTTCATAATTGTTATTACAAAAATAATAATTATGGACTTAAATCAAAAAAGATATTTTGTTATACATCGATTTCATTAAAAACAGTTGTATAGATTTCTATTGCTTAATGTTAATAAACATGTTGAATAATTTTCAGAACGTTACTATATAATTTCGCGCCAATTTCCTAATGCCAAATAAAATGACAGAATCGTGTAGTTTTAGAAACAATAACTTTTGTGTATATCCAAATAATATTTGAACTTTTAGTAAACAAGATTTATAAATCATGGCGGATTCTATAGGTGGTTATAATCATCTTTAAGCAAAATTAATATAAAATATATTGTACGATTTAAAAAAAATTATATTGACTTTCAGCTAACCAAAGGGCAAAAAGGCAAAAAATTGATAAATATGGTCGTATGTCAGCATTTGAAAAGTTAAAACAATTAAAAGGGAAAGGTACAAAACATAAATACGATGTAGATGAATTAGAAAATGTATACGATACCGTAGATGAAAGTGAATACAGTGAACGAGTTCTACAAAGACAAGACGATGACTGGATTGAAGATGGTGCTTTGACTTTTTTATATTTGAAGCTCTATGTGTCTAAACCAAGCTTATCATTGATAAAATCTATTTAATCGTAGATGGGACAGGATATGTCGAAGATGGTAGGGAAATATTTGACGATGATGATGAAGTTAATGATACCTATGTGGCAACCGATAATAAAGACTCAGGACGAGGGCAAAAACGTAAAGCTAGAGTCGCCCCACAAGCTGGAAAAGGAAACATAAGAAATCTTTTAGGAGCTATGCCAACTAAGAAAAAAGAGGTATGTTTATATTACAGTACAATCTCACTAATCCAGCAATATTAAAAACAAAAAGGTGTTAGATAATTGTAATATTTGGATTTCTGAACTTAGTTAATTCTATAATAAATAAACCTTACTTACTTAAAGGAAAACAATATATTTTAAGTATAACTGTCAGACTATTCTTAATTGAAGTCTGTTTTTGTGCAAATTATTTATTATCTTTTTTACTGTTTTCTTAAAGTTATTTATTACATGTACTGTAAGTTTATGTTGGATTAGTGAAGTTGTACCAAATTATAAGTCAGCAGTGTAAAGTTAAATTTTATCATAGTTATACATGTAATTTATGTATGAAAAAGTCTGTATTTATTTTTAGGATGTAAAAATATCAGATGACAATATTTTATCAGATATAATGTCAGATTTGGATGGTTCTCCCTCCTCTTCAGTTAAACCAAGACCATTAGTTCATAATAAGGTTAATGTAGTTGAATCAAATAAAAGAGAAGCTCAAAACTACTTTAAAAACCTATCTTCATCAGTTAAGAAACCCACAGATTTGAAGGAAGAACCTATTAAGAAAACTATTTTAGTAGAAGACTCAATCGCAGATACAAAATTAACAACTGTAAGTATTACATTATAAAAGAAACAAGCAAATTATTTTAAGCATAATGAGTCAATATCAAGTTATAAACAATATCAGTAGTCACTTTGAAATAATCTTCTCTCTATAAGTACATAGTTATTGTAATAATAAGTAACAGTATTAAAATAGTAAAATGAGAATTATAATACAATTGTTACAATACATTAAATTTTTATTATTCAAGGAACCAAATGACATACCTGAGACATCCAATGGCTCAGCTAAGCCAAAGAAATCAGAATGGAAAATAGATAAAGACATAAAGCAAGAACTAGAAGATTCTCCTACACAAAACATAGAGGAATTTCCTACTCAAGACTTTGACTTTCCTGATGACTTCAGCAATGATGCAGTACTTGAAGAAAAACAAGTTAAAGAAGAACCTGTATCAAATACAATAACAGATGTGGCTGAAGAGTTTTTAAATGATAATTTTGAGATATTTCCAGTCAAAAAAGAAATAAAAGAATTGAAACCTCTGAGTACAAATTGGTCTGAGCAAAGTAATCAAGTTGTAACAAACATTCAATCTGACATAACATTGCCATTACAGAGTAATAAAGAAGGAGATAAATATTTAAAATTTTATTGGCTTGATGCATGGGAGGATAGATTTATGAAACCTGGTGTTGTGTATTTATTTGGAAAAGTATATGTAAATCCAACAAATAAGAAAGCTGGGTGCGCATCTTGTTGTTTGGTGGTGAAGAATGTAAATCGGCAAATGTTTTTGCTACCAAGGGAATATGTTAGTACAATTACTCATATAATCATGCCTTTCTAATTTATTTTTGTATTTAGTGTTGGTGATAATATTTTGTATTTTTAAATAACTCCTTGATTTTGCTTTATGTATAATGTTTGATTTTATATATTCAATTATTAAAATATTATTAAAGTTATTTCAATCAAAACCACTATATTAATAACAAATTTATTATTCATTTTATGGTGTAGGTTGAGACTTTAGTTCTTATAATTTAGAATATATATAAATAACTAGCCTACATATATTATAAAGCACTTCCTCAAAGCCAGGTATGGAGTTGCAACTATTATATTAGCCATATGTGTCTCAAATTATCAAAGTAACATGTTTCTTGACATTTTCTCCATTAATTTACTATTTCACAGAAATTAGACCCAATAACACAAGAGCCGACAGATCAAGAGGTGACCATGATGGATGTGTACCAAGAGTTCAACTCAGCAGTAGCTAGTGAAGTTGGACTCAAAGAATTTAAATCTAGGAAAGTCACTAAGAGTTATTGCTTCAATTTACCAGATATACCTGCCCAGTGTGACTATTTGGAAGTGAAATATTCAGTAAGTACTCTAAAACAACACATATTTTAGAGATCAGTTATTAATTTTAATATTATTTAACTATACACTTTGTTTAATCACAATATCATTCAAATCCAATGCAGTGCAATTCAATGCATGTAATATGTGATAATATCAAAAACTTTTAACTTCAAAAATCTTAATATAGAACAACACTTTTTAGATATTAAGATATATAATAAAATAGTATTCTATCTCATCAAATAAATAGCTATACTTAGCAATAATCTTTAGGTAGTAATGAACATCTACATACAGAGATGCTGTCATTTTAAACAAGGTGGCCAATCTTATCTCACTACATTGAAACTTTGTGAGATCAGAATTGAGTTGTGCTTTCAACATAAATATATTAGTAAAATAACCATAAAACAGCATTTACATTTTTTATCATATCAAAAACTCTGCAGAGTGAGTTCAGTGTTAAGATATTTTGTTGTCATCTTTTCACCATATTTGGAGACTGGTGTTAAGTGGCGTTACTTAATGCCCTTAATTCCATCTACCAGAACAAGGATATAAAAATAATTTAAATATATTCAATATTTATGTGAATCATAGTCGTCAAATCCAATGCATTTAGATGCTGTCTTACATAATAATAATGTCTTAATGATATTAAAATTAACTTTTCTTTTCAGGCATCATTCCCACCTCCACCACCTGGCAAGAAGTACCTCACATTCTCCCACATATTTGGTACAAATACATCTTCTTTAGAAACATTTTTACTTGAAAGAAAAATCAAAGGGCCCTGTTGGTTAGAAGTGAAGCAAGTAGATAATGTCCAAGCTAAAGTATCATGGTGTAAATTGGAGGCAGCGTGTGATAAGATGGAGAATATTAGTGTGATTAAGAATGATAGTGATTTGGAACCACCACCTGTTGTTGTTGCTACTGTAAGTATTTCTGTTTTAAATTTATATGTTCATGTGAAATAAATTATTTGAAAGAGGAGTAACTTCTCTCATTTTTAATTTTTAATTATTTGCTTACTGCTTACAAAAAAAAATTCTTAGGCTCTCATTTTATGTATACTACTGAATTGTCACCAAATATGGTGCTTATATACTTAAATAATTTAATCGTGGGATGACAGAATATATTGTAAATAAATCAAGAGAAACTTCTATAGTCTAAATATACATTTTATAGAACTATATAACTTTTGCACCTTTC
Source organism: Dione juno (assembly GCA_037127375.1). Lineage (NCBI taxonomy): Eukaryota > Metazoa > Arthropoda > Insecta > Lepidoptera > Nymphalidae > Dione > Dione juno. The sequence goes on along the minus strand of JAXRJS010000009.1, from coordinate 688,481 downwards.
TGCACTCTTGTGCAACTAAACTAATCTTATACTTCTATTGGTTGCCTGTAAGATATCACTTCTAGTGGTAAGGCTGCCATTGCACATTGATCTATATTTAAGTAAATAATATTTTAAGTATTGTAAATGCTTTATTACTTGTTTGTGAGATAAAGTATTATTATATTATCTTATGTAAATAAAATTCACAACAATCACATTAAGAGACACCACAACTACCCTACTTTTTAATCAATTACTATTTATTTGAGTCTTAATTTCATTTGTTTGATTTCAGTTAAACATGAGAACAGCAACAGATCCAAAGACAAACAAGACTAAGATATTAATGTTGAGTTGTCTTGCACATAATGCTTTTCCTATCCATAAACCACCGCCGAATCCACCTTTCCATCAACATTTTTGCAGTAAGCTTAAAACATATATGCTTATGTCCATTTATTAATTATTATATAAAAAAATGGCAACTTATTTCTTATATTTTACAGTAATGACAAAATGCAACGAACTCTGGCCATTAGATCTAAAACAACATTTGCCTCAATATAAAGCAACAAAACTGACCAAATGTGACTCTGAAAGAGAACTTTTGAACTTTTTCATGGTACAATTCTGGAAGCTGGACCCTGATTTAGTAGTAGGCCATGACTTACATGGTTTCCAACAGGATTTGCTTATTGGGAACATTCTAGATTTACGTATACCAAATTGGTCTCGTTTAGGACGCTTAAAGAGATCAGTGGCGCCTCAAAAAAAATTTGCAGCTAAAGATGCCTTTTTGGGCAGATTAGTGTGCGATATTAAATTATCATCAATGGAACTCATAAGAGCGAGGAGTTTCGATTTAGACACATTATGTGTGAACGTGCTTAAGATGAAGGAAGGAGATCGAGTAGACGTCGCACTCGAAGATTTACCACGGTATTATGAGAACACCAACGATTTATTACATCTAGTTACTTTAAGCATGCAAGACGCATCCTATATTTTGAAAATTATGTGCGAACTCAACGTTGTACCATTAGCCTTACAAATTACTCAGATAGCCGGTAACATTATGTCTAGGACATTGATGGGCGGTAGATCGGAGAGGAACGAGTTTTTACTCCTCCACGCTTTTACCGAGAAGAATTATGTCGTACCGGATAAGGCTTATGGGAAGAAGACACTTGCTGATGATGAAGATCAAGAAGAATCTACTAACGCTAATGTTTCAAAGAAGCAAGGAAAGAAAAAAGCGGCGTATTCTGGTGGTTTAGTGCTCGATCCTAAGAAGGGATTTTATGATAAATTAATACTTCTCATGGACTTCAACTCTTTGTACCCGAGTATTATTCAGGAGTATAACATTTGTTTTACAACGATTAAAAGAAAAGTTGACTCCGCGTCTGACGATGATATAAATAATTTGGTGCTTCCAGCTCCAAACACTGATTTCGGTGTACTCCCAACTCAAATTAGAAAATTAGTGGAAAGTAGAAGAGAAGTGAAGAAACTGATGAAAGCAGATTTACCAACTGAGCAATATATGCAATATAACATTCGGCAGATGGCCTTAAAACTGACAGCGAATTCAATGTACGGTTGTTTGGGTTTCACTCATTCTAGATTCTATGCGAAGCCGCTGGCGGCGCTAGTTACTATGAAAGGTAGGGAAATTCTTATGGATACTAAGGAAATTGTCCAAAAACTCAACTATGAAGTAGTTTATGGAGACACTGACAGTTTGATGATTAATACAAACTGTTTGGACTATGATTATGTATTTAAAATAGGAAATGACCTCAAGAGGGAGATTAATAAAAAATATAAGCAAATTGAGTTAGACATTGATGGAGTCTTCAAATACTTACTTCTTTTAAAGAAAAAGAAATATGCAGCTGTAGTGTTGAGTAAAAACAAAAATGGAGAGTTTGTTTGCAATCAAGAACACAAAGGTCTCGATATTGTCAGACGTGATTGGTCTCAACTGGCAGCCGAAGCAGGAAAGTTTATATTGACCCAAATCCTGTCAGAACAGACGGCGGACGAAAGACTAGAAAGCATTCAAAATCACTTGAATAAACTCAAAGATGATTTAGTAAACGGCAAAATGCCTCTATCTTTACTCACAATAACGAAACAGCTAACTAAAAATCCAAATGAGTATGCAGATAAAAATGCACAGCCCCATGTTCAAGTAGCCATGAGATTAAATGGAAAAAATAGCAGGCGATTTAAAAAGGGCGATATAGTGCCGTACATTATTTGTGAAGACGGCACCGCTAATTCAGCGACACAAAGAGCCTATCATATAGAAGAGTTGAAAAGTATGGAAAATCTCAAAATTGACTTCAAGTATTATTTGGCGCATCAATTACATCCAGTGATTTCACGTATATGCGAGCCCATAGAAGGCATGGACCCGGCGCGAGTCGCCGACTGCCTCGGCCTCGACCCGTCGGGATACCGACAAATGATCAAGAAGGAACAAACAAGCAGCGACACGTATGAAGTTGAAAATGACCAAGAAAAGTATAGATACTGCAAAGAGTTTGTATTTGTGTGTGTTAGCGAAACTTGTAAAACAGAGAATAGGGTTCGGGAGACATTCATTAAACTGGACAATGACAATGTAACGTTTTTGGAAAAATGTCAAAATCTAAAATGTATTGTAAAACCTATAGACTATTTTGCATGTATTCAAAATCAATTAAGTTTGCAAATTCGTCAATATCATAGTCAGTACTATGCAGGCTGGATATCCTGCGAGGACCCCGCGTGTGGTTACAGGACGGCCAGGATGCCCCAAACATTTGCAAGTGGCTATCCCTTATGTAGACAATGTGAAAAAGGTGTTATGTTCAGAGAATATACAGAGAAGGATTTGTACTTGCAAATTAACTTCTTCCAATTTTTGTTTGATCTCAACAAAAATAATACTTCGAGTGAGTTTTTTCTCTATTATTTTCTTTTTCAATTATTAAATTTTAATTATTATGTATTATTTTTTGTAGTATAAAAGAATGTCACATTCCAGCTATGAACTACATTTAAAATTTTCAAGCTACATAACAAATGTTTGTTGTTTTAAACATAATGTATTATACGAGGGTGGTTTACATGCATTTAATATTAACAACATATTTGTCTACTCATAAAAATGTGCAATAACGATAGCCATAACATATATATATAAATGCTTGTAATGAAATTTTATATGCAATAAAGTTCTTTATTTCATATTATCTGTAGTTCATGTTAACAACTGAATTTGAAGCCATTATTGTAGCATAGCATTATAATCAAATTTTTAATACACATATCGTTAAGCATGTATTAAAATATAAGTTTGTTGTTTCAGAAATAAAAATTGCACCTCAAGTTGTATCTGCATATCAAGAATTAAAAGAGATGGTGGAGGATGTGTTGGCACATTCCACATATTCAATTATTAATTTATCCAAACTGTTCAGATTCTTTAATTTTAATAAAAAAAGTGGGGACCAAGGCAATGCAGTACCCATAGAAATAGACATTCTACCAGAAACTGAACAAATTGATGCTTTAATGGAAATGGGAACTTACTGAGAATAAGTTAATCTCCTTGTATATATTTTTCATTGTAATGTAAATATTTTAATAAATAAAACAATTTTATAAAATTAAACGTTTGTTATTTAAAATCTTGTATATTAATATCGGAATATTTCCGAAAACATATAAAATAATGAGCCACGTGTTTTAAGACCATTATGAAAATTACATTAATAGTCTAGTAATATCCACGGCCACGTCCTCTTTGACCTCCGTAACCTCTACCTCTTCCTCTGAAATTATTCTGTTCATAATTTCCGAATTTTTGCATACCATGTTGTTGATTGCCGTGTTGCTGGTTTCCATCTTGTCTATTACTATTGAAGTTATCTTGCATTCTGTTACCAAAGTTGCCCCTGCTTGGATTAAACGAGTTATTGGTATCTCTAACGCCACTAAAGGGCTGATCTTGACCTCTGGAGTTTTGGTTAAAGCCATCAAATAAACTTGGAAGTTTATTGTAATTTTCCTGAGGTGCTGGTGCTCCTTGATTTTGATTGAAATTCTGTGGCCCTCTTTGGTTGTAATTGTCTTGCCTCTGTGCCATGTTATAATTATTTTGCGGTCCTCTTTGTCCTTGATTATAGTTATCTTGTTGTTCTCTTTGTGTTTGATTATAAGTATCTTGTCCTCTTTTTCCTTGATTATAATTATCTTGACCTCTAGATCCTAAATTAAAATTGTCTTGCCGATGACTTTGTTTCAAATTGTCTGGTTGAGTGTTTTGTTGACCTTGCAATCCTTGATTGTAACTGTCTCGAGAAGATTGAGAGTCCTGATTATTATATCCACCCTGAGGTCCTCTTTGCAGTTGATTATAATTATTTTGAATTCCCCTAATATTCTGTCCCTGCAAATTATCCTGTTGACTTCTTTGCTCAAGATTGTATTTATCGGAAGGAGTTTGAAGTGGTTCTTGACTGTTAAAGTTTTTGGGAACTTGATTGTAATTTTCTTGTTGCCGCTGGGCTCCTTGAGTAAACATAGTTTTATGTTGTGAATCTATCGGTCCTCTAAAATCTGTATCCTGCCTTTGCTCACAAACTGGTACAAAGTTTTGAGTATGTCGTATAAATCCTGCTTGATTTAATATTTGATTATTGAAACCTACCGAAATGTTCGTATTGAGTTGTTTAGCGACATCTGTCATTGGTGGTTCTGGTAGGTCTCCAAATGATCTTGGTTGGACAGTGCTGGTGACTACATCTGATAGTAACGGCGTTTGCGACGTTTGCGCCGGCGTGAGCGCGGGCGTCGACTGTAGAGACGCTTGAACCAATGCTAATAGATCTGTCGCAGAAAAAACTCCTTTTGGCGTTTCTCTATTTGGAGTTTCAACTGCTTCAGTCACTATTTGAACCTCTTTGGATTCTTCCAATGATTTTTTTACTATTTCCATTTCTTGTCTAATTTGGTCTTCCTTGACTTTTTGGGTAGCAGATTTGAATACATCTTCTACCGTGTAATCATCTTCATCACTTTCTATAGTTACTGGTACTTTTTCAATCACATGCCTAGGTTTTTCTTCTACTGGCACGGCTGTCGCTGCAGCACTAACATACTGACGTAATCTTTCCACTCGTAGTGGATCGCGAGCTTCTAGTTTCTTCAAATAGGCGATAAGGCTATGTTGTTCTTCAGCTGACAGCTCATTGAAATTCTTTAATAGTGTTTCTAAATCAGAGTCGGATAAACCGTCCATTGCATCTGGAGCATCCTCTTTTTCTGTCTTACTGAAATAAAAATATTGTATGTTATAAAATGTCGTGGGTAATAATATAACTTCATTATAAAGTTTCAGTACTTATAACGTAGGTTTGGACTTACTTCTTATCATCATATGCAGACTGTAGCATTTGTAGAGCGGACGCGGTGCCGGTCGCGCGCAAGGAGCGTTCCGCGGTAACACGTTCCGTCGGCTGCTTTTTTGATTCTTCTTCACGTTTTTTAGCTTCAGCCATACCGACCTTGTTTCAAAATTGTAACAATTTAATAATTAAAATAAAATACAATATAGATAATGTTTTCCAGAAAATATATTGATACATAAATTTTAATTAATAAAATGTTATTTTAATTAATACAGTGTTTTCTTGTTAATTTCTCAAAAAAAAATCTTTTATTATTTACTAACTGTATTAATGCAATAGTAACAAGAAATGTATTTAATAAATATACGTATAATACATAGTTTTAAAAGTTATCTTAGTTTTAATCTTAGTCTTTTACTGCAAAATGAAATGAAAAAAATATATATAAAGTTCGTCTATATTTTTGCACGCCGACAACTCACCACCGCGTCCACCAGCTGTGACAGCTCCTCAGCCGACACGTCGGTCTTGCCCTGCGCAATGAGCGCGGCTGCCATCTGCTGCGCTATCTGCTGGCGGTCCACCGCGCCCACGCCCGCCACCGGCACGCTACTACTGACTGATGTGCTTGTATTTGCTCTGGAATCGGTACCGCTGCTGGCAGATTCCATCTAGAATATAATAATAAAGACCATAAAAAATCTAGGACTCAGTGGAAAAGCGTCTGTCTGTCAGAGAGTAAAGTAGTTTTAAAAAATGTTGTCTACTAAGATAATAAGAATAATTGAGCCAACACAAGCTGATTTATTTTTTATAAATTCAATTAATACATTTACTACACTAACTTTATTATACTTATAAACACAGCCTTAATTTATATATATTATTTTGTTTAGCTTCACGCTGTATCCCGGACATAGCAGCGTAGGAAGAGGGATTTGTAGGCTCAATTACGCTAGTGGTAAGACACTCCATTCCCCGCTTTCCGCCGTTCGAGTCAAGCTTGTTGAGTGGGGGAACACAACTCCGCGTTTGTCTTGTTGCCAGTGTAAAGAAAATGAAAATATTTCATTCTCTCTGAGTGGAAATGAACCCACAATCCGTTGCGTTTACAGGACAACGACGATGATCCTCTTACTCCTTAAATTTACAGCCAAATAAATATAAGTTATTAGTACTACTCTGGCATATTTGACAGGACAGTGTGTTCAAACTATATAACCAACCTTCTTCCTCTTCATCCTGGTGTCGGCTTCGTGCAGCGTGGCGGCGGCGCGCACCACCGCGCTGCGGACGGCGTGCGCCGCGGGGCCCGCCACCAGCCCCGCTTGCACCGCGCCCTTCAGCTTCTCCTTCGCCGTCTCTATCAGCACCACCGCTGCTTCTGTCACCAGCAGCTCCTCTGAGGAGTTTGCCTTTTCCTGTGATATGGTCATATTAAATATTCATTAAGTCAAATTAAACGAGAACGTCGAAGGAATGAAAGACGACTGATGCGTTTTCGTGATATCATTAGTGATTTTTTGGAATCCAAGTTATGAGGTAATAAAAAAAATCTAGCTTAAATTTTTAACAAACATGTAGATTTTCAATTAAGAATTGCAAATATTTCTACCTTCTCCATTTTCAAAGCTTCGGCAAGCAAGTCCACAATTTTGGGTCCCAAGCTACCCAAATAGTCCTCCAAAGCCACGAGCATCCTTAAAGTTGCGACTACATTTTCTGCAGCACCAAAGTCTTGCGGCGGTGCGACACGATCACGGTCATGCAAACGGTCACGATCACGGTCATGACCGCGGTCACGGTCACGATCGCGATCACGTTCACGATCATGACTGCGGTAGCCGTCGCCGCGTCGGGGAGCCGAGCTGCCGGCACGGGAGCGCCTTCTAGGCGGCGATCTGGCGTCCGGCAAGGACGCAATGGAGTCCGCCGAGTTCCACGATGACAGACTGTCTTCGCTGATAATATGAGAATGCGTGAGATTTTATGTTTTATTTAAAGTGAAGTTTACATTGATTCACTGTGGCATGTAGCAGTGGAATAGCATCCAAAGCTAAAATAACGTTCTACGTATAATTATAATAAAAAAAATATTTTTTCTTATCTAAAATTAAATGCGTCGTGTATTGGTACTGAAATGAAACATTATTTAATTTGAACCATTAGAAGCAGGTAAATGAGTCAGTACATACGGTTTGAACTCGTCGTCAGATATGAGCACGGTGTCGGTGAGGGCGGGGCGTGGGTTGCGCAGCTGCGACTCGCGGCGGGGCGGACTGCGCGCCGCCTTGCTCGGTCTGTTGTTGTTATTTATGTATGAAGAGTCAAAAACACTCGACTTGGGACCATGGTATAGCTTCCTTTCCCATACAATCATAGTATAATAAAATGTGGAAATATTTGTAAGAACTGATTTCTAAGAAGTTACTTTTTATTTTCATAGAACATCAGACGTGGATATAAAATACATAATAAATAATATTGTTATTAATATTAAAAAGAATTTGCTTTACACTTTTTCCCGCATAAAGCAGGGTATACAGAGGGAACTTAAGAATTAAGGCACTTTTTTCCCTGCTTCCACTCAATGCTGCGCTTTGTCTTGTGACCAGGTGCGACAGGCGCGCGTGCCGGTGGGCCGGTGCGACGCTACGCCGCGATGGCCCTCATGTGAATCATATATTTTATAGTCGACTGAGAAGTAATATGATGATAGAAAAATAATAAAACGTCATACTTATGCACGGGACTACGTGAGCGCGTGCGCAGCAGCCGCAGCGGCGAGCGGCGGCGCGGCGCGCGGCGGCCCGGCGAGCGGCGCGGCGGGGAGCGCTGGTCTAGTGAGCTGGTGATAACATTACATTTATTTTACTTAAATAAAATGACGTCTACCTCGCGCCGACAGAATTGACAACTTAGGGATGGAGCTTAACACCGCGACTTATGAACAGGTTGAGGATCGAACTAGACTGACGAAGAAGACTGACCCACCCCAAGTTGGCCTCATAGAAGTAATTCAATTAAAGAATTAAAAACTCATTATGGCATATAAAGTATATCAAATGATTGTAAAACATAAAAGTTAGTTAATTATCAAGGCTAACTATAACTGACCTCTTATTCCTGTAATCAAGTCGTCGAGTCGTAGGTGAAGGCCGCCCCGGCGAGCGGCGGCGCGGCTCGGGGCTGCGGCGCCGCGGCGACCGACGCCGCTCTGGAGACCGCCTGTAACGATCGCATATATTCATTATGAAAACATTTATCGATATGATCTTTTACTGGTACCTTGATTTTACTATCAGAGCTTTTTGTTGTGAACATTTTAAGAACTCTCAAACTTCTTAACATTACAAAACAAACATTGCTATATTTTATTGAAATCATAATTGTTAACTAATTACCTATCGTTGGCCGACGGCGCAGGCACGGGCGCAGGCGTGGGCGCGGGGGCGGAGGGGTGGGGCTGCGCGGGCGGCGTGAGGCGCATGCGCCGGTATATCTCGGACACGGTGGCGCGCAGCTCCTCTTCGTGCAGCTCCTTCATACGCGCCGTCCAGAACACTATCCATTCCGGTTTGAAATCGTGCTTGGACGCGTCTTTACCTTCTGAAAATTAAATGTTTCATTTATAGTATATTGAATGTCTGTTGAGGCCGTCGTGTCGACGGTTGTTATTCCCATTCAATAAAATCAATTCTTTTCATTTCCTCTCTCTGCTAACAAGACAAGCGCGGAGTCAATTTTCACCAATCAAGATCGGATCGGAATCGGAACCGGAATCGGATATGTCCCGAAAATTGGGCAGAAAGTGGGGAACGGAATCTAAATTACTGAGCTCACCGGCCTGTATCTCCTTGTAACGTCTGTTCCAGAACTTTCTCCATTCTTCTGGATAAAGAGGATGCTTTTCCGGATTTTTCTCATGGTACGCCAGAGCCTTCAATGCCAGGCTCTCAGCAGACTGTCGTTGTTCTTCTGCTAATTTTACTTTATACTCGTAGTTTGGTGGACGAATTGGCTATTACAAAAAAAAAATACACAAATTGTATTATTTTAGAATAGAAAATAAATTAATATTCGATATCCATTTTTTTATTGGGAAAATATTTTTTAACTCTAAAATTTGAGCTAAAGGATGAAAATGGAGTATCCTAACGTTTTCTCTCTGCCTATATTGTGTGTAGAATATGAAGTAACAAACAAATATTACTTTATTTTACTTACCCTTTCCTGGGACTTGGAAGAAATGTTGCGAACAGGCAAATTTACACGGCTCGGACTCGCTCGCCACTTTTCAGGGTATGGCTCAAAACGTTTCGAATCCTTAACTCTGGAGAATTACATTACCTTACACTATTTTATATTATACAAGGTTAATGATAATTTGACACAAACTGATTTTGTTATATAATACCCAAGGTGCAATAACACTCAAATTAACAGCCGATTTTTACATTTAAAAATGAATTTTAAGAAATATAATGAACTAAATCTAGATCTAGCTTTCTTTGGATTAATTATTAAAGGGTATACCAATTATAATAGAATAATATTTCATACAAAGTTTATGTTGCAGAGTAATCGACAGACAAAGCAGTAGAGGGTGTTTGGTAAGAGTAGAGGTGCAATAAGAAAGGGTTCCCAAAGTTCCAAAGGAACCGGGAAAAATGAGATTTTATATGCCATATCCATTTATTCAAATCTTGTGTTAGATAGTATAAATTTTCATTGTACATTATTAAGGCGCCAATAGGCGCTTGCCTTAAATCGCCAATGTAACTTACTTCGGTAACTTCTCCTGAACGACACGAACTTCATAATCGTCGCTGACGTCTGAGAGTGAGTCTATGGAGCCTCGCTTTATGCCGCGTCTTTGCCGCTAAAAACGTTAATAATTAATATAATATATAAGAGTATAGCAATAAATTTCATATAATATTAATAAACTTACATAGTTAGGCACCGGTTTAGAAGGCGCTGCAACAACAGGCGGAGAGGGATCGCGATTTTTCCTAGAATAAAAAAGAGCACACAATTTGCCGCCATATTTACAAAAATAAAGTTAGGAAGAGTTAAAAAAAATTGCCTTAAAACACATACCTTCCAGGAATCTTGGTTGAATCTGTAAAACAAGAAAATATTTTTAATTTTCAATAAAGTGTGCAGTGAAGCGTTACGATTCCGCTACGCTACGATATTTAATATAAAATGAAGGAAAGTTGAGAATAGAGTTTTTTACTTTACCTAACGATGTTATTAGGTCCGCATCGACTATCTCTTCAAAAGTGCACTTTTCCGTTTCGGAAAAATGGGGTCCCTTAAAGATCCATTGGTGTATTTGATCCCTGTATAGTAAAAAAATGTTGTAAATTATAATTAAAAAAAAAGTTATTGCAATTTAAATTATTTTGTTCACATCAAATATTTAGTTTTTAATAAAGTTCCCAATATAAACATTAGTTACTAACGCATAATTCATACTTGCCATATCAAATGGACTAACAGGAAACAATTTATACGTATATACGTACATATAGTATATGCAAACTGCTCGTGATCATCGTATTGTTGTTGTGGAACAGTGTTTGACTGTAAATGATTCGAAGTTCGATTCCAAAAACTCAGGGAATAAATTATTTTCATTTACCGAGTCCGTGGAGGGAGAGCGCGGTGTAGAGTTCCGCCATATATATAATACAGCGTAATATTGAAAACAAATAGTAACTCTTTATACATAAAGTTATTATATAAAGTTTATTCGGTCGAACGCTCTAACCTCGAGGACTGGTTTGAAATGAAAAATCTTAAGCACTTATCGAGGAAGGCATCTGGGTCCTCACTTGTCCTTCTCGTACTCCTCCTTGTCGATGTTGACGGGGCGCATGCGGCCGCACTTGTCCTGCACGCGCGCCGCCAGCCGGTTCATGATGACGGCCACGCCCTCGCGGTACTTGGACTGGTTGCGGTACGGCGCCAGCAGCGACGTCGCCTTGTTGAAGTGCCGCAGCTGTGGGCGTTATGTTATCAATTACAGCGCGTATTCAACCTACGACCATACGTCGCGATGGCCTCCTACATATATTTATATATCTTAATTAAAGTGACGTGCCAGAGTTATCTAATATTTAACAATAAGGAGTTAATATTCAAACAATGTACACTGTACATTGTCTTCACGGATGCAGCTCGAGTGTCGCTTACCGAGACTCAAATGTCCAGAAAGTAAAGACTAAACAAACAACACAACACTTCACTGGGTTCTCTTAAATATAAATTTCTCATTATATTCAACTACAAACTTACAAGATAATTATATCTATGCCAAAAGCAAGTCAAATGGTTGACAATAGTCCGAGGGTGTCCCTGCTTGATGCACAGCACGCACATGTACGAGGGCTCGTAGTGCGCCTCCTCTGGAGGGTGCTCGATCAAATATTCAACTCCGAGGAGTGGTGCTCTGTAAATATGAATACCATATATAAAATTAGATTTAAAGGAAACTAGTACTACGATCTAGAACTACTCATTAAAAAAATAAAACTGAAAAATTATTTATATTCGTCGCAAATCCAAAAAAAAAAATTACATAATATTAGAGATAACTAAATTCTTACCTATTACATAGAACAAGTAAACAGTCGTTGTTAAAACGCTTACAGCATAAATTGGAAAATCAGGGAAAACAAAAAAGAAAGTGTTACTTTCTTTTAACAAATTGTATTATTTTTATATACTTAATTTTTATGAAATGTATATACTCTATCAATTCATTTAAAAATTAAAAAAAAATAAAAGCCTATTGCTTACTTTACGTTATCCAGAGTATCTTGGATGTGACAGCGCACCTCTCGATACTTGTCGTATTTTAAATCCAGGTCTGAAGGGTCCCTTTTGAAATTTTCCACTTCTTCTGCCATTTTTTGCAGTACTTGATCTGTCGCTGCTATATATAAGATTATAACATAATATCAACGAACTTAATTTTAACACAATAACTTAAGAAGGTTGTCAAAGATATTTTCTTATAGATTACCTGCACTCTTAACATTTCCCTTCTCACTTTGCACATAGGGATGCGATTCGAAGATTTTTAGAGGCCATACTGCTCTCATGCTAAGTTTATTTTTATGCTTTTTTCCAGATATGTGAGTCTGAAATTTATTGAACATTTTTCAGTGATACTAGTAGTAGGAAGTATATAACTAACTTCGACGGTACGAAGTTATTTGCAATTCTGTCAGAGATATGAAATAAAAGAAGTGTGACTCAGTAATAAAGTAGAGAAAGAAATATAGAAATTTACCTGCAATATATTCTCCCCACTGCACATCGCCGCACAGGGGTAGCACAAGTATATCCACTTGCCGGAAACGTCGCGTCCGCGGCGTTCCACCATGCATCGAATGCTTCCATCTTCGGTCTTGATCTTCAAACTATTAAGATGCTCTTGAAACTCCTGCTCGGCCTGAAAATCGACATTATTTTAAGATTACATTATAAAAATGAGGCCTTGATATTAAAAAAACAATTAAAGGGTCGTAATATGATGTTGTTAAATACATACATCGATAGTAATATAATTAAACTGAAAATTTCAAGATATTGACTAAATAATCTCGAAATTTTCCAAGAACTTCAAAAAAATTATAATATCATTTTCACATAGCATATAATACGTTTCGCGCAGTAAGAGATTCAACGGGCGGCCGTATATGAATCCATTTAGAAATTCGAACGTTACACTTAGTTTTTAAATGCTTACTTACCAATAATCCATAAATGACAACACACTTTACTCTGAAGTAAACACAGGAAGTAGTATTTGCACAAGTATAATAACGTATTCTTAAATAATATAATCATACACTAAAAAAAATTTAAAGTGAGCGTGAAAAGTAACTTTTTCAAAACTTGACGTCATTGGTGTGCTCAATATATCTAACACTGTTCTAAAATTAAAATGGTTCAAACATATTTACACCTATTAAAATATTTATATTAATATTAAGTTTTATATGTTATTGTCTCATGTAAGTGAACTGTATTCTTATGAAAGATATATAATCTTAAACCTGAAATTGAGTAAGACATAAGTGTATGAGACAGTTGTAATTTAATTCTCTTCTCTCCATTTTTTGGAGATCATATATCATATGTGCAGATTGCTACTGGGTTTGTCACTAAAAATATTATAAAATATCTAATTATTTTTACTGACTGACTGATGACTTCTTTTACCACCTTCTATTGAAATTTTAGATATTTCATGATTATCATCATAATGGTCAACATCATCATCACATATTTAAATATATTGAGTATTATTACTTAATATGATCATATATATTTGTTTTATAGTGTTGCAATGTCATACAAACATTTAAATAAGTACATATTGAGAAGAACAAAATAATATTTAAAAGTTGTCATACCATAAATAATAAAAAGAGGGTCTAATATTTAAACAAGTGTTATTGAGACAATATTTTTAATATCTCTGCAAACATGTAGGGAAAATTATATACTTTTAATTTTAAATAATGCCAAATTAATATTATATCTCTAGCTTTTATATTATACAATCAACTTATGAAAATTAGAGGAAAAGAAATATATTTTTTTCATAATTCTTAATTATGAAAATTTTTTTTTTCATAATTCTTGATTATGAAAAAAAAATTTCAAAATGAGCAAAATACTTCATGATAATTTTTAAAGTCCCTAAGGTGTAATATAATACTTTATTAATATATCAAATGAGAGAAAAAAAAAATTTCAACAAGAACTGCTGAATATAGTTGTTGTAGTCAATGTTTATTTATACCATTTAATAATTTTTTTCAACACCAAAACACTGATGTTTTAAATAACTCACCAAGTCTTCATTTTTATCTTAACTTACCTCACCTTTCCATATTTAATAACTTATAACAATTAGCCAAAATACTTAAGAATTTAATGTTAAAAAAAAATTATAGAGCAACAATGAGTAATAGACTTATAATATAATTTAACAGTTAAAATATAATTTAATGTAACTAATTTCTTAATATCATATTGATTACTACTTAAAAAGTGAATAATACTGAAAAATAATCTTACCTTAGTGCAATAAGTAACTTCTTGTTCTAGTTTCCTTGGGACTTCAGTAACAGAATCTTGGTAGCCCTCCGCACCGGGAGGGCAATCTGGTAGTTCCATTTTTACACACTAAGCACTTAGCTTATGACCAATTTTTTGATCATAAGCTATTATCACTTTAAAACAATTTTATTATTTCTTTTTGATTCTTCTATAAGTTCCACTGGAAAATAAACCATTGTAACAGAATGCATCATAAAATAATTTAAATCATAAAAAAATTTGTTCATACTTACATAACAATTTCAAATGGAATACTTACACAGTATGTGCATCAGTAATAAGGTCACAACAATAAAATGCACACAGGCATCTTAAAGTTAATCATGTTTTCAAATAGGAGAATTCTAATTTTTCAATAATATAAGTATGTAATTAATTTAGTTTAGGTGTAGCATTTACAAGCTGAAACTTTGTTATATTTTCTAAAAACTTAATTAAACATATAGTAGCTATTTGGATGAATGTTATTTTTTTATTCATATCGATTATCATTAATTGTAATATTTTTTCCTGACTTAGGCTAGAGTAAGAAAATATATTTGTAAAAAGGTTTATTGGGACTTTTATTTATGGAATATGCAGATTTATAAATGGTAAGTACTTACCTCAACGTATTACATCTAAGTAAACACTCACTAGAAATATTATATGTGGCATTATTTTTATTTCAATATGTGAATAACCCGGTAAATCTTTCGTGCAATTGTTGATACATAAAATGAAATAAGACGGTTCAGCTGGTATCAATATTGCGTTTATAAGTAGTTAATAGTCCAAAAATGAGATATCGGTTACTCTTTATAAAGAATATCATTCGTTTTTTAATAATACTTTATGAATTACAATATATTTATAGGATAACAAATATACTGACCTGTCAAGATTTTCTAGTGTCCACTCAATCTGTCGATGTCGTAAAACTGAACATTTAAATTATTTAGTATAGATGGTGTTTAGTTTAGTTAAATATTAGACTTATACTGAAATAGTAAGGATATATTAATATTTAGTCACAAAAGATGTTAAACCTATGGATAGTCGTATCCACACTATCACATTTACTAATTACAAATGACAAAAGGCCGCCATTTTTGATTTTGATTTAAAACACCACAGATAAAGGGATAAGTATTGATTAAAGGCTAGGCTAGGTATGTAGATGTCACGTTCATAGATTAATTTTTACGACATTATATTACATTTTTACTACAATACATTAATACGCTGTCCTATATTTCTTAGATCTTGCCGAGCTGTTAGAGTTAATATTTGCAATCGTAATTCTAGATGTGATCTTCTATCTTCACAATCATCTATAAAATTCTGATCAATGGTAGCACTTAATGAGGGAATACTGAGGAGTCTGTCTGTACTGCTCGACTCGTTAGAATACGAGGAATAAGAAAGTAGATGGATGTGTACAAACAGACAAACACTCATAGACCGATAAACATTTTAAAAATCATAGTCTATTAGTATTTGTACGCCATGCATCTTTTTTTCTAAATGTTCAATGTATAGACACAATTTCTTACACTGTTATTATAGTATAGTAACTAATAATCTATCTAATTCTAATTAGTTAGTCATAGTTTAGACTAGTTTGTCCTCAAAATCTGTTTTGATTTAAAAGATTTCAATGTTTCCTATTGAGAAGAAGAAAAGTGTAACGTAGATGAGCATATCATACAGAAACAGGACGAATGAGAATTAATAAGGAACAGCAAAGTTTGCAGGAGCAAAATGGTGACTGTAATATATCTGATGATGAGCCGTTCCAACCTTTGTCAACTTTAAAAGATATGTCAAATAACATTTCTACAGGTCGACCAGTAATTTCAGGAAGCAAGCAGCTGTTATTATTGTTTAGGACTTACCTATCACATGGTCACCAGACTCTGTAGAAAACAGTAAGACTTCTAATAACAAAAGTTAACACAATATTTTAATGTTGATTTTTTATTTCGTTGCAAATGTGGCTTTTATGAAGAATTTGTTAATACTACTGCTGCAAAGTTTCTATTTAGACTGCTAAAACCAAATGAAAACTATATTGGACTTTAACAATGACTGACTGAATGAGATGTTCACATTTAATAATACTGACGTACAAGAAAAACAACGATCGAATCTCTGTTATTAGAATACTTCTACGTCTAATCGTTTTAGAAATAAGAAGAGTTTGCCGAGAAAAAATTCCCGATAAATTGTCTCATTTGATAAACGAGTTGTATTTTACACGGAAAAATGCGTAAATAAAAAGAAATCTAAGAATTTTTAGTGGTGTGTATATTCTACGTGATACGAAAATATTTAGATACTTGTGAAACAAAAACATTAAAGTTGCAAAATACTCTACCAGTAGGTACTTCTATTTACATATGAACCTGCTAGAATATCATTCTTATTTTTTGAAAAAAAAAACGCCCGCCGCAGTTCTGCCACACGTAAATAACAACCAGGTTAAAAATGTCTCATCTATTAATAGATATGACGAAGATAAAAAATACTCGATCTAAGTGTAGACTGCTAAGTGTTTCAAATCTTCTAGCAACTCTTACAAAAGTAATGAATAGCACTATCACTAGATTTCAATTTGAAATCAAAATGAAAAGAACCAAATTCACCATATCATAATTTCTTTTCGCTCTGGTAAATCTAGACATATACACAATGTGTTTTGAGGAATAGTGCAGAAGAATGCGACTCTTGACACTTTCCGCTCTATAAATCTTAATTCAAAATTTAAATATAAAATCATGAATTAGATATTAATTTTGGAGTTCCGTACCTCAAAAGGAACGGAACGCTTATACTATCACTTGTTGTCCGTCTGTCTGTCCGCCTATCAAGACCAGTTTCTTAAAATTAATATCAAATATTCAATTCGATAACCTCTTGAAACACCGGAAAAATCAAGCTTCTTAGTGAAAGCAATTAAAAGATATGAACGTTTATGTTTTATTTTTTCGCATTTTGTATAAAAACCGCTGCAAATATAATAGTATAGCCAAGTAATAACATTTATAGAATTTTAATGTTACAAGCGCTCCTCATTTATCACCATTTTAATCATTCTAAATCATTTACTATTCGTAAACTTTTAAGTGTTAATCTATAGAGGCCATTCACCGAAAATTACGGGGACTAAATGCTAATGAGTCTCGAAGAAGCCTCTGGGCCATTGTAGCCTGCAGTCACCGAAGCGGACACAGTCGCGTGCACGATGATTCGGCTCGGACGTTCGCGGACCGCTGTTTCCGCAAATATTATAATGCCAATTATTTACGTTCTTGCCATTGTTAAATTAGTAGTTGGTATAGAATATGGAATACCTATAGAAATTAAGCTTTGGGACTCAAAACGAACTCCGCTAGCTCATATGGTTGATTTGACTAACGAATTTGGAATAAAAGTACTTGCAGAACATAATTTTTTAAATGAAAATAATATTGCATTTTCGCCCTATGGGTTAATGGGAATATTAGTAGCTCTTTATGAAGGAGTCGATGGTGAATCTTCTTACCAAATCCAACGGAGTATGCAGCTGCCATGGAACAGGAATGTAATGAGGATAGGATTTCGAGATATACATCGTACGCTTAAAGTGAGTCATTTTATAAAACAGAAATTTTATCTTATTACATGAATATACAAATTAAAAACATTCATTGTTCTTCGTATATAAAAATTCTTAATAAGAAGCTCATTTTTTTTTAAATTCCATCATGATGACTTTTTATTATTATCATTCAACATATTTTTTTATGATAAAATAATTAATAAAGCCAATCAAAATATGAAATGCTATTTTGATTAGTTCAACCGAATTTTATCACTTAGGTCAAAATGCTTAAAAAATGTATACTACTTCAGAGATAGTGTAGTTGTACAATATATTGCGCGCCAAAAATATTAATAGTACTATAGGTACAGTGGTAAAATATTATAAGTATAAAAAAAATCTATTATAGTTCAAGCATCTTTTAATAATACAGAATACGTAATATAGTTATTTATGACCGTTCATCACATGAATCACAATCTTTATTAAATATATGTATTATTACCTTAAAGCCTTAACCTTAACCTTAAAAAACATTAAAAATAAAACTCGCTGTTTACTGTTGGTACCCTCATAGTAGACGATTTATATATTATAGGAATTCGTACGTTTTATTAAACTTATAAAACCTACAAGGGAATAATATTTATTTAAGTGTTGCATCCTTAAATTAAATGTCACAAAATGGTTTGGTTAACAGTCTTTTAAATATTGAGTATCGAAATTATAAGCAACTAAGTATTATATATATATATATATATATATATATATATATATATATATATATATATATATATATATATATATATATATATATATATAAGTACTAAGTAACAAAATATAATTGCTATCATTTTTTTAGGAATAAGCATATATTTTAGTGAAAATTATTTAATAAAATTTCAGACATACTTCGTGCCAGAAGAAGGGTTCCTCGCTGGATTAGCCTTAAATAATGAGAATGTTACGTTCAATGACAGTTACAGAAAGATTTTACGGTTTTATGGGTTTGACTTAGAAAATGATAATACTACTACATCGCCGAATAATGTAACAAACATAACACAGTCTCCAGTAGCAGTAGATAACGTTTCTTCTAGCAATGTGTCAACAGAAAGCGTTACTGGCCGTGAAGATGTTGCAGTTCAAACTACAGAAGGCACAAAAGAAGAAACAACGGTTAATCCTAACGTAGAAACTATAACTGATTTAGATCTAGGGCAGAGTACTGAAAGCACATCGACCATTCCAATACCTACAGTGACTGGTTCACCAATAAGTTCAACAGAACTAAATGTTGATAATAAAGAAAACACACAAATGACAGATACTGAAACCGCAAGTGCTGTTACTAAATCGATCCCAACTGTCATTACCTCGGCTCCTGAATCTTCAGCTAGTTCGCAAACAACTAGTCAAGTATATACGGATAGCATTATTACAAGCGGTTCATCTGTAAATATTGAAACTGAAATATTAACAACACAAATTTTGACAACATCCGAAATTAGCATATTATCTACTAATACTGAAACTTCGACTATATCTACTTTAGTAACAGAAAGTCAAACTGACCAAATAAGTACTTCTACTGATCAAAGTACAGTAGAAACCACTTTATCGTCCACAACTCAAGGGATCGAGACTCTTGAACGTCGGAAGAAATCAGTAGACTTCCTATTCGCAAGCCCCTCATCGTACGCTGATGATTACTTGGTATATAGGTCGTTTGACATCGGCGTCGAACTTCCTGAACAAACTATAGATGACAATATGTTTTTGGTGAATGGCCTTAGAAATATTCAGGTAATAATATATAGATATAAGAGTTGTTTTAAGGTTTGTCCTCTTTACGAAGTCCTTTTATGTATGACCCAATTTTTCATACAACACCTCTCTTAGAAAAGACATTATACATTTTTTTATAACTTAACTTTCTCAGGTAAATTACATGCACTATGACTCTATGTTGGAATATGCATACCTCCCCCATCTCGAGGCATCTGCCCTTCGACTTCCATTAGACAGCGATCGTTACTATTTGCTCGTGGTGTTACCTCTAAGAAGAGGTTCTGGAGAACTAGGAAGGCTTCTAGGACGAATGGCACGAGAGTCCGACCTCTCCGATATTTACGCAGTTTTGAGACCGCGACGTGTAAAAGCAGTCGTACCCAGCTTTACAGTCAAAGGCCATGTCACCCTCACAACGGATTTGCAGAAAGTAAGTTATAATAACAAACTATTAATAGTACAGTATGATTTATATAGTACAGTTAATCAACGTGGAATTATACGTGAATTTGATACGTACTACATACGTACAAAGGTTTGAGCAAAAAAATTAAAAAGAAATATTTAAATTTTTAAATAATATGTTACTTTGAAAATAAAAAGAAATGAGTTTTGATGCGAACACGTAATGTTTCTTAGATTGGTAAAAACTTATTAAATCAATAACGGGATTGATCAAAATTTCTACCTACCTCGAGTGTTATACATAATTTATATACTAGAAATTTAAAAAAATAACCGTGTTATAATGCTATGTATGTCTATTTATGATACACGATTATTCTGCTTGCAAATGAGTATCCTGAGTCTAACATGCTTGATACTGAACTGGTTTTAAGTGCAGTATATTTTACTTATGATCTTCGTTTTTGATTAAAGCGTATGCCAATTAAGGACAGTAAAAACTCTTAGTATGTAGGTATTTAAATGAATACGATCATGTATCGTTGAAACGATGAAACGTTAGGTACGGTTAATTCGCATTATAAAACTTGTTACTCACTTTTATGAAATTTGACGAGCGTTGTTGTAGTTTTTCAATAAATAAATAATAAACATCTACTCATAGGGGTTATTTTAGTAATAACTAAGCAAACTGTAATAGTTATATCTAATTGCTTTTAATTTATAAATTATGCTAATATTGACAAGTAAATCAGAAAGAAATAAGTGACCATCTAGCTCAGTAAGATTTTCAGTTCTGTTGTATATGCGTTGAGAATTAACAATTTAAAGAACAAGCACAGGTCCAACTCACAAACAATATTATGGTTCTTTGAATATGAGGTTCTGTTTCAGCGTCATATACAATTTGTTATCCTTATAAAGCAAGAAAGCAGAGAGCACATATTGTCAAAACAGTCCCACCATTTCTCCACTTTCTCCGCCTGAATTTGAAGCACTGTGTTAGTTAGAGGAACTCAACGTCACAGTTTGTCTTACCAAAGCACGAAAATGTAAATATTTAATTAAATAGTGACATGTAATCATCGTGTCAGACTTCAGTCACTTTACTATAAGATACTTATAATAAACATTATCATATTACTTAAACTAAATTAACAATAAAATCCCGACAGCTGGGCATACGCGACGTATTCGAGCCTAGACAACACGATTTTAGCCCTATGACGCCGCAGCTCGGTGTGTATGTACGGAGCATAGAGCAAGCCGTGTCCGTAGCCATACGAAAATATCAACCTGATGATGTCAAAAACAGTAAGTATATTTGTATATACACGTAAATATAACAAAGTAGATAATTTGTGCATTCAATTGGCACACATAAAAGGTAATTTAAACTTAAAACACTATGAATGTATGTAAATTCTACCTACAGAAATTGAACATATTGATAGTTGATCTTTTTATTACAATTTAAACAAACAGAAAAAAATTAAAAATTAAAGATATACCAGAGTCAAAATAATATAAACTTACGATTTATAATACGCTACGATTACAATAATCGTTACATGTTTGAAGAGACCATTGTAAGCCTAATTAGCCTAAAACAAAGAAACTTGGGCAGGGTGTAAAGTTACGGTGTGATCCACATAATTATCAGAGGACGAGGTGCGTGGGACCACAAGACCGGGGCCACTCGTCTGTCACGCCTCGCCGCCCACCGGCAAATCCTTGAACGACACTAAACCGTTCAAATTTTTACGAAAATAGTTTATTATACCTTATTAATTAAGATGCCTCTGTCAGGAACAATCAATCTTACACGTCCAAACTATGCTTTTAGTAATTCCTTTTACTGTACTTTTTCCCAGATATTATCTTTGTAGATTGACAAGTAGTTTTTTTCTAATTGTGGATTCTTTCGGAATTATCTAATTAGTGTAATATTTCTTAAGGAATTTCCAGCATACTTCGATATTTAACTGACGGAAACGAATATTGCAACCAATGAATGAATCGCATAAATCTTTATTGAATTTTTTTTTTTATTTTGCCCAAAAACTTTCATCTGAATTAGAAGACGAATTATGAGGAAGTAGTTGTTGTTAAAACTCACTTTAAACATCACAGTGCCTTCTGTCCTAAATTGGCCTAGGTAATTTTTTTATCCAAGATGCCATTTATTTTTGTATAAAAATAAATACAGTGAGACAAAAGCAATTGAATTGCCTTAAGCAGCGAGTGGCGCAAGCCCCTTCCCCTTCTTTGGGTGCGAACCCACGACGCATTTCACCAACAAGTTCGGGAGTTGGGACTCGGGCTTACATTTAGTTGTGTCCCTGTGTTTTTGCGAGGGCAATGTGCTCAAAATATGCACTATCGACGAAAATGTACCAAAATATGCAATAACGCTATAAAAATACAATTATATGCATTTGCTTTTACAAACATGCAAATGCATATAATCCGATGTCTAGTTATAACATTAACGTGTAAATAATCTTGGTAGGTGTTAAATTGTAATAAATAAATAACTATACAATGAGAATTCTATTTGGTATGAACAATGTAATCTTACTCTTGACAACTTGCATAAAGTTGCGTACATCACTGTTCTCTCGTTTTACGGTTTAGGGCCGAGATAATTACTGCCAAAAGAATGCTAAAACCGTATTACCAAGTGGTGAGTGTGCACAGGCCACTTCTATTGTTTCTCACTGCGGTGGCGCAATGCGGCGACACGCGCTTTTGAATCCATTGATGCGCCACGCGTTGCCACCAGTATTATAGAAATCGTTCATAGCATCGACATTACGACCTAAATGCCTAATCGAGATAGAAATTATGATCAGATAGGCAAACTTTTCAATTACATCAATCAGAAAAACAGAAAAATTACGAGATGATTCGTTTCCTGTACCCCATTAATGATTTGGCTTTTTTTTCAACGGTCTGTCGCATTTACATGACAAGGACGATTTATCTATTATTGTGTGATGATTCTGTCGAACTAATTTATTTGAAAGGTTTTCTTATTTTCTGAAATAGTTATAATGACTACAAATTATAATTCATTAAAATTCAAGTAGGTACCTACTAAACTTTTATTAATGGATTAAGATAAATTCATTTAATTTAGCTTATTTCAAGGTTTTCATTATAAAAAATAATTAATCTTCGCATACCTATCACATAGCACAATTATATTAATTGATTTGTTAACAACTAGCAACCCGTTCGCGGTTTCACTAGCTTGATCGATGTTCTCGAATTTAGTCGTGCAGTTAATATGCATATTAGTACATAAATATATTTTTATTTTCTCCTTTCGAATCACTTTGTCTGTGAAAAATAAAAATATCTAAATTAACATGATCATTTCCGGTAAACAAGGGTTTTCCGAATAACTAAATCCAAATCCCGCGGAAATACTGGGATAAAAGTAGCACTGAATAAGCCATACGGTTGACAAACGAAAATTTAAAAAAATGTTTTAGTATACACAAATATTTGGAAATCACAGACAGAATTTTCAATTATATTTATGTTTGTAACTATATCTACAATAGCACCAAGAGCGAAAGGTAGAATTTATTTATTTTATGTTTTTTCAGGAATTTAATTTAAATTTAATTTTATAATTTATTTTTTCAGGATATGCTAGTGGGCGTAATCCAGTTGTTTTTTCTGCGACACATCCCTTCCTATACTTTGTAATGGATTCCAATATACATGTCGCGCTAATGGCAGGCAAAATGGTCGATCCACTAAATACAAGAATACTATAAACTTGTCTTTTATTTCGTAGCTAGGTTGTGTAAAAGCCTAGAAAATTAAATAAATGATAGTTTATTTCTGTTTTAAACTTTTTAATTATCAATTTTGAGATATTCGTCTATCTATAAATTTCCAATTTTCGCAATTTTCCATTTGAATGTACTTAAGTTCTAACTTATTGCCAAATTTCATACATCTAGGTCAACTGGAAGTATCCTGTTGATTTGATTATGCGGCGATTTTCATACTAAATGCAAAATAATTAAGCATAAACGCCCATATTTTTTGAGTGCATTTTTCTTCTTATTTATTTCTATATATTGTCTTGCTTCAAGCAATTTCTTACAGACAACCTTTGCCAAATACAGGACTAGTTAATACAGGAATAGGCAAATAAGGTACGTGCCAGTTAAAACTTGTAAAAGAAAGAAATAATAATAATAATATAAAAAGAACAAAACATATATATATATATATATATATATATATATATATATATATATATATATATATATATATATATATATATATATATATATATATATATATATATATATATATATATGTATATATATGTATATGTATATATATATATATATATATATATATATATATATATATATATATATATTATATATATAAAAGCCAAATCTGACTGACTGTCTTATATATTAACGCACAGCCGAAACTACTGTAGTATATAGAAACTTGAAATTGCGTACAAGGGTTCCTTTGATGACACAAGTGAACATTAACAACATTAATTAGAAAGGATTTTTAAAAATTCAACACCAAAGGGAACAAAATAGGGGTTTAAAGTGTCTATGATATTTTCTCATTTTGAGACTTTAAAGTATGAAAATTCTTATATAAGTTTTGATTACAATTAAAAATGATCTATGTAGATATAATGAACAATTCTCCCCCAAAAGGGGTAAAATGGAGGGATAATAAATGGTAAGTACACGTGGACGAAATTGCGGGCAAAAGCTAGTGTTAAATAGTTTAACTTTATAAGATACTTGATTAATGCTAAGGTGACTTGACCCAGACTGAATAAAATCGGATGACATTTTAATTCATTTTTATACGAATTTATTTAACTCTTTCATTCAACTGTCATATCTATAAGATAGCTTCATATGAAATTTAAAAGTTCAAAAAGTTTTCCTAAACAAGTGACTTTGAATTTGTAATTTAGAAGAAAGTACATAATTACTTCCTTGTACATTACTTTAAAATTAACTAAGATGAAATCAAATATAAGAATGCCAATGTTTTACTTGTTAAAAAATTATTAAGCTATGCTATAAGATATATTGTTGTGTAGTTTGTATTTCATTTAAATATTTATTGGAACAGCATACATATAGGTCAGAAAAGAAAGAACTACACAGAACAAGAATTAGATTGGTGGAAATGCATTTACCATTATCAGATACCTAGAGATGGTTAATAAATGTAAAACTATATTACTTTTCAATAAAATTAGATGAATTCATTTCAAATACAAGTTTACTTTAAGCATTTCTTTCCAAAATAAGTATTATATTATTAAGCAGGCTATTTCTTTTAATTTCTGCAAACTAATTTTAACTCATTGTGGTTTTACATAATTTTATAAGATTACAGAGTATATCTTTTCTTTTACAAGGGAAGTATTCTTTATTTGAAAAAAAAATTATATGCACTTTTCTGTGGAACATATCCACCACATAAAACGAGACTACAGTACAATGCTTTGTGTTGCATGCTGTTAAGTGGCTTAGAGTAACAAAAGACAAGTTACAGATTTAAGTAAATAACATAATAAAAGACACTTTGATGTTTTTTTCTTTTATTTATACATTAAAATCCTACTTCGCCCTCTTGGATTTGATCTTTCTCAGGTAGAACTCCAACTCCTTTCCTTCAAGTACATAACCATCAGCACGGCCACATTGACCAGGCCGGCTGGCTACACAAGCTGTAAAAGTACGAAGCAGCTTAGTAATTGCAAATAAATACTATTAAAAATTAATAATTTCATTGGGAAATCAGAGTAACTATGACAAAAATCATGCAACTGCTAAGTAGTTCCCAAAACGGTACCTACTTATGGATGCAGCCTCAAAACTTCTCGATATCATCATTTTATAACACAAATTAATAAAAACGTAGTATTGAAATACACATAAAAATAGTATCTAAAATGAAACTGTGTCAAGTCAAAGTTTTTGTTTAAATAATTATACTATGATAAAACAATATATAGATACATTAACATAATTCCATGTTAAACATACCTAATAAGCGACCGGTGTGGAATTGTTCCTCAAGACCAGCTTCCACTTTGGACAGGCGCTGCCTTGATAAATATTTCTTAGCAGTTTTCTTACTGCGTTTTTTGTTGATAATTGCCTCCTCAGCTTCAGTCTGTCAAATAGAAGTTTAGTTATAACAATTTCTTTTGATATTTAAAATGAAAATAATATGAGACATGGTGTCCAAAGTCAGAAAGATCACATAATCATAGTAAACACTCATATGACACGCAAAGTTTCTCATCATGTGATAAATTAAGTATACTAATCTATTATTTCTGTAATAATAGGTATTGGATCTAGTCCTTACAATGAATAGAATATACAAGAGGTCATAATAAAACAAAGTGAATTCTAATAATACAGCCTGTCAATTATTTGTAACATATAAATGTATTTTATGTAAGCAGTCAAAAATTTGTCCCAAGATTTTAATTAACTTCTATATAAAATATCACTTAAAAGGTTCCATTTGTGTAAATTTTCTTACCAGCTTAGCACCCTTCTTTCTTCCAAGTGGCAGCAGGTAGTGAGACTCATACCATTGTCTGAATGGTGTAGCATCAACTACTACAATTGCATTTTTCACGAGGGTTTTAGTACGAACCAGCTCGTTGTTTGATGCATTGTACACAACATCAATGATACGAGTTTTACGGGTAGCGCCTGAAAATTACGAAAATGACAGTACTGAAAATTACATTAGTAATAACAAAAATCTACTATTATTATTACATGAATATCAAAGTAAGCAACTCATTTAACATTAATACAATATTACCAATCAATAACTTCCTAATAAATATAATTGATAACTTACACTCTGAGCCCCATGCGAAGTTTCCAGTGTCAAGACGCAACGCACGGTACTTAATGTTACCTCCACGAGCTCGAACTGAATGAATGCGTTGAGCGCCAAGCTGAAATTAGATAAAAGATATTAATTATGAACTACTTATAATCAACACCATAATATGATGACTGGTTTTAAGGTTTGTTAGGTTATAAAGCTCGTTTACCTTAGTGTTGGCAGCCGGGCGACCTAACTCATACTTCCTCTTCTTACGAATGGGCGCACGTTTACCACCAGTGGCCCTACGTTTATGCCAGTGATCACGGCTGATACCTAAACAATAATGTACATTATGTTTAATGTTTCTCTTGCATTATTTACAAAAATATATTAAAACACCACAAGCACTTTTCACAATAAAATCCACGATACTACTAAAATATATACAAATTTAACACTCGCGTGAACTGTAGTAATGAATTTAAGATATATGAATTCAATATTATTTAGCAATTTTACGATTTTAACGGATAATATTCAGAATAATATAGAAGCACTCACCCATATTGGCTGGGTCAGAAAGAAAAGGTGTATTTGACGGCTGAAACTTATGAAACCTCAAATAGTCTATGGTATTCTATATCGTTTTAGATCTATGGCTAAAACTTCCCACTCACGTTCACTTAACACTTTTGTATTTTTAATAAATTTAAACAGTAAAAAATTGTATCTGTTTATTTTTACAAGAAACATTATACAGGGACATGTAAAAACACTAACAAAATATAAATATATGATATTTTTAAATTTTGTCTGCACATTTTATACATGCACATTTTTGCATCTACAGGACGGATTTGAATCATTATTAAACTTTCAGACCTGATGCAGAACCATAACAATCAAGTTGAAATATAAGAAATAATGAAATGACGTAACAATAAAGATCGACATATAAAAATCAAGGATCTGAAATAACTGATTTAAAACTTCTCACGAACAACCATAATGTACAGCTAAACTATAAGAATTATATAAGTCGGTTGGCAAAAATCATAAATTCCACGCTAATGGAGTTATGGACGTTTATTAGTTTGCCAATATATTCCTTACCTATTCTGTTATTAAACAATGAATATCAGTCATTAGTCATTACTAAAAACTTTTGGAAGGATGTAATAGTATAAGGTCATAGTTATATGAGCAATTAATTACAAAAGAACTCAACATTGTTGTGTTCCGGGTTGGTAATTAATACAATAAAATACTAATAATAAAATAATAGTACACTTGGTATAAAATGATAATTAATTTTATTCTAACTGTTTGAGGGGTTAAGGGAACGAAGTGAATATTTATATAGTTTATAAATTACTATGAATTTTATAAATCGATAAAATCACAAATATAACTCATAATGTGATAGTTATTGTAACTCTAAGTAAATATCATTATATATCTACATCTTTTATTCAGAATCCGTTATTTCTGGAACTCATTTATTGTCTCTGGTGACTGTCAGTGTCATATATTCAAAAGATAAATTTCATTTGGCGTCTAATACTTTCAAGCGTCTTAATTTCAATGTGGTTTGTGATGTGGACTTACTAACTCATTCAATATATTATAAAAGCACATTATTAGCATTTAAAAATAATTGAATATAAAAACTTCACAATTTCTAAAATTTTATCATCCGATACAGCTATGTCTTCAGACTTCTATATACGATATTACGTAGGCCATAAAGGGAAATTTGGTCATGAGTTTCTTGAATTCGAGTTTCGGCCGGACGGTAAATTAAGATATGCCAATAATTCTAACTACAAAAATGATACTATGATCCGTAAAGAAGCTTATGTCCATCCTTGTGTGATGGATGAGCTAAAAAGAGTTATTGTTGATTCTGAAATAATGCATGAGGATGACCGTCTGTGGCCACAACCAGATCGCGTTGGTAGACAGGTAATTTTTATTTTTTTTCATATCTTGAAATTTTGATGTGTATGAGATATTGAGATTGACTGTTGAATTAAATTTTTATGGAAATCTAATTGACATCCAAAACAAAACATTTCCAAGATCCCTAAATATTTACATTCTCCACAATGCTTATATTATGTATTTGTTATAATTAATATATTGTAGATTTTTAAGTTTTATCACATTGTAGCTTACTTGAAAATATCTCTCTTGATTGGTTCAAATATTTCTCACTCAAAGAAAAATGAGATTGAACTTTTTTCTGAAGTTTTTGAACATGGTCTTATAACACAGGCTTTATAACATTATATTTATTTTGCATACTAACTAAGGACCGATGACAAGACAATAATTTTAGTAAAAATTAAATTTTATGTTATATTTAAACTCAACAGAAATTGAAAAACAAATATTATTAAAAAAAGCAATGAAAAAACATGCTTTTATGAAAATTAAACCAAAAAAATAAAAAACTATTTTAATAATATGAATTAATTATGAATAGCTATATTTTATTATTTATTATTATATGAAACTGCTCAATATTATTACAAACAATATAATATTGGTTCCAATTAAACTGAACCATTTTGTAAGTCTAGATTATTAAACATCTTATATGCAATCAAATTAATATGTCATCAAAAGTAATTTGAATAAAATTTTGTACAGTGAATAAACTATAATTTTGTATAAGAATAATATTAACATTGATGATTCTTAAATTTTTACAGGAACTGGAAATTGTAATTGGTGATGAACATATTTCATTTACAACTTCTAAAACTGGATCATTAGTGGATGTTAATCAGTCTCGGGATCCTGAAGGATTACGGTGTTTTTACTATTTGGTACAGGACCTAAAATGCCTTGTATTTTCCCTTATTGGTTTACATTTTAAGATTAAGCCAATATAATATATTACAATAACATTAAATAATAATAAATAATCTTTCGCTATAATTTTATTTTATTTCTTTATTCTTCCTTAATTTCATATTGTTAATAATACAAACAGTACTATAATAATTGGATCTTTAATTTTCGCGGTATTTACGCATTTTTGAATAAAACTTAAACTCAATTGCTTATATTTAATTGTAATTTTTTTTTGAGCCATGGACTACTGCAGAGTAATTGAGATTAGGTTATTAAAAAAAATTATTTAATATATGAGATCAATCTAAAAAACATAATTATATTCAGTTTATTGATGCTTTAAAAGAAAACTTTATATTATGATTTATGTTTAGTTTTCAATTTAATATAAGCTTAAATATATATTACTACTATTTAGGTTTGGAAATTAAACAATGATATAGATATATTTTGTTATATCTATAATGTTAATTATCTGTGTCTAACTATATAACTATTTCATTCTACGCATAGTTTAGTCAATTTCATATTTTAAGTCAAGTCAGAATATTGTGAAATATATAATATAATACCAATAAAGATTTTATGAAAAAAAAAATATATTTATAGCTCTAGGTTAATAGATATTTTTCTTTGTTAATATAATGTTTACGTAAGCTTAATCCAAAATAGTAATGTTTGTATGATTTAGCTGTTTTTTAACATCCTGCGTACACTTATTATATATTATATAAAATTATTATATAATAAATTTTATGTCATAAATATATAAAATGGAACGTTAACGGCATTTATTTATGTTTATAGTATAGCTTTGCGCGTTGCGCGCGCATCGCATCTGCCCGACCGACTATGGCGGACAGGCAGTGAAGGATGTTTGTAGTCTTTTCTAAATCGGAAAGTATCGACGGTAGCCAATGGCTTAATCCGAGTTTTTTGTAAAAATTGTACATTGTAAATAGTTCTGTGTACATATAGTAATTATATTTGTGGTCGTTTTGTTTAGAAATTGTGTGAATAGTGTTATATTTTGAGTGTTTATTCGATTCAGTATTCGACGCCGACAAATCTCTTAATCCAAAAGTTAGTACATTCGTACATAGTTCATAAGATCTAAATTCGAAAATTAATCGTGAATAACAACTTAAATATACTTAATATAATCCAATACTTTAGTGTTTGTCTTGAAAAATCGGACCGTTGCAGTTTCTTGCAATATTTTGGTTTTCTTAGCGGCTGTCATCGTGCTTCGATAAAACTAGTAGCTGTCATTACAAAGACAAAAAGACTATTATAGTCTTTAAATGGCTTCAGTACTCATTTCAACTAGTATTGCAAAGTATTTTTCATGGTAATATACATTGAGACTTGTGAGTAATACAAATAATCGTAAGTATTACAGCTATACCGTGTGTATAAACAGAAGATCAAAGGATTTTAGTGTTTACGTTTTCGAAGGATTAAAGAGTAGTCAAACTGAATGCTCGAACCCCACGGTAGCCCAATGAAGTGGCCGGGAACGGGTGGTGAGGAAGAGGCGGGCGAAGCAGGATTGCAAAACGTGCGAGTAGCTCAGACTCGCGCTCAGGACGACGCTGCAGTTCATTATGTATTCCAGCGTGATAATCAAGAAGGCGAAATACCTTCTTTAGCGTCCAAACAACGTTGGGCTGTTGGAGACGATTCAATTGCAGAGGTTTGTTTACCAAATTAAGTTATATACATTATTGGTTGCTAGTGTGATGTCAAATAAGATAACCTAGAACAACTACAATTCTATATAATAAAATAAAATACACTTATAATTAGTAGCTTTTCTCTGAATTTCAAAACAAACAATAGATTTTTTATTAAATGGAATTGATTTTATTTAATATAATGGATAGATTTTTGTGCTCTATAATATAAAATTGGAAAGATACAATACATTTTTATTTTTCAGAATCAAGATAAATGGAAAAATCCTACACCAATAACAATGAATAATATTCAACAAGGTCCCATGCAGTTAAAGAATTCTCAGGCAAATCAGCAACAATTTATTAATCAGGCAATAGCCTCATCTGTTGGTACTTTGGCTATTAATCCTTCAGTTATTGGAAGCCATCCAGCACACTTGACCACAAACATGGTCCACACACAATTGGCACCATTACAGAACCATACATTGGGCAACAATTTAACTATACAGAATAGTGCAATGATGTTACCTCCTCTTCAAGGTATTCAAAATGCCCCCCAACTGGGACAACAAGGTTTATATGATATTCACCAACATCCTGGCAATCCTATGCAGGCCATGAATGGCATTGGCAAGAGTGCTGAACACCTTATGTACTTAAGCCAGGCTGGAATGCTTGGACCTGGGACAAATCAATTTTTACAACAAGGACAAAATCAACTTGGACTTACTCCTGTGACTGCTATAAGAAATCAGGTATGTTAATATTTTTCTGACCATACTAAATGCTGTTCTATCTTACTTATAAAAATAGTGAATTACACAATTGAGGAGTATAAATGCAAAGTCTTAAACTAAACATACCAAACTATATATAATTGATGTCAATTGTATTCATTTTGATTTTTCTTTTAAAAACCGATGTAGAATGAAGAGGGCCAACAGTTGATAATAATAATAATAGCTTCATGCTGTATCCTGCGCATGGCAGGGTAGGCAGAGGGAACTGTAGGAACCTACTGTTAAGACACTCCACCCCCTGCTTATTCTGGTAGAAATTATAGTTTGGTAACAGTGGAAATCTGCAGTTTACTCTTTCTAGGTATTTTGTGACTCAAGCCCCTTTGCTTTTGTACTCCTCAATTGTTTTGTATCAAACTTGAGGTTTCATTATCAGATTGAGATCCATTTGTTGGTTACCTTACTGATAGATTTTTTTTTTTACATTAACTTGAATAAGCTAGTTACCAAGTGATGGCTTAATAATTATAATGAAAAAATCTAATATGTTAAAAATTATATATTATAAGCTACAATTTTTAATAGTATTTAGAATCAAATTTAAATCAATATTTTTTATATAAAGATTTTTACCAGACTACTGGTACAAATCTTTATCCTTCTTTATCCTTAAAATATATTTATGAATGTAAATATTTAGGCATTATATATAGGTTTATAGTATAACATTATTTGGTATTTATATGTGTGACACAGAAGTAAACATTTTTTTATGCTATTACTTTAGTTCACCACCATTTTATACAAAATTTGCATGCATTTTAACTGTTAGTGATTTTAAAATATTACCTAAATCTTATTATATAAGTTGATAAAACTCTAGACAGAAGAAGACATTTATATTAATGAAATATTGGAATGTTCCAAATTTTGTAAAATATTGTTTCAAAAGTTAGCATCTATTGTTAGTAGTTTTATTCTAAAGTTTGGTGACTAATATATACATTTATGTCGCCAAAGTTTATAAAAAGGTGTAATGTTATGCTTTGTAATTTATATGATTCTCTATGCTCTATGCTATGATTCTCTTGCATCATAATTAGAAAATGTATGAGTTACATAAAGTACCAAACAATTAATATAAATTATTTACTGAATTATGCTGTATATTAAAATCATAGGCAATTTTTTTTACAATTACTTTTATTGTTTAAGAAACCATTTTTAGCATTAAAAGTTACTTTGAGCAATGGAGAATGCCACATTGACATTATATTTATTTGATGAAAAGAGAGGACTGTAGGTTTTAATATTTATTTTTTAGAATAATTAACATATATTATAATGTGTGTGGAATAGATATTACACACCTAAAATCATAAAAAATATCAAACATCTTAAAATTATAAGAGCATTCAAATTCATTTATTAGACATAATTATTAAATAATGATATTATTTGAACTACATCCAATTATTTATGATATTAATGCTGCCCTCACTATTTTAAGCTTTATTTCTTAAATAGTGTATTTTCGTACTTCATGTAATGAAATAATAATACTATATCTGTTACAATAAATTTTATATCCATCACTACATTCATTCACAACCGTTAAATTCCAAAATTCATACCGGGTATTATAAAGAATAGTAGTTAAAAGATTTTACGCCAGTTCAACAAATTTTACCTAAAAAATAGATTCACATGGAGAATATTCAAAATTATCTCAAATTTTATTAATCTTCATTAAAATGTTTATTATACAACAATTTCTGTGAAGCTTACACTCGATTATTTCAATATACTAATAATAACATTAACATCAACATAAAAAATAAGTAAGCACAAAAATGCTGATTTAAATTTAAGCTTCGCGTTTTGCGCCATCTATTAAACATTTTGTGAAGCCTCACTTCGTCCGACGCTCCCGTACACTCGGGAAATTAACGCAGGCGCTGTGGTCGGCGTATGTCCTTTGTTCGAAACAAGTCAACATTATACTTTTAAGTTTAGACCTTCCAGTTTTATTTTGCTGTTTATGAAAGTTTTAGTGTAAGAAATGTGTTGTTATTTGGTGCATTTAGTATAAAGATCATATAGAAACGAATGATCGATGTGTAGAATTCTCAATAGTGTGACAAGCTTTAATTGTGGTACATGACCGAGCTTTAGGTGGTTTGTACGCATGAAACCTTTGAGTGGTTTTTTTTATGAACCTAATGTTAAGGATATGGGCCCCGACATGGTGAGTTTTGTGTTAAATACGATAGATAAATATATAAAGAAATTGTTTTATGTCATGAAGTGACGAAGTTCGCGTTTTTTCTATGCAACAGGTCCGTTTTTGTTTTGTTTACTTGTCACCGGCGTCCGCCATTACTCGTTCGTAATTATTTTTATTCACCGGTGTAACTGCCTGCTCAAATGTAAAGCGATAGTATTAAAAACACCAAATCATCATTGTATCGAATTACATTATGTTTAATACAGGATTCGTTAGTACCAGTATCATTTATATTCCCACCGAAATTCCTTCAATATTTTTATCAAAGGACTTGATCCCTATAAACAAAGGTCAAGGAAGATGGAAGACTCAATATTGAGTGTAATAGATGTATTTTAATCTAAATTTCAATCCCATATATTTTATATATGTGTATGTTTATTATTTATATAATGCTTGCTAAGGTTATGTTGATCTAGCCATTACTGTAGCTCTTTTTAATTGAAACAATCTCTTTATTAAGAATGAAGTGTTACAGTTGGTAACATTCTAACTTTTTAAAATATTACCATTTAGAAAATGGTAATATTTTATTTAAATTGTAAAAAAATAATTAAATCTTAGGATTCTATCATGTGTGGTTGGTAGTTACAATATTTTAATGTGTATTAGTAATAAGTAGAATCATGTTGAATTACATAGTATATTATACTTTTCCTTGTCAAAGTACAAGTTATATTTAACACTACTTGCAAAAACATTATTGTTTGCATGTCTATGTCAAATGGTTAACTTCCAAACTTCAGTCTCAATAATAATGGTTTCCTCTTTCATCTTGCCATTGGGCCCATGTCCTATTACCTTATTTGTAGAACTTGATAAAGTTAAAAAAAAATTGTTAACATCAAGCGATCATTTGTTTATTATAACATTTTGTACCTATGAACATAAGACTCTTTGAAGTGTCAAGATTATAATACTAATTATATATAAAAGTATGTATATATATAAAAAATAAAAATATATAAATAAACAATTAAAATATATTTTGGGGTAAAGTATTTTTAATGTAGATTATTTATTCCACATTCCACTCCAAACATTTACATTAACACATACAAAATCATATAAAGTTAAAAGTAAATAGTAGAATAGTGTCTACTTAAAGTAGAGATAAATATGTAAATAATCAAGCTTGAATAGATTTAAATAAAATAATGTCTTAAAATGTTTGTATTTTTGCTTGGTTCTAAAGCACTCTTAATAGTAAGATAATTATGTAATAACATTGATAAATCTAATACAATATCCAACAACAATATACAAAACACAACAACAAACAAGTTTTTACAAAGCTTCTATAACATATTATAGATTAATATATTATTTCCCTATATTTTGTTAATACTATTGAGTTTATTAAACTGCATAATGCTTAGTAATAATTTGTTTTTTTACTTGTAATAAAGTTTATTTATTGCTTATTATTAGAATAAATGTTGTACTTTCATAGACTGGTTGTTGATTAGAATCTGCTTTATATGTATACTACTTGAATTTTTTATGTTGTAATGATTACTTTATAAGTAATCGTTATAAATATATTTCTGTATAAAACTGCACCTGTTTTTTATGTGGTAGTTTCATATGAATGTAATATTATGAGGAAATTATTTGAAATGTTGTTTTAGATTGCACCTGCTGCAAAAAAATTATGGGACAAAGGCCCCGGAGCAGGCGGAGATAGCAAAGGCCCATCTCACCTTCCTCCATTGCAACTTAACCCTGAACAAATGTGGAGAGATCCCACTTGGTCAGCTCAAGGTTTGTACAACTTGATGATTTTAATTATTTTCTTAGTTTACAGAATAAAATTACATCAAATAATTAAATAATAATATGATTAAATTATCCTCTATTTATTATTGATTGGTATGATAACTCTTTTTTTATTTACTAATCCTATTTATATTTACTAATCCTTAAAAACTATAGAGAAGAATCTAATTTCATAGAAGTATAAAACAAGCATACAAATAACTCTAAAGCCAGAATGGAGTCAATTTATAACTCAAAAAAGGACAACTAGAAACAACCACAGAATCTAAATCCAATTTAGTATCTAATTCGTGAGCTGTATAAAAAGCTGCTAGAAGACAAACAACATAATGAACATAGACCCACCTGATAGATACACCAGAAAGAAATAGAAGAAATACCAAATAATAAAAAATATCAAAATAGTAGTTGTAAAAATATTGGTCCTGATAATATCAATGATGCAAAAAAAATTCCCTACAACATGGCTCATCTTTTTGAAGTGGTTCTTAAATCTGAAAAGGTACCAAAAAATAGTGTCATTCAAAGATTACTCAAAGAGAACCTCATGCATAGGTAACAGACCTTGTTATCCAATATATACAAGCTATTTAAAACTACACCACAGAGACGGATTAACATAAAAAATAAACAGCAACCAACCTATAGAAGAGGTAGTATTGTATGCAGATCAAATCGTAGCAAAATATACAAAATACAATCTCCTTCTGCTTTTGTAGCTTTTGATAGTATATCACAGTAAAAAAAAACATATATATTATTTATACATAACAGTACAAACTGTCAAAATTTGAGGAATTCTGGATACAAATTTGATATTTTATTTTATTTATTTATTTATTTATTCATAAGCCATGCGATTACAAAACTATTATTCATTTAAATACATGAGCTAGACAGTCACAAAATATTACTGCCGGTGCTTAAATTAGGTTTACCCTGTGCTATAAGCACCGGCTACCTTCCAGTGTCACAGTAAAGTGATTGGACAAACATTATAGTTATTTATATGTGAAGCTAATAATATAATTAAAAACAAGACATATATATATTAAGTAAATTTAAAATTTAACAATGTTATTTAGTTTAGACCTAATTTGGCAATTTAACATTAAGTAGTTAATGTATGTGTGTGTGCGCGTGTGTGTGTGTATGTGTGTGTGTGTATGTGTGTGTGAAAAGTGTGTGTGTATGTGTTAAATTAAATCCTAGATATTTATGTAATGGAACTTCAAAACTTCATTTGATGATCTTAATCATATTCTCAGTTTCGTCATATGACAGTTTTAATAACCAATCCGTAACAATACGTTTGCACTTATATTTATTTCTTGGTTGTATATTGAGTATATTATTTAACCGATTAAATAAGAAGCTACCAAGAAAGTAGTAAAATCGGTGGCTAAAAAAGCTCTTGCATACATTAGTACTCTGCACTCGGTATTTTCGTATCGAACGGATTTTTGGCATTATATTGATATTTGGATATACATTTGGCATGTACATACATATATCTCTCCTCTCATTTCCTCTCCACATCTCCTTGTTTACAAGGAGACACTATTTGACAAAACTTATTCATAACAGTTTTATGATTAATATTAAATAATATAAATTGAGAATTAAAGGGAGTCAGGATATTTGGTGTGCACCTTAGTCACCAAGGCTTGCAAATATCATTATCTGATTTGCAGGATCTGTAACTCAGTTGGCATATGCAGCCATTACATAGAGAGGAAGAAAGTTGGGCTACCATGTGTAATCCAAATAAGACAAAAATAATGACAAACAACAGAAGGAAATTAAATTTAATTAAACCTATTACAAGGTTTATTGAAATTGAATATATATGTAATTATGTACATTATCACTTTAAATTAAATAATCATTGGACACTTCAACTTTAACAAGTCTAATCTATGGAAACAAACATTAACTTATACTAATAAAATAAAAACTAAAATCGAAACATTTCATCAAATAATAGAGATATCTGCTTAAAATACGAGAAATTCACAAATTATTTAATGAATATGAAGGTGGTTCATACTCCATAACAAGCTCTTCATGTAAAATGGCATTGAGTAGGGCATTTCTCGAAATACACGGAATGACTGGACAACTAAAAAGGAAATGAAGGAAAATAACTAAATGGAAAGATACACGGAAAGAGAAGCAGGTGCTGACTTAGAGAAAAGTGGACAGATGACATCATCTCGGTTGCTGGACCAAACTGGATGCCAGAGGCAGCGACAAAGACACTCGGCTCTGGTAACAAGACAAAGCTCGGCGTTGAGTTCCGCCACTCAACGGGCTGTCTCGAATGGCGAAAAAGCGGGCAAGGGAGTGTCTTTTTACTAGGTTCTCTTTGTCTACCTGCTATATAATTTATGTTTAAAAGAGAGTAATGACTGTCTAACATAAGAGACTATCTTACTATGTCTTCAATAAAAATTTCACGATAGGTGTTAGAGAAATTTAGACTGCCAGCTCTGTATTTATTTTTAATAAACATCTGTGTTTATTTTTAATAAACAATTAAAATACTTATAAATGATTTGATTTGAAATGTATTTAAGATATTTCTAGATAAGATAGAATGCAGATTTTTCCACTTTAAAATGTATTTGTTAAGGCTTCATATGGATCCATTATGGCTCGCTGGGAAAGCGGCAGATTGTAAACGCCATGGTTGTAGTTCGGAGGACAGACTAATGATTATACTTAAATTATTTTCATTTCATCGCTCTCATAAGACAGAGATGTCTCTGATTATTGCGTGTTGATTGTTGTAGATTATATTAAATCATAGTAATAAATAATGTGTTTCACGAACAGTGGAACATACCGTGGGAGTGCCAATGATGAGTACTCGCCGCGGCGTCGCGTTCCCCGGCGGCGACGCGGGCAGCATCCTCTCCCCGCGCGACACCGCTGGCCTCGGGGTCAAGATGGTGGAGTACGTGCTTGGTGGTTCACCTACAGGTAAACTGGAAGATTATCATTTTAATAATATTCTTATGTTGTATATGTTATTATTATTATATAAGTGCAAAACACGAAGAGGTACTCGCGCCCCGAAGGTTCCGTATCAATTTCATGGTCAGGATCAAGGAAGTACAAGTACAATTTATAAAATATACAAACTTTAATATGCGCTCGTATCCACAAATTTTGTATAAAATGAACTACATAAGTTTCGAATGGTTATTCTCTAAGTTAAACTAAGAAATTGTCACTTAAATTGTCTTCCCTTTATTTTTAGGGTGCCGTACATCAAAGGGAAAAATCAGTACCCTTATACACATTGTTGTCTATCTGTCTATGTCTTACCTGTCTGTCTGTCAAGAGCATTATCTCAAAAATCGATGGTACCTACGATCGCAGAAAAAATTAATCTTCGTCAATGCAATCAAAAGAAGAGAGCGTTTATGTTCCGTTTTTGCTGCATTTGTATGAAATACGTTGCGTACTCAAAACCTACAGGGTTATTCCCGTTAACTTAGAGTTATAAAATTGGCAATAATTTAGAACTTATTGTACAAACAAAGGCAAAAATTAAATAAAGGAAATTTATAGGTAGGCACGGATTAAAACCATGACAAACTTATGTTGATTTCATTTTATACTAAATGAGTGCCTACGACTGCAAAACTCGGTTTGTCAACGAGAGAAAAAGTTCAGCTTGATAGCACCCTAATAACGAAGTAAAGTAAACAAAGTTAAGTTAATAATTGAAATAAAAAGAAAGTATAAGTTACGAAA
This sequence comes from Dione juno, assembly GCA_037127375.1. Classification (NCBI taxonomy): domain Eukaryota; kingdom Metazoa; phylum Arthropoda; class Insecta; order Lepidoptera; family Nymphalidae; genus Dione; species Dione juno. Next base: position 648,195 of record JAXRJS010000009.1, on the reverse strand, counting down.
AATTATTATGAAGTTTGTAAGAAGCATAATAGAATATGTCAGTAGAATATTTGCAAAGTTCTTTTTCATAAATTAGAAGTTTGGGGATATTAAAGACGAAGAAGAAGAAATGATGTAGTTAATTTATTTTTATTTCATCGCTCTCGTAAGACACAATGCCTCTGAATATTGCGTTTTGATTGTTGTAGGTTTTATTAAATCTCTAGTTAATAATGTGCTGTTGTAGGTGTTCAAAACAATGTATAAAATAATGATAATAGTTGCAAGTCCAATTCCAATTTGGAGGATATTTTAATTGAGTAATAGAGTAACATAAGAGAAGAGACTCTAGAAGACTAACTGCGACGTTGAGTGACTCAACACGCAAATCTCTATAATAAGGAAAAATTGGTGAAAAGATCCACTGAATGAAGAACATGTGTAAAGTTTTAATATTTAGTACTGAAGTCATACAATAAAGATTTAATTCTAAAATTGTTATAATATCCTACAGAGGCAGGCGGCGTAGCGGGCGGGGGCGAGAAGGTGGCAGGCGTGGTTGCCGGCCTCCGCGGCATGGTGCTGGAGGAGCGCGCCGACGAGAAGGCCGGCTCGCCCTTCGACAAGGACCTCCACGAGATGCACGACCACGCGTCAATGTCCAACGGACTGCATAACGGCCAGGAGGATGATAAAGCGTTTAAGTTAGTGTTTGTTTGTTCATGTTTTATTGAGTAGACGTTTAAGCGTTAGATAGGTACTTATTTTTTTGATATTGTATTTTGTATATTAGTGTATTTTTCATTTTAATATACCTACTTACTTAAGCTTGTTATATTTAGTGCAAATCATCAATTCGTTTTAAGGCAAGTAATATGAAATGTCTTATTTAAGTATAATTTATATTATGTTATTGTAAAGTGTCAAAATATCAAAGCAACATCCTAAAACTAATGCAATCGCCAATGAGTAATCAAATCACACAGGGCACTTGTGATTCAAGAACAATAATAAGCGCGGATTTTATGCGTTCAAGATAACCAGTTTAAATAAGAGTGCGCGCCGGCAGCGTTCTGTGAGCGCCGAAGGTGAAACTGGAGCGTCGGCGGGCAATAACCGCGCTGGTCGTGGCCTCCGTCAATGCCACGCGCCTTTTATCGCTAACTCCGCTGTGAATGCGTGATTCATCATGTCAACAGATTTTCTTAGATAGTGTCACTGTAAAATTTTAATTGTTTGATTAGGTTCTTAATGTTTACGTTAGATGTTGCTTATTTTTATTCACTAATGTTTAATTATTCTTGTAGTATATTACTGTGTTCCGGGAAATCCTCTTTATGGGGCCGCGTGAACTAAAAATTACAGTGCGACATTTAATATAATTTTATTATAGCCGCACCCCGGGTTCGCGGCAGCCGTCGCCAGCTGAAGAGGAAGGCGGCGTGAGCGCAGCGGGAGTGGGCATGTCGGCGGGCGGCGTGGGCGTGGGCGTGCGCAACGGCGACGCGGCCGGCTTCCCGCTGCTGCCGCACGCCATGCCCGCGCCGCAGCCACAGCCGTTGCACCACATGCCGCATATGCAGCACCCACAGGTTCCTTATACATTGATATAATATTAAGTATAGAAGAATGGTGGAATTACGTCGTAATTTGTACAATGAAACGTGAATTTATCTGTATTAGAAAAATATAAAATTGAATAGAATGTTTACATATAATTTTTTTCATATCATGATATTTTTTTTAATACGATACTCGTGAAGGATTACTTAATTTCAATAAACCATTCAAAATCATATGTAAAATATTCACTTTTATATAAAATGTCATGATCGTCGTAGTAAACATATTTGTTACATATGATAAAATATATTTTTCCATATAAAAATTAGATTGTAAAGTTCCATTGAATGGTTACGAAAAACATATAGCCTCGATACAATAAAAATCAGTAGTTATTATCTATTCAAAGAGTTAAAGAAATAAGTATATGAAAATGTTATTATGTCATTGTTATAGCATCACCCTGGAATGCTCGGTGTAGCGCCTCTGCAAGGACTGCCGCATCCACAACACCCACAAATTCATCCTGGTTAGTAATATATACTTATATATCTATTCTTGACAGTTTTCCCAATAATTTATTTAAATTGAGTGGCAGCGATTTTTCTTACCAGAGGGGAGAAGTAACTTTGACTGATTCCTCCAAATAATGATCGAACCCACAATTACCGTACGTTTACTATCAGAAGTGGTCCCACTGCACCACAATCAACTCTATAATAAACAAATCACTGTATAATATTACTATTCATAGTCAGTCAGAATTCATGAGGTACTTTAATTTTAAATATTTCAGGTATGACACTTAACGACTCAATGAATCAACACCTCGAACTTGTGTTACAATTGGAACAACATCCACAATTTGAAAATAATAGTTTCGCTAGTACACAACAGGTGAGCTATGCATAAAGTGTATAAACTTCTTCTCAGCAATTCTCAGTGTAGCCTTGTAATAAACAAACAATATAATCAAAATATTATGTCTATTATATTTCCTGTGATGATTAGATAAGATTATTTTGTCTAAAACTATTTTGAGCACTATCATAGTAAACAATTATTTCTAATGATACATTTTTTTAAAGGACCGAAATCTTTACTATAAACCTGTTACAATATGGCAACTACATACAAAAGTAATATATAGGTACATTGATGTCAATAATATACAATATAATATATAAGAATAAACAATGACTAGTTATATTTTATTAAAAAAGACTGATAGATCACACTATATGATATTTTTTATTAATACGTTATTTGTAAATATAAATATATTTTATACAGGTGGACCAAAAGTGTTTTAACATTTCAAACAGTAATTGAAAAGTAACTAATTCTATTAGACAAAAACTATTTAGGAATTATGAAAAGACAAAAACGGGGATTTCATTTTTTAAAAATTACATCGTCCAAATGTGATCCTCCATTATTTCGGCATTGCTGTAACCTGGAGTGAAAATTTGCAGACGGCTTTACAAGTGTTTCGAGAAATGTTTTGCATTTTCTCGCGAATACGTTCTCCTTCAATTCCTCTGTAGACACTGGGTTGGTATCGAAAACTTCACTCTTGAGGTATCCCCAAAGGAACAAATACATCGGGGACAGGTCCGGGCTTCGAGGGAGCCAGTTGAGGTCACCTCTTTTGGATATCACTTTTTTGCCGACAATTTCGCGAACTGCATTCAATGAGTCATTGGGGGTGTGACATGTTGCTCCATCTTGCCGAAACCACGATCGTTGATTAAAACTATCGAAATCCTGCAGCGTTGGAGCTAAGAAGTTTTGTAACATGGCAATATACCGCTCTGTAGTCACTGTAACAGTGTGTCCTCTTTCATCTTCAAAGAAATAAGGTCCAATAACGCCTCTTGCTGACAATGCTGCCCATAACCTTAGGTGAATGCGACGGTTTTTGATACTTTAATTTCGGATTGGTGTCACTCCAATACCTGCAATTTTGCCTGTTGACATCCCCGTTCAGGTGAAAATGTGCCTCGTCTGAGAAAAAATATTGGTAAAGCTTGTAAACTTCTCTATCATTTCGTTGGCAAATTGCAGCCAAGTGCCAGGATCATTTAAGACGCTAGACCGCTTTCGAGTATAGACTTGGTTGTTCACGAACAGACGCTCCTACACGTTCGACGTTTTCGGAATCTCTTGATATTCTAGGCCGGCAAGATCCTGGTTGATTTAACATTGAATTGTCACATGCCATTGTCTCCTCAAACTTCTCTACCCATTTTTATTATTAAATGAATCGATGGAGCTTCAATTTTTATGCCGTATACTGTAATGATTGCAATATTGTCGTTGCGATTTTGTCAAAGAATCGTTGTTTTCGCTACTCGACGCAGCTACCGAATCAAAAGTTAACGGACTTTTGGTCCTGTATAATGTAATACCTAGTTTGATGTGTTAAGATTGTTGTCTTGGCGATTAGTAGCAAACAAAGAAACCACCTTTGTTTATCTTATGTTTTTGAATAATGAAACTATTGATAGTTAGTTACCCAGAAATGTCCTCAAAAAGATTGTTTGGGTAGTGAGACTTCTTTAGAATATTATAGTGTGTGATGGCCACATACAGTACCTAAACATATTTACTTTAACGCAATACGTTTTTACAACATATTAACATCATTGAATATTATGGTAAGGAAAAGTAAATATTATTTCACTTCTTTTTTAGAAACAAAAATTTTAACGCGGGTGGATTAAACTTGCGACACTTTGGAACCGTCCAAGCGCTCTTACCACTAAGCCATACGTTTTCAAGCTACGTCGACATTCTTATATCCTTGTTACAACTTATTTATGTTGCTAGCATCTCTGTAAATGCAAATTCAATACGCTACCCAAAGATGGCTATTGATAATAATCATTTGGCAATAGAGAATGCTGTTTAGTAAATATAATATTTTTGTTACTATAATTGTTAGTCTACACCAAGGAAAAAATATACCTTTGTAACACCTCACTTATAAATAAACTACATTAATACAATATTTTTTTTTGCAATTAGTATAATATTTAATATTTTTTATACCTAATAAAAACGGTATATAATTTTCTGCATATCCGCATACTGTTGTCCTCGTTTATGATCTACACTGCTACACGAAGCATTAAATTACTAGAAATTGCTTTTCTTCACGCTAACATATATTAAGTATCTAAATAACATTTAGTTAGCACTCCACATAAGCATTTTCCGTTGTTGCAGTACGCGGGCGGCGTGGGCAGCGTGGGCGGCGTGGGTGGTGTGGGCGGGGTGGGTGGCGTGGGCGCGGTGGGCGGCGCCAGCAGCGGCGTGGGCGGCGCCGGCCTCGTCAACGGCGCCTCCGTCGTGCAGCCAGCGCCCGACTCCACGCAGCACCACCAACCATTCGAACTACAGGTCAGTGACTATATGTGCATGCCTATTTAGCGCCTTGTGTGCAGATTCAACATTTTCTGAAATTTGATATTTGATTTGTTAAATGTTGATTGTTTTATTATTTCGCAAATATTGTCTATTCTCGTAAGCTGTATTACTGTTATATAGTAAAATTTGTCACATCCAAAAATGTCTATTTACATGTTAGGTAGTTTGCACAGTAGTTCCTTGCTTTGCTAATTGAAAATTTACGCATTTTTGTATATTAAAGAAGTTTGCTTACTATGAACGTAATAATTTTTTTTTACCTAAGTTAGGCTTTGATCATAACTTTTATAGTAGGGAAAAATAATATTGAACTCAAATTTAAATTTATAGTAAAACGATAAGCTCACAACCAAGACTGATTTGTTTCCATACATTTACATCTATGTACCTCCCATTGATACATGATAACAGTAATAATAAAACAGTTAATAAAATAAAACAGTTTATTGCACACGAAAATAAATAAAAGTAAAAAATAAAATAATAATAAGTAGAAAGAAGATGAAAAGCGATTTCTTCCAGGCAACGTTAAGGCGTTGGAAATCTCAAACGAAAAGTGAAAAAGGTGTGAACAATATTATAAAATAATAGATATACAACAATAAACTAACATATACCAAGATATAAATATGAATATATTAATAATGAAAACTTACCAATATATACACATTTATACATACATACATGTATAATACCCAATAAAAAAAGAATTAAAACATTTCACACTAAGTTAAGTTTATTGTATAGATAGAGTGACAATTTATAAATGGATGTTTAATAGATATTTCATATTAATTATAAGCCCTGGATATAACAATACATACATACTTGCTATGCTAGCAAAAGATAGGAAATAGTTACAGTTACAAACATATGTTGAAGACTCAACTTGTTAGGAAGTGGTTTTTGTTTTTGTTGTCCGCTTGTTTTCTAAAATATAAAATCACTGATGTGATGTAGATGTGAGTACGAGAAACAGAAAATAGCTGAGGTGTTTTCGTATTGGGTCATCCAGACCGGATATATTCAATTACTCTTGAAGCCTAAAGCTCGTTATTCTGGTAAAACTGTCTGTTCTTTGAAACACAAATATCTTTAAAAATCAATTTTAAACTTAACAAGTATTTCGATCTTACTAGCGAGAATTGACATAGGCATAGGTTAAGAGTTAATTTGTACGCGTTAGAAGCGATAGCTTGACGAAGCGACGCAGCGAAATATCCATAGTTTATAGAAATATCTTTGCTTGTCTAGAAATATGATCATTTAATTTCAAGAAAGTTCCTAAGGCGGCACTAGTAGAATCAAATTTCGTGTCAATAGATAGAGGAGTTGGGACAGTAGAGTATGAGAGAATAGAGGTTGATGTGCATTTTTAAGGGGCGCCTTTTAACCTACATCTGTGTCTTGACACAGTACTGTACTTGCACCAGGCGCTGCTCTGAGCGACTTACAACAAGATGTGCCCGGTACACACGAGCACGTAGTTTCTTCTCAGTAAGAGATGAGAATACTTGTTGAAAAAATGTTATAAAAGTTTGCTGTACACCTTTTCATACATTTAAATATTATACTAAATATATTAGTGTATCTAAAGTCTGTATAAGTATTATTTTAAAAAACCTATTATATTTAGGCGTAACGAGCTGCAATAATTTTATCAAATATAGAATTTTAAAATATAATAATTAAAACATAGAATTTACAAAGTAAAATAATTATCAAAAACATTTGTATATTATAATATAATTTATTCATTAAGATTTATTTCTAACAATGTAAATATACTCACTTATTATTTTTAGAAATTTATAAGAACTACAAATAGTAAGTAGTAGATTTAACTATAGTAATAAAATTTGTTTACATAAAAAATTATATATTGTCTTTATTAATTTAAATGATTTGCATTTTTAATATAGATGAGTAACGAATTTCACGCATACACATCACCTGCCCTATAATTCAAAATATTAACCCTATCCACTCCAAGGCTGTTTTTGTTTTTATTCCACCAGCTCCACGTTAAAATTACGTTTTTACTTTTAGTGTTTTTGTGTAATTTGTAAAAAAAAGGAATCTTTCTTATTTAATAAACTTTGTTTTATGAGTAATTACATGATACTATATTTGAGGGCCAGTAACTTTACTGCCTGTTGTAAAATCAATATTTAGATAATGTCGAGTGACATTCGACATTGGAGTGGAAAGGGTTAAAAAAAACTGTTGATACTCTGATTTATTTTAGTATTACATGTATTGTATAAAAAAGAGTTTCCTTTTCGAATCACTTAGTGTGTGAAAACGAATGAAAATTATATGTATATAAATGAAAATTATCTTTTTATATATAGTATTTTATTTAAGTACGTACTTGCGGTAAACGTGGTTTTTCAACGCCAAATTGCCAGTAAGAGTGAGAGAATCGAATCTTGCTTAATTATGTGATCTGCCTGCATCTTAGATCCGACCTATGTGTCTGCTTTTGTGTATATATGGACATAATAATGGTATAAGTACTGTATATAAATTTCAGTTATAAAATCTGTTATAAAATTGAAGTAGCTTTGAAATCATATAAAATATAATAGGAACCGCAATAAGTGTCTGCCATTAAATGTTTCTATACAAATTATTATATATTTTAAGATATCAAAACGGCAGACATGCTGCGATCACGTTTTGAAAGTCAATATTTATGCTTTTCGACTTCGAGGCACGCTCAAATTCCTTTGAGCGTGCCTCTGGGGGTGGGGGTTCATTATTCAAAGGTTCCCCCTTGGTGATGATTGGTGAATGATTTTTATTTTCTCTGCTCTGGTAATAAGGCAAAGCGCGGCGTTGAATTCCGCCACTTAACACGCAATGCCTCAAGAGGCGGAAAGCGATGAACGAAGTGTCTTAACACCAGGTTCCTACGCTCCCTCTGCCTACCCTGCCATGTACGGGGTACAGCGCGAAGCTAATTTAATATAAAATTAAATCAATTACTGAAACCGATACATTTAAGGTTTGATTATCAGTTTCGATAATCAATTTGGAAATCGTGATAAGGGTAACAATAACATATGTTTAGATAGGTGAAAATAGTGTAATGTTATAAAATCGGTATAAAAACGAGCTAAATATGTAAATGATGGAATCATTTTGAATTACAATATATGAATTACAATTTTTTTTAATTAAATTTAATTTTTACTGGCATATACATTTTTTTGTCTATATTTTAGTTTACTTATTTTTAAAAAATAGTTTAAATTTTGGAACAATATTGTATATCACATGTTAAGTTACCCTAGAGTGTGGTGTATAGTGTTCACAAACATCTTTTATATCAATTTAGTTATGAAACTTAATGTGCACTATATACTGTATTGGCTTCCTTTATAAATAAACTAGCGACCCGCCCGCGCCTTCGCCCGGTTGAAACCACACTGTTACTTATGAAAACGAAACGAATATTTCTGAAAAATTTCATCTCAATCCGTTTAGTTGTTTTTTAGTGACTGAACTAACTCTCACATTTATAATATTAGTCGCACATATATAATGCTAAGGTAAATATATCCCGTTTATTCTGTTCCCGTGGGATAAAAGTAGCCTATATGTTATTCCAGACCATAGTCTACCCCTGTTTCTAATTTCACCTTGATCACTCTAGCATTTTTGACGTGATTGAGTAACAAACATACATGCAAACTGACTCACTAACTTTCGCATTTATGATATTTGTAAGATAAATAAATATTAGACTAAATCCGAGTATACTGAAGAAGTCATATACCATTCCTATAATAACGCAATTCAGTTTGCTTACGCGGCGAAGCCAGCGGGTCTCTATTATTAATAAATCACCATTTTAAGAAAAAAATGTATTTAAAAGTTAATTTATTTGAAATCATAATATATAGAGTGATTATGCGAAAGAAATCGATGTAATATAGCGCAATTAAAATAATTACTACTATTATATTTAACGATTCTATAATTTTTTTCGTTGGGTTAGACTATTTAATTTAAACTAGATTTGATGTATCAAGGTACTATTATATGTGTTAGTAAAATATTATCGACTCTTATTAAATACAACTGCACCTGCAACTTATAAGAAAGTGAGGTTGAAATTTCAGTTCAATTATTTATCGTTATCGTTATATAGGTATCGTTTTTTCATTGGTCATGATTTTATTTTAACGAAAGTTCGTCTCCAACGCTACGCGGTAGCTTGCAGTTTGAAGGTCGTTTATCATAATATTTAGTTTTTCATGGTTTTCAGATAATAAGATGATGTCAGTCTACAAACTTCAGATGGCTCATGAACTTTCCATCAATAGTGATCGCCTGCATTGCCCATGGCAAATCCTTAATTATGTTCTGCAACACCGCTATAAATAATTTAGGTGATATTGGGTCGCCTTGTCTTATTCCCCTGTGGATGTTTATGCAGTTGCTTCTAAGTTCTAATCCGATTCTGTGACATTTCAGGATATTTATATATTTTGTATTTATATTTTGATACGTAAGTGCCTCCCAGATGCTACTGTGAGAAATATATAATCAAGTCTTTTTATAATCAATGAAGGCTAGATATAGCGGTCACCTGCTCTACCCTGCAAGATATATATATATATATATATATATATATATATATATATATATATATATATATATATATATATATATATATATATATATATATATATATATATATGCTTAATAAATAAATATCAGTATCGTGGGACATTAAAATCTATAATTTTCGGATAGATTTACATTACACAAATAGCATATGATTCAAACTACAAGACTAAGTGAATAAAAATCATTAATTACTAGATCTTTTCAAACTATGTTCAGTTTCTTAATAGTTTTCTTTTCAATTTAACGGGAAATAGCATTATATATACCATTTATAAATCTAAGAATCTTGCTTGTATAGTTCTAAAAAGATTAAATAAATATTATGGTGTTCGAATTTGAAGGCTTTTGGTACATGGTATCATGCATATTTCCTAACCTAGCTGCTATACAGTGTATGTTAATAAGTTGAACCTGTAAACATACATTATTTATGTCCATTAGAGTACCTACGATACAAGAAAAAGTAGCGCTTATAATTTAACGCGCTCATTGTATTCGTCATTAAATATTCCACGAAGGAGGTTTATACAAATCAATTATTTCGTCATTCATCATTTTCTGTACAAATATAAAGAATACCATAACTTTTAATTAATTCCGAATAGTATTTCTGTTTAACTCGTTTATAAAATGGTTGATTTATAATATACTGATTTATTGTACTAAATGCATTTAAAAATACTGCATAAAGATTCTTAATGAAAATTTTTATTTATAAAAAAGAAGCGTGCTATTAAAATACAATAGACATTGTTTATATTTATTCTTGTTACAATCTTCAACTTCTTTTTCTTGGACTATAAAACGTATAATCGACTCTCAAGAAATCCCGTCTTAGTTTCAGCTGTGCGTTTTTTATCACTAAGCACACAGACGAAAGGATAAAAAGTTTTGCAAACTATGAACGATTAAGACGAAAAATATTAACGATTTGCCTGCCTGAACAAATAAAAACACTATAGTATATTCGCTTAGTTTACTATCACCTGTAACATCGTAAATTTTTGTTTTGTCTAACAATAAAAAGCCATTGTTTGTGAAATAATGAAAGTCATTTTGGTAGAACACAAAAGAGTATCAATATTAATGTTCGTGGTCATAAATAATGTCATTATGAAGAGAATGCCTTCTAGAGACTAATGATTGATATATTACAGATTTAATTAATAACTTTTTACAATAAATGTACTAAATTTTTATTTATATTTGGAATAGGTATATTAAATTTTCTAACTAAATTGCAAATTCATTTTCTTTTCTTAGTTGATAGTTGTCTTTTGATGGATAATTGTAGGCTAAGCTTAACAACGTAAGTTATTATGGGGCAGGTTAGTTAAAAAATATATTATATTATACTTCTCAAACTGCAATATTTAAAGTTAGCGAAAATCGTTCAATTTTCCTATTGATAGATATAACTGTTCAGTTCAGTTATTTAATTAAGGTGTTTCGCACATAAAATAAAATGATAAAAAAATATATAGGTCAAATATAAATACATAATTGGTAAGTTATTATTGATAAGTGGTTACGGTACTTTCATTGGGAACACAACAGAGACTTTGAGAAAGGTTTTTGTCCGCCGTAATCGTAAACCCACATTTTTTATGTTATAAACAACCATATAACTGAATCTCAAATGTATAAATGTATCCAATTCATTATTTATCAATGGTCTGTTGAACTTAAGTTGTATAAAAAAGGATTCAGATGTTTTAAGCATACTCTAAGAAATACAATAAATAATTATTTGCATACAGCATTATTTAGATAAAGAAGGCTTCACTACAGCTTGTTTATTTATTTAGGCAAACCAACGTACACCAAGTTAAATACAACAAAAAAAAACTAAAAACACAATAAAATATACAAAATCACAACTAAACGCCTAAAGAAAAAGAATTAGAAAAAAATGAAGTAATAATAAGTAATAGTAAGCAATATTAATGTAATAAACAGTCGTAACGCAAAAAAAAACCAAGAAGTAAAACAAGCAAAGTGATATTTGACATATGAGTGACATATGTAATAGGTCATTTTCACTATCGTCATCCCCCAAACGCATAATATTTCTTTAATGTATTCTTTAATACTATAATGGAGTCTTATTCACTTTATCATTGTTTTCTATCATTTGCACATTGGATGGTCAAGACGAACTAACCAGACCTAACAAATATCTACATTTGTTATGTTTTAGTCGATTAATCACATGAACAGTGACGACAGAACAGATATTTTAGTTCAACGTAAAAATATTTATATAATATTAAGGGCCAATTTTACCGGTTACGGATAATGTTTCAGATAGTAGTATCCTTATTTGCTAGATATTTCTATCTGAGACCTGTGAAACTAAAATTTGTTATTTATCTGCCAGACTAGGACCATATTTCCTATCTGGGATCAGCAAGTGGTGAAACCGGCCATTATATTATATTTTATTAAGCTTCACGCTGTAAATAATATGTAAATAATGGCTTCTGTTAGGTCAGGGTAAGATATAGGCTATAATACATTTTATGTATGTATATATATATATATATATTCACGCTGTAACCCGCACATAGCAGGGTAGGCAGAGGGAACAGTAGGCTCAAGGAACCTAGTGTTAATACACTCCGTTCCCGAGTTTCCGCTTTTCTAGGCATTGCGTGTTGGGTGGCGGAACTCAACGCCGCACTTTTCCTTGTTGTCAGAGCGAAGAAAATGAAAATAATTCAATCCTCCCTATAGGAAATTGAACCCACAAACCGTCACTTTTACAGTCAGACGCCTGTGCCTCTGCGCCACGACGGCGGAACTGGCCCTTAACTTTCAGTGAGACTCGCTGGTATATTACATAAATAGTCCCCGGCCTTATCCCTGTCGAGAACCTGAGAGAACGAAGAGAACGAAGAGCCACACGTTACAATTCATACATACTTTTTCCATCTCTTCCACTGTTTGACCTTCTCTTAAATGCCTCTTATTTCGGGGTCCGTATACGTGAGAACAGTGTAAACGTTACTAGAAGACTAAGACTTGTAGATAAGATAAGAATCCTACATGTTTTCTTTACGATTGAAAGATTCACGAATACCATACGATACCACTTAATAAAACTTGATTAATAAACTAAACTTTGTTGAAGCGAAATGCTCATGTATATTATAACACTATGTAGTAAGATGACATTACGGTTACTGTTATATGTACGAACGAGTAGTCTGCTCGTGCCCCTTACGAGCCTCTATCTCCGGCCCTGTTCCCACGACGCGCGTCAAACTAGGAAGTAATAAAGCTACACCTTAACTGCACATCATTATCGATTGTAACGGCATACATATATGATAAAATTGGTGAAGATCTCACTATCGCAAATACTATTGAGCAGCAAAATTGCTTCGGCAACGCCTTATCGAACAATAAACCCCTGAAAATTTCACGAGGCCCCGTCTTATTATCGTATACAATTTTTTGTGACATAAATTTTTATTAGTTATAGAATTAGTTATAACTATTTAAAAAATTATTATCATCTGATAGAGTGAAACAAGCCGACCGTTAATTTGTATAATAAACGCATATTACAAAAGAGAAACGCCTTAACTATCAAAGATGTTATGTTATATCATTATTTAGAAGAGAAAAAAAATTATGCAGAAAAATCATTATTTATACTCGGAGAACCGAAAAACTAACCATTAATAATTGTTAAATAGTCGAGTTTTATATGAAAGACTTTATATTTAAATGTGTGCATGACAGTCAATAAGATAGTGATACATTTATTCAATTCATTCAACAATTACAATTATTCAACAATTCCACGGAGCGCAAGTTGATTCATCAGAAAAAAATATATACTGACATTTTACTGTGATTGAATGAAACTTACCGAATTTGATATGTTAATCAAATTAAACTAATTTCTACACTAGAAAAATAAGAATAAACAGAGCATGCAGCAAGAGGTTGATGAACTTAAAACAATATTATTTTTCTTGTCTAGCTGCAACTTGCTCCAATTTATAGTTCGTGTGAAAATTTTACATTTATTCTCAGAATGTATAGACATTGATATATGTACAAGTATTGTTTTGTTATACCAAGTAACTGTCATTTTTACCCGATTTGGCTTGACAATTAAAAAAGTACTACCCCAAATACAATTCAAGTGCCGTTTAGTATGTCTCTAGAAATCCACATATTTTGAAACCAATACTTATGTATTGGTAGGATAATGTATGTGGCATATAAAGTAACTAGCAATAGTGCTACATTATTGTTTCTAGTTTAAAAATCTCGATATAACATGATTTATAAGTTTATTTTTTTAGTTAAGGTGATTAATGTATACATTTAAATTAAAAAAAATTAATAAACTTATGTTGTAGAATGGGTACTTAATAGCTATAGGAAATTGGTGTATACTAAACATCTGAATACTCTATCCACTTTATAAACCTAAGTGCGTTATTTTGTTCCGGAGTATACTAAAAGAAATGTTTTATGCTATCTACAATTTCGTCTCCAATTCTCTATGATATATTTTTTAGAGAATTTTAAAAATTGTAGCGTTTGAAGTAATTATTATGACTTTATTATTTTTTAATTTGAGCATATCTATACATAATTAACGGACGCTCACTTGACTATTCATTACTGGCAATTAATTCCCGCGGGTTGCGCTCCGCGGCGCTGAGATCGACCTCGTGGGAAATTAAACTGTGCGGCCCGTCTTGTGCGCCTCCGCCTCCGACTCTCGCCTCGCCTCGCCTCGCCGCCCCTTTCTCACATATGAACACTTTCTCTTGTGAATTTTCTCATTTTTCCGCATGCACTTTGCAATGCCGCTTGCAAGAATGTGTAATTTGTGAACCACGTACAAAGACATTGTTTTCCAAATTAATTACCTGTCGTGAGTTTTCTTTTGTCTTTGTTAGTAAAGCAAGACACTGTTTATTAAATAGTCAAGAAGTAGTGGGTATTAAAATTAGCGTGCGGTTTTCCTTGGAGGTCCTTGTGAGTAGTTCATTAATTATGAAACCTTAATCAGAATTGGACTTTCTGATTTTGATTAAAGAGATAACTCTTAATAATATGAATAAGAAAATTTGTATAATCCAAAGAAAAAAATTGTCTTATTAAGTAATGATACTACTGTTACCTATACAAAAATAATGATAATTTAACATTATTTACATTATGCACACGATATATGTGGCCGGCCAAAGTCAATCAAACCTATCATGGTATATGTTGTACTAGAATTTTTCTCTTGGCACGGAAGAAGTGCGCTGGCGGATGTTGCAACGAACTGTACGGTTGCCGTGAATTGGATCGAATTAACTTAGTTGCGCCCGATTGCGTTGTTACGCATCGATGCTTTAAGAGAAATTGAGGTGTAGGGGCCGTTACGAACGACTTGCAAAAGTTACTGTTTAATTACCAACTGAATAATATTGTCGCTATAGCAACATTTCCAGGAGCTTCGTGGTCTTTATATGTCTTATTTAAGAAATATAAATAAATTAATATATTTGGCATTCAATATTCTTATATTATATCATGATTTATGAATAATGCATCACGAATGTGTATTTGAGGTGAAGTCACGCACACGAAATGTACATATTATATAGTATTACTCCAGCCAAGACGTCCAATTGTCCAGATAATATTTCTTTGACGTCCGTTTATATTTCCCTCTACCCGATGCAATTTAACGTTCACCAAGCTGAAGTTTATAATTTTAATTGGCCACTTTAGCCCTAACTTAAATATTAAAGATTGCTATTCTTAGTGTTTATGCCGAATGTATTTATGTAAATATAAATCTTGATATTAATTACTTGATAATAAAGCTACATACACAGTATAGTCCAGTAACCAATTGTTAACAGTATTGACATCGTTATATGAAGTCTATCGTTCACGGGAATATCAATTAGTCACTGTATGATCGTGTTAGGTTTAGACGGATTACAACCCACCGGGATGGTCGTGCAGGGCGGGAGGGATGTGAGAGCAGTAATTTGTTCATCGCTCGCGGCTGCATAGCACGGCACACCGGAGATAACGCCTTATTGCCAACGCCGCGCCTCCGTCCGCTAACTAACGCTTATTAAACTTCAACAACGCTCCCGCTGATCACTTCTCCTAACCATCTTGTGAACTCTTTAAAGTTAGATTAATCGTTCGCTTAGCCTCGTTGACATAGTTATTTATTTTGTCAATAAAGACGCTTTTGCTTTGTATCTTTAGCAAATTATTTTCATTTATAAATTCATAAATAAGTGAATATTTGAAATCTCTTAACTCATCGCATTAATCGCATCGCATCCGTCATATCAACATTTGAGCCAATCTTCGACCTATGTCAAAGGTTAAATAAAAAATTATACATCCAATTTATAGATATAGTTTATAGATAGATATACTTGGATGGCGTTAGGCCACCGCACAACACGCAGTGTCTATGAAGACACTGCACGTATGTCCTAGATTAATCTAGGTTCTCTCTACCCTGTTAAGTTGAATATCAAATTTATCTAACATAAATTCAACAACAAATATATATTTGTCACCAGTAGAGAGAGTAATTGTAAGTTATAAGTAGTTGTATGTCTAAAATACCAAAAATTGGCGTGATACAACAACGTGTGACACGAACTATGTGAAGAAACAAAGGAAGTCATCGAAATGTTCCCTAAGACAGTCACGCAACCGATTTTATTTCCTTTGAAGAGCGTTATCGCGCGAGTATACTGTTAAATAGAGTTCATTTATTTTGTAATAAATCAGTAATAAGTATCTTAACCAAAGCACAGTATAGTTTCATGTAAAGCAATGTTTTAATATATAAAAATCATTCTAACGTACGGCGCCTATGGGACAATCATTAATATAAAATGTGGTCTCACAACAAGTATGTTGACTTGTAATTCGCAAACTACCATGCAACACGACCTCGCGAAGGCTCTGCACACGCACAATAGCCACTGTTTGCTTGTTCCTGTTATACTCCGTTGTACTGCTACCTCTACATTTATGAGAAATTGCTATACGTTGTCGTGGTCAAGGGGTTGATTAAATTTCTAACCGCGTTTGCGCTTTGGTTGCAATTTCTCCCTCTCAATCCCAAATTAATATATTAAAAATTTGTCGAATAAATCATTGATTTGCCTATGTTGTTATAATTTTAGATTTACTATTTTTCCAACTTTATGACAATAAAATAGATTCACAGGAAAGTTCTGTTTGTTTCAATAAGAAGTAAGTAAATCAGTGGGGATAAAAATCGTAAGAGAAATGGCTTATTGTAAACTCGTAACAACTAACCCTTGCTTATATAAAACAGAAAAGGCTGAAAGAATGTTTCGTTGGTGATAAGATTTTCGAAGACCTCTATATATGATAGCTGGTTCAATTTTTCGTATCGAAACGTAAATTAATTATTTAAAAGTTTCTTAATTATAACAAAATGATTTTATTTTATTCCAAAAATTTTTAAACCGTATTTTCCTTAACTAGTTGAAATTCTACGTCTTAAGATAGAAATCAACAATAAGAACATCAAATTAAAATAATTTATACTCATAGTTAAAGAAAGAAGTAATATATCAAAGCACATAGTATAATTTGCAATTACATACTCTAAAGCTTACATTTCTCTTGAATTCACCAAAGGATTTGCCAGACACGACCCCTGGTGACCGCGAGGATTGTCTATGTCACCATCGGCACCTTTGGGCTTATTGTGGAAACCCAGATTAATGAGATGAGCTTAAGTATAATTTCACCGTATAAAATGAATTATATTACCCATTTTGAAACTTGATTTGTCATTGAAAGTATTTACTTTTAGTGTATATTTATAATATTCTTATTTTTTTATTGAAATTATACTTAACTATACGGTCGTTTTGAAAATATTTTTTAGAAGTGTTTAAATGTTCATCAATTAGTAGGAAAGTTAACGTTTAACACGTAATTGCTCTTCTATTTATTTCAGAAGGCGAAAATTTTTTAACGACTTGTGCGTTTTTTCACTTTAAATGTAACGGGAAAGCTACTTATCTAAATTCACGAAATGAGTACGAAAAAACGTGTAAACATACTTCAGAACTCTGAACCTACAATAGAGCACGTTGAAAGTTAAAGTGTTTCACGTAAACGATCAAATTAACTTACTTTACTAGTTCAACAATAGAAGTAAGCAAACATCGACAGGACTGTTTCAAATTTTCATGTGTGAAATCAAGGCAAACGTGACATTTTACCTTTGTCGATTACATTACTCTACTGATTTGTACCCTTAAATCCCCCTCGAAGTCTATACGAATCATTGATTTTGACCTTTAAAGTTCGCTTTGATATTTAACATAACTAACAAAATATTTTTGAACTAGATATGTTTTTGTATTATGTAATATATTTTTTTTTTACTCATAACTGAATTATTTATATCCTATTATTCATAGCCATATCGGAACCAAGTATACTTAATAGATATACTTGTTTAAACAGTCGAATTCGTTTTAGTTAAGTAGATTGTATTGTTTCACCGTCTGCTTTGTTTTGGTTGGCTTTAATTTATTGTCTATGATATTTTGCGATGTATTCGTATTCTGTATGTTTTATTTGTTTTTTAACTTATTGTATAATACTTTAATAGTTATAATTATATTTCTGAATTCTATATTTATAACACTTTAATGTAATTAATGATAGTTCTGAATGAAACCACTGACAATCGCACTAATTTTACTGTGGCTTTAGATCAGCGTCGCCTAATTAGCTTAGCGTTTGCGTCGGTCTAGAGTCAGCGGGTCAAAGGATTCGCCGCTCATTACAATCCGTGCCAACCTCCTGCCGTGCCGACGCGGGATTGTCGCTAAACGCTTTGAATAAACATAAGCGCTTCGAGTCGGCGAGGCGGATTTACAGCATTGTGAAAGTTTAAATTTAATTTATGATAGAAGAAGTAGTGTAGATAGGTAGTAGAGCATAGTACAAAGTCAGTCACGAAATATACCCGGGCGGACAGTGCGATGCGATGTTCGCGGAAAGCACGATAAGATCGAGGCGGGCACGCTCCGCTGCGCCTCCCACTGCCCGCCGCACCGGTGAACCCCAGCGGATGATTCGTCACGCTGCGTTAATGGCTTAACAACACGCTACCACTTGACTTGTAGTATCTGCAATCGTATATAAGTTCAGACCAACGTTTTACAAACGACTACACGGCTAAAAAGTTTATAATATAGCTTACACTTAAAATGTTGTGAATGAAAGATATGTAAGAATTTAGAACATTATATGTAAATGTAAAAGTATAAATATGAAATATATCAACACTAAAGATACGCAAACAGACATTGAAATATTTCATAGTGTAAGGTTTCCCTGATAGATAAGAGGGATAAGGGGGCACATGGTGTGGTAGTGTAACAAAATATTATGTAGGCGTTAGCGGGCCAGATGGTCCTGTCTCTGATTAAAGTTAATTAACTGAAGCCATTTTCAGAGCCGACGATACAGGGTGCTATTGCGTGTCGCACTGGTACAGTGTTCTGAGCTTAGTGCCACGGAGCATAGCCTTACGTGTACATCGGTCGTCGACATTTCTTTGTTTCTACGTATTTGTAATGTTTTATATAATAAAATATATATTATATTTTTGACATTACTTTGTTAGGAGCAAATGTTTTCAAATGTTAATAATGTAATGTTTTACAAATTGATGTCGTACGAAATTAATTGTCAACGACAGATACGATTCGCAACCTTGTAGCCCAGCCCTATCGATGCCATCTGTGAAATTTATCGCACGCCCGCACGCAGCTGGCGCAATGCCCATAGTCCTCGCGCCCTTTTATCACCGACTAAAACATGCCCGTCGCGTTAATTTGTATACTCTGGCGCGGCCTAGCTAATGAATCGCCCCGAACTGGACCCATGTTCTCATCCCTAGACAGAATAACACTTTACGTCCTGTGAAACGACAACGTGTAAATAAATCGTAAATCATTATGATGTTTAGACAAGACCTTTAATTTTCACGAGAAGCCTATTTTAGTTATGTAATTGGCTAGACTAGATTTTTGTACAATATACTTACATATATAGGTATACTTGGTACGAGGTAAAGCGTGCTAAATAGAGCACACTGAATTAGCTTGAGTGAATCAGACACTCAGGTGAGGTCGCATTCCACGTAACGATCTACCTGTGCGCCCAAAATATCCGCTTCACGCGCACAGTCCGCCCGCCTTCGTGTTTTTACTCACTGTTAAATGTATATCTCTAGAAAAGTATTCATAATATTAAAAAAAAATAAAACGAATGTTCGTTTGAAAGTAGTTCTTACAGCATGTTTATTTTGAGATTGTTCTAGTTATATTTTTAGATTTGATTTTTCATTAGAGCAGGTAAAGTGAGTGTCTACATATCACTTGAAGCAAAAGGTCGTCTTATTTTGCCGTAAACGTTTTCTTCTTTTTGTTTGGTTCACCACTTAATTAGGTACCGGTCGTAAAACTGTCTTCCTCATCTTATATTTACCGCGTTTGCCCTTTTTATTATCCGATTACATAGGCCGCGCGTTTGCAAAGCGTTCTGTAACGCGAGGGGAGCACTTTCATTTGTTTCTTCAGAAATTGCTTGAGACGATCTTGTAGCTCTTTTAAATCTAAATGAAACAAGCATTCATGAACATACAATAAAATATAATTAGTGAACGTTTTTGTACTGTTCATTTATAGCTTGGAGGGGATAATTAATGTTTTCACCGATATGATTACGGTTGGTCAGGCTTATCAGTATAGTCCTTTGGGTAAAATTTATTCTACAAGTTGCTATGTTATGCACCATTCGAATGTACATTTTTGAATAAAAGAAATTGCCTCTATATAAGAGAAAATATTATGAATAGTTGTTTTTGATGATCGGATATAACGTCGCGCAAAACTCGTCGAGGATAGCTTGGCGTTGCAATTAGCAGGGTACTCGACTCGTCGCTGCAAACCACAGCTCGGAATCCACTTGTGTGTCGCCGCACAAATTAAAACGCTCCACTCGACCTGATCGTACTCAAACACCAATTCGTTTATCCAATGAATCATTTAACACTTTTTTTTAAAGGATATACACATGGTGAACTACGAAATTATATTACTTAAATAATTGCGAACACAAAACAATTTTACTTTTTTTACTTTTTACTGTTCTATATGAAATGTAAATATTTGTATGATTTATTCAAGGAATTGGATAAGTACTAAGTGATTATTTTTATTTCATTAGTATTAATATTTAAGTAAGGGTAGATATTAGTATATTAATGAATATGTGATTATAATTAACATTCGTTATTAATATTAGTATTACAATAAAATATTCATATATGTAATAATTGTTAATTTTAATAAAATATTGTGTTATTTAATATATATTGTGTTAAATAATACTCTAGTGTGAAGAATGGTAGCACTAAAAGATTGGTTGTTGGGTTCGTCGGAAAGCAAAGTGAAGTCCCACGGGCCAGCCTCTTTGTAATTGAGAGCGCCTGCGGGCCGATAATTGTGGCTGCCCG
Organism: Dione juno; assembly: GCA_037127375.1. Lineage (NCBI taxonomy): Eukaryota > Metazoa > Arthropoda > Insecta > Lepidoptera > Nymphalidae > Dione > Dione juno. The sequence continues at coordinate 626,999 of JAXRJS010000009.1, read as the reverse complement.
AGCACCCGCGAAGGCACGCGCCGTCCGCCCGTACTCCCATCCTCTGAGTCACGTAAATCATGCCCGTTACTCTCCATTACCTCATAATACCTAATTGACTGGAAAGGATTTTACCACTTCGAGCAGCTTTTCCAATCTTTATTTTTCTTTTATATTCATAACTTCACCTATAAAAGAGTAGCGCATTTAACGATACACCATCGCACAACAGCGCTGCTGTTTTAGTAATTCATATAGAGTGCGTGATTTAAATACATAAAATATTATTATTATTATAAAATAAATTTATCGTTAACAATTTGATTCAAGGCGGAAAATTTCACTTTTAGGATATCAAAGTTAAAGTACCCCACTTGTCAAGAGAAAGTCATGGATGTCGTAAGAACATGCAAGCTTTTTTATACAACAATACGTTTCTAAAATTTAAAGGTGTGTATTTAATCGCGATAGGTAAGTATAAAGTGCACAATATGCGTTGCGCGGATCTTCCTAATTTAAAACAAAATTACTTGAATGACAAAAAATAGAATAACAACTACATATATGAACGCTTACATAGTGTCAAGAATTTTGTGGCACAACAGGATTATGAGGCGTTACGTCAGTACAGGGGGCGGTGCCGACGTAAAAGCATGTAGATCGCGAAATTGATTGCATGTTATCAGATGGGGCACGGGTTCTTCGCTAGCGTTTAATACGGGCGTCGGACGTTCTGCACGCGATCCTTTGACAGGAGATCGCCCGCGCCCTCACAGAGCGTGGTAATTACCGAGCACCGTGTGCAGCGGCGACGTCGCCGCTCTCTATTCCCGAACGACGCGGTAATTACTGCGCGCACCTTATTCTTGCTTGTCTGACTTAACAAACATTACGGATATCCTTGGTTCCACGTAAACAAAATAAACACAAATAAGTAGATCTTTCGGAAACATACAAAATTTAAAACATACTAATTTATTACCTTATTGTCCGTCTGTCAAGACCATTTTCTCAAAATCGTGTGGTGCTATCAAGCTGAATAAAATTAATACGAAATATCCAGATTGGTGGTTAGTCGGAGCACAGAAAAAATCAAACTTAACTTAACGCACTAATGTCCCAAAGAAAACATTACAAATTTAACTTTGTAATTCATTTCATACAAAATGAGTGCGTTCGACCACAAATTTAAGTTTGTGGAGTCTTATTAATTGTACTTCATTGACCTAGACTTATAAAATTTAACAAGAGGTGAGAACTTACAGTGTAAATAAAGAAAAATATCTGAAAATTGGTAATTTATAAGTTCAACACAGACAGACATCATTACAATCTTATTTGCCGTTCATTTCATACAAAATATACCTACAAACATGAAATTGGTACGGAAACCTCGGTGCGCGACTACTACTCGCAATTGGCCGAGACCTAGTGTTACTGTACCGCTTAAACTTAGATAATTCTATTAGTTTTGCTAGATACACATAATAAAATAGTAGTTTATGCTGCTTGAATAGTACTTATTTAATAAGAAACGTTACCACAATAATTTATTAGTTCAATTAATATTCATTAAATATTTATTTTATAAGCCGACAATATAAAAATAAAAAATCTGTTAATCTTTACTAAATATATACGTTGTGGGGCAATGACACAGCCTCTGCCTGCAAACGCGAAGGTTTTTGGGTGCGATTCCCAGTCGGGCAGAAGAAATAATTTCATTATCATCGCTCTGGCAACAAGGCAAACAGCACGGCGTTGAGTTTCGCCCCTCAACACGCAATGTCTCGAAAAGCAGAAAGCGGAAAACGGAGTGTCTTAAAACTAGGTTCCTTGAGCCAACTTCTAACTCTGTCTTCCCTGCTATGTGGGATACAGCGTGAAGCTAAAAATATATATTTCTAGAATTTATAAAAAATACCGAATAGTAAATCGAAAAAGTTTTATGATTTGTTAAAAGTAACTGTCGCAATTTGATTAGACCCAATGGGTTGAGAACCGCTAAGAATCGCGCGCGTTCGGTTGCGCTAATTGCCTCGCGAAATATAGAAACAATGACAAAACTTGGGCCCGCTCGGTCGCTTCAGCTCTCGACCCTCGACCTCCCACTTTTTATTTAAAATTCGTTTACCGGACTCGCAGATTGTTATTCAGCCGAGTCGAGTTTGTCCGTCTGACGTTATGAAAACAAGAATAAACTTAATTATTTTTCTATTTTACCTGAAGTCTTACGACAATTATAAACTTATTACATAACAGTTTTCATCAAGTGATTTCCCTTGTTATTTTACGAAAATAGAGTGCCCAGCAGATCTTATTAAGATTATGTAAATATATGTTGTGATCGACAGTTTAATAAGCTTATCGGCGAATATAGTACTGGGAGAAGAGTGGCGTTCAGCTCGTAATTGATAGTGACATTTGATGGACGTGCAACAACGCGTACTGCACCGCTTGGGACTTTACCATATGATGTTTCAACAAGAACAAAAAGCTTGAAATCTAATAATAAAATCTCATTACAAGTCATGTTCAATTTGTGTAAACTATTACACATTTGTATAATATAAATACCAGTTTGTGTAATAAAATACATCAAATCTTAAAAATCTGAATTGACTTATCCAAATGTTTATAAAATCATTAACTTACTGTATAGTAACTTAAATAATTTTCATAACCATCGGTCGCAACATTATTCATTGTTTCAGCATTCTATCCACAATATGCTGTTGACATTGCTGTAAAAACAAACTCACCTACTCAACCTCAAGCTTACCTCTGCAAACTAAGGCCGCTCTAAACTTTTAAGGTCTGTCTAATAACGCAAGGAATTTGAGGGTCCCCCATTGTTTGTTCTCTCTTCGTTTACCGAGGTGATTTGATGATTTTGACTTATTCAACTTGTATGCTGTGTTGGTTTTACTGTTAAAATTATTTACTTGCTATTTAATGGACGCATTTAAGCAAAACTGCTGATGATATAAACTCAACGTAGTGCGGATTTTAGTTTCACTATCTGTTGATAAGTGAAACTTGAATATATCTCTTGTGAAAGCCGTATTACTAGTCCGCAGCACTGTTTTTTTAAGATTATTATATATATTACAACGTTTATTTAGAAACAACGTCTATATTATTATGACTTTATTTTGTCATTTATATCATTACAAGGAATTGATATAAAAGCCATTTCTGAAATGCTACAATAAAACGTAACGGTAGTAAAATTAAATATCATCAAAAATGGAAGCGAGTTTTATGCACTATTAAGAGATATTGTATGAAGTATATATAGGCACGAACGTATGTTCCTCACATTCAGAATGCGAGGTGAGAGATGTTTTTATTCGAGCAACACGTTCTCGGACGTCGGTTGGCAGCGATGTGTCGTCCTCCCGCGGGACACTAGCCGTACTTCCGAATGGAGATATTTATAGCCGCCCCAGAAGCCGCCGTTACCTAATGTAACATTTTATGGTAGCCCTTATTACGGTTCACGCCACCCTGTCTTCCACTTCATGTAGTACTTCTTATTTGTAGATCTGTAATTTTTTTTATGAAAAATTTGTAAATGTATTTGCCCCAAATATTAAATTTTGTTAGAGAAGGTTGTGGTGGTCACTACTTAGTCGCTTGTGGGTCACAAAAACGCCACGTGGAAGATATTCTTTGCGGCAATCGTAAATCGGGTAGGTCTCAAGGGTGAGCCGGGTGTGAGGCCTCCCTTCTACTTCTGCGCACCGCATACGCTAATCGCTACACCCTCGATACCGACGCCTGTTTCTCCTGTGCATTCCGCGTAATGGCCGCGAGAAAGCCTCCTTTGTTGCGCTAGCGATTTGTTACATCTCGCCGCACTGTTCTCAGATACCTGCTTTGACTTTCGTAATTGTTCTTTAAATTCGGCGGTTTTATTGTTCATAAAATGCTTTGTCACACAAATCTGTTTAATCGTCCTTCATTAGACCTACGTAATGAACTTTTGTTAATAAATTAAAATCCATTAGTGTCTTATATACAAGTATAAGAGCTGATCTACCTATAAGAAGTATACGATTATCTTAAAACCAGGCTTTGTTTTATATAACGAATATTCAAAGAAAATAAACTTGACTTTAAAAGTTACAAAAAACAAATATACTCTCGAAATAAATGTTTGATTTACAAAATATTTTATTCAATAACAAATGTATAAGAACAAGTGTAAATTAAGCCGTAAGCGCCACGCTCTGATGCTTCTTCGGCTATTCAACTTGCGTTACAGCTCTGATTGCAGTTTTCTGATTATGTACAAACACTTCCTCAAAAACTTTACGTATATTGACACCTTCAAATAGGAACATTTAAATTTAATGATATTTTATATTTCAAATAACATTGAAATTATGTTATTGTTTGTATCTATATCTGTATTAGGTTTTACGTAATTATAAAAAAAAAATAGTAATTGTAAGAAAGTTTCATATGTTCTAGTATTAATTTACTATTAAAATATAAATTCTTTTCATAATAGTTATCACAAATTAACTATGTTTCTATGTAGTGGTTGGTATATGTTAAAATAATGATACAGTTCCTGACATACTTTGCTTTGTGACAATTTTCGTAGTGAGGGGCTACTTTCGTACCCCATGATGACTGCGGCCGCTCGTTACTGTCTTGCCTTGCGAAAGGTTTTTCTGGTGTTTGTCACTAATGATGCCACAAATAAAATTCGAACAATGTACATATAAAACGTGCTCAAAGATTATTTTATTTCTATATTTTCGACAAATATAATACATATTTATATGTAAAAGTTAACGTATAATTTTTATTTTCCCGCAAAATCTGTATATGATGCAAATAGACTTTTTACTTTGCACCACCATTCTTCCAAGCGCATTGTTCTTCGAAATTGCTTCGCGCTGGGGGCAGCGCTTGTAGTTCTTGCTGTTGTTGTGCTATTTATTTGTAATAACAACAGTAGACTACCAACTATAACATTTTATTGCTAACATTTAATCACAAGTTAATTAAAATAAAATTTGTAAATATTGTTTTATAATTTTAATATTTTATTTCTTAGATAAATATTTACATCAAATTATTTTCAATTAAAAATTCGGATGCAATTGCATTTTTTACAAAGCAAATAGATAGCCGATAACTGATAAAATGATAGTGTGTTTAGCTTTAGTTGTTTACTCGACAGCGGTAAAAGGTTTGCAAGTCCCTCGCGGCGCGGGCGCGCTTGTTTTCATTTCGTTATTTACTTTTAATTTGGTAGCAAGCGGATGATGTAGCAGGCGGAGTCGCGACGTGTGAATAATTGAGCTGTTGCATTGCAATGATTCGATATAGCTGAGTGTCATATGTGAAGTAATTTGCGTCTGAAAAATATGCTGATTATTTATTTGTTTTTAACGTAAGACAAAGGTTCTGTACTTTGAAAGAGCTGAAGAAAGAAAAGAGTGCAAGATTTTTGTGAGTGGGAAGTTATTAGAACAAGTGAATGAAGTGGTATATCTTGGAACTATGTAAAGTAGAGATGGAAGATACGAAATGGATGGTAGCAAAATGAACGGTGCCTTAGCTGCATTGTTAAGACGGCGACGTTATTTTATATTATTAAGTTCTCGTGCCGACGCCATTATATGGCAGTAAAATTTGAGAAGCATGAAAGAGAGATGAATTCTGTGGAGATGAGATCTCGTCGCAGAATATGCGGAGTCAGTTTAAAGGACCGAATCTCAAACGAAGAAACACACAGAATGTTAGATAAGAATAGTGAGAAAAAAGAAGAACATGCTCAGATAGTTTGGGCACGTCAAGAGAATCAGTGATGCAAGAGAGGTAAGGAGATACTTCAGTCGACTAGTAGTAAGGTAACGTAAAAGCATGAGGACTTTCGGAGGGCACTGAAGAAGAGGTTAATGATGGTGGACGAGGCGAAAGAGGTATGTAGGGAGCGCTACGTTCTCTCTGGCTACCCCGCTAGTAATAAGGCGTGAAGTTATCTGTGTGTATATAAAAGATATTGACACTACATCAAATGATATAGCGTTATTTCCCTTTTTTTATAAATTAAACTAGTGGCGTCTTTTCTCCCGCAGTCAAATGGAAATAACTAAGAAGGATGTAAGACACGTTCGAAGTGGCCGAAGTAAGTCTGAAACCAGGTGTACTGGGTTACATTGAGACAATTATCGTTACATAAATCTAAAAAAAAAACTTTCCTCGATAAATACACTATCCCATACAAAAATAATTTCAATTCGAACCAGTAAAAAAGTATATGACCCATTTATTTATTTTTACCTTGTTGGTTTCTCATGCGTAAGCAATAGAAAAGACCAAAGATTAGCTTATGTATACATTATGTACACTTTGTTACACTAATTTGAAATACAATATGAAAAGGACATTAATTAAGAAATATAGACGGGTTTTTACTTGTATTTAGCAGTAACTTTTTATTTAACTATATTTAACCATATGCAAATCGTATTTACTGTCGGGGCTGTGGCGCGGCACTGCTTCGCGTGCTACAAAACATTAGGTCGTGGACAGGACTGAAGGTTCACAGGGGTAGCTTATTGTCTTGCGTCATTAATACTATAGTTTATAGGGAATTAATTTCTGCTGCATACAAACTCAATATTTATTTGTAGTTAAAATTATTACACCATATTAGATAAGTTTTATTACTTATTTAGCATGTTAAGTAAAATATCTATTATTAATATAAAATTCATATCTAAACTAAAATGTGATTACTATATGACATACGTATAAAGATACAAATGAAAATACATGTACAAAAAGATGCTTTTAATGTCGTCCACGGCCAATATACTGAAGTACCTACTACTACGCATCGTAGCTGTGAACGAGACATCGAACTTTTACAATATTTTGTCATATATGCCTCAAGAGAACATTCTTATAAATTGGATTTAAGTTGGAATCACTGTTGGTGCGTTTGTTTTTATTTATGTTGTTATTATAAATTTTATATAAGGAATAGCATATACAAGCTTCAATGACAGAAATTTGGAATGTTTAATTAAAATACACCTTAAGTAAATATATATGGTAGTTATAGCTCTGTTTGAACGAATTTGGTTTCTGAAATTTTAATGCATGACGTTTCGACAGAATCCTAAATTATTATTCAAAGTTAGATAATTGTTTGGAAGTTTGTATACTAAGACGAAATGTTTTATTTATTCAATGAAGAGGGATTTGGGAGCGGATCACGTGTCAAGAGATACCTGAATCATTGCCGCGTGTTTTCTCTATTCTTTTTGGCAAAGAAATTTAATTTACATTGATTGTTCTCCATCATCTGGTTTCTGTTTACTTAAACATGAAATATAATATTCTCTATAAATGTTATATTTTTACATATAATTATAATAGTAAATTTATAAATATACCTTCTTTCAGGTATTTAGTTTTTTCTGTTGCTACAGGTTTCATGTTATATTCATAAATATATTTTATTGATAGCGATTTCATTATGTCTATTATCAGCCATATCTAAGTTTTTCTTATTGTAAAGAATTATGTCAATGGCACGTACCTATTAAACGTACCTCTAAACTCATTCTTTCAGTAGAAAGGAAAAAGGAAACAGCGAACTTAACGAGTACGTCAAGTTCAAAGTTCAAATTCATCCAAGATCTAAAATTTCCACTCGGAATTTAAATAGTTATTTATACAAAATATTTAAAATTATTGTAAGATACCTATTATTAAAAAACTAATTTTGACAATATTTTTTTTTTACATAGTACAAAGTTCAGACGGGTCTTCTCTTTGAATTTCATCATCAATGGCGTTTCTTAAAAAAATACTTATAATATATAACAACAAATAATATATACGTGACATTTTGAATTCTGGTACTTTATATACATGATAGTAATACATGAAATAACTGTTATTTAACCGCCTCTACAAATCTTATATTTGTAGAGAATTTTGCCAAATTCAACAAATAAAGCTTTATATGTTAAAAAAAATTTAAAATAATACGTCATAAAAAAAAAGTTTAAAATAATAAGTCATTATTTTAGTAACGACTTCTTAGCCAACTTGTAAGTCTTACAAAATTAAGTAAGCTAAAACAAAATGATTTTAGCTTTATTTATTTTACTTTTAATTTGTTATCTTTGGGACATTCTCTGTAATGTATACATATGTAGATTTGCCATTATAAGATGATTTATGGAATAAACAACTTAGTTCATGACTATATTTGACGATAGAGGAGAAAGCAGGCTGAAAGTGTTGTATCCAGTGTTGTCAGTGAATGCAGGACGGCTGCTGCAAATACGTTGTTTGTTGTCGAGATAGTGGGCGGCGCATGAGGGGCGCGGGCAGCGGCAGCCGTGGCAGGTGAGCGACGCGGCAGTTCCGCGATTCTCGCTGTTCGAATGCCACGTACCGCGCGATATGTAGCTCCAATTCGCGTTCGCACGCTGTGAAGTGATTTTACGTGAAGTGCAATCTGCCAACTGTTTGCTGATACAGCTATCTAACAATAATGGTTGTACTCGAGGGTGGTGGTGCGCTCCTGGAGCCAGCGCTAGCCCTGGACGGCGCAGCCGCTGCATGCCTGGAGCGTGCATATGCACAAGCTGATGTTTCCTTGAAACTTTTACCAAAACGTTATATTAACCTCCATCAGTGGTTATCCCCTGTGACTACGTCGGTTACGGCTGCTGCAGCGGCTGGAAAGGATCTCAAACTACAAATTGTAAGCAAAACAGCTCACTCTTGGTTATTATGAACTTATAATAACAGTTTTTGATAATGACTTTAAAAAGAAACTTATCAAATGTATATTTTCAGATGATGTTTATCTGACCTTAAAAATTTTATTTGTTTTCTATCAGGCTGTAATAGGTAGTGTACAAAAAATAGGTTTTAGATTCTCACAGTATCCCACGCATAGTAGGGAGTAGTTAGTATGAACGGCGACTTTCTTTACATAGTATATTATACGAAAAAATATAAATTATTCCATTTAAATAAAATGAGCACAATTTTAAAATATTAATTATTTCATGTATGCATGTTTTACTTTATAGTCAAATTTTATTTGGAACTTGTGCGTACACATTTTTAACGATATATATATATATATATATATATATATATATATATATATATATATATATATATATATATATATATATATATATATATATATATATATATATGCTCTATTTGGGGATTATTTGATGAATTATAATTACTTGAAAATATAATATTTTATGTACTTTTCCACTACTGCTTTAAACCTTTTCAATTTGCAATACTCCCATTACCCGGCCGCACGCGTCGCAGTCGTCGCTGTATCGCGTCAGCCGATCTTTGCCGTATTCATTTCTACGACCTGAAAACGCGCTAAATGTAGATATACTTCCAAACCGCTTCATAGAGCTTTTTGAGAGTTTGTGTTTACATACCAAAAGTTACATTACTCAAATTCAATTTTGTTCTTGATTTAAAAGTTATTTATGGCAGTTTCAAATCCAGTGTTGTCTATATTTATTAATTCGGACCTCGGCCCTATAAGGACCCCATTGGAAATAAAATGTCACAGTAATTTTATTAATACTCATTATAAAAGAAACACTAAGAGTAATAAGACTATGCAAGAAAATTTTGCTTAATATTGGATATTAGTAAGGGGAAGTCGTCCTATGTATGAGTCTCACCCGCTCGTTTGCAGCAACGCTCGTTTATTTGCGCCTTCCTAGCTCTTTTGTTATGCCCTGTCGCTTGTGTCTGCTTTGAAAAATTGTAATGCAGCAGCATTGTAAACGAGAGCCGAAGCGATTGTACGCTACACGCACTTCAGTTGTGGCTACTAACAGTACAAGTTAACTATAAATGACCAGCATATGTAAAAAACGTAAAACTATCAATTGGAAACTGAATGTTCTGCTAGTTTAATGTTTATGTTATCACTTAATATAGCCATAGCAAGGCATTGCTAGTTACTAGGAGTAACATTCTATAAGAAATTTGAAAAAGAAAGTATTTTTAAGTGTTTTGTCTTGGAATAAACTTTTTAAATATAATTTAACAATATTTACAATAAAAAAATATTTGGATTTAAGTTCAGTTATGTTTTAATGATATAGATTAATTTGCATCTAACGCGTGTCAACTTAACGTATAGCATTATGGGTTAAAGGCATGTTACTTTGATACATATAAAGTACAACCCTGCAAAGAGCCGAGAAACGCGAAGGTGAAGGCGGAGCACTAGGGCCGTAGAATACATTAGCCGTCACGTAGCCGGTGCTGGCGTCCGCTATGTTGTAATATATTTCACTTGCGGTCATTTTCGACAATTAACCACATAAAATGAGTGAAATTATGCATGCGGTCGACGACGGCATATATCACGTCCAGTTACAGGGTACTATACGTACCCACCTGTATATTCATTATTCAAAGAAATGTTTCGCTCGGCCATGCCGCGTCCGGAAGCTCAGGGCTCTGTTCATGTGATTGATGGAGAGCTCTTTTATTTTTCTGTTCTTTTTTGGTTTATGCCAAGTTCGCACATTTCTTATTTCTTTATGCTTGAATAATTAAAAATACTCCCTAACAATTTTCTGTATATAAGTTCACATTAACTTTATTTGAATGTCAAGCGATTTGTAATATGATTAAGGTAAGTTACGAAGGGATTAAGGCACTATAAAGTATAATATAAATCCTATCTAGCAAGGTTTTGCCCGATTCAACTGGACCTCTCAAACCGTCGGATTCATTTTCTCTTGCAATTTCCTACAATTTCCGGGCAACGTTTGGTACACTGACGTGCTGGAAAATTATTTTCCTGTGGATAATACTCGTGTCACGGTAGCTCTTCAACCGGGAATTTAAATATTTATAGCATTTACCCACATCAAACTGACAGTACTGATGAGAATTTTAATTACACTATAATGCAACATTGGTATATAGTTAAAGCTTAATTAAGTTTAAATTTTGTGAAAAAATATCACCAACTTCAAGTTCAAGCGCGAGATCAATGTCCTCAATTGAGCTGCTCATTATACAACACGCAATAGCTCTCGATACGCGCACATGCCTTTGGACGGACATAAGAGCATTCTATTTGATAATCATTATTGTCTTATATATGTACGTTGCATTACATATCTGCTGAATAACATTTATTTACTTTGTTTCTTTATGATATTTTTTTACTGTTATGATGTATCTGATTTTTGACGTATACGTAAAACAATCTGCATTGCAAAATTGTTAAATTAAGAAGTGTGCTCATTTTGATCTGATAGTACCTTGAGGTGTGTATGAATCAGTAGACGCATGCTCACCGGTGTAGCGGCGATAGTTTAAGAATAGCGAGTGTGCTATTTAGGAATCCTGAGCGTTTGTTTGCCAGCAATATGTGTCATTGTTAACTAATTTAAGTAACAGCGCCTGCCAGCTGTTACGACATGAAGATGTGCAAAAAGGTGCGAAGGAATCTACAAAATATACACATAAGTCACTTTTTGAGATGATAGTAATTTTATATTCACCACGAAGAGATACATACATTTTGACTACGCAAAACTACTATTTATAATATCATTTAAGATTACGAGCATAAGTCCTGCAAACATAAATTCATAAATATTAATTTATAATTTTTTTATTGCTTCTCCATTATTGTTGGTTCTATTTCCGCATGTAATAAGAAAACACATTTGTTTCTTTTTTATTTTTTTCTAATAGGGGACTATATCCTTTATATAGTAAATACAATTATCGCTATTTACATCTTTTCCTTATACAAATAAGCAATTTGTATGCACTGAACTTTATAACGAGCTCAATAATGAGTGTTTTAATTTTTTAGTGAGATGGGTCGAGCTAATAATATTTTATTAATTAATGCGGAGCGAAGGTTGCACTGTCCAATGGCAGGCGACATTATCGTTGGAGAGTTGCGTAAACATCACAATGTAAAACACCATACCGTTTAGTCAGTTAATTAATTGCTGTTACCGGGACTCCGAGAGTGCAGAACGAGCGGCGGTTGTCGTGAGCTCGTTATGGAAATAATGAGTGCGATCGGTGCGCAGCCACTGCACAAGTTATTGTCGACTTGCCCTGCAGGGTTGCAGCACCCCTTTTTATTATTTGTTTTACCCACTTTACTAAGTTGATTTTTATTGCTTGAAGTCAAACTTATATTAATATTTAAATGCAATTTTAAATAAATCATACATTTAATTTAATCAACTTTTATGATAATCTATTTATTGAAGTCTACTGCTGTAAATTCTATATGCAATAGTATTCCTTTTCTGAAATTAGTCGTGTGACTTGATTTTCAAGGCACGGATTTGCATAGACGTTGCTTATTAAGGTAAACTTTCATGAAATTTGTGATTGACATACCTACATTGACACAGTAACGAAATATAGTTTCTTTTTTCTTCAATTTAATATCTTAATCTTGTAAAAGGTTTTTATCGCACCAATAATGGCAAGCAACGCTTACAATTAATATAAAACACTTTTCCTTAACAGACACATACGGAGAAAACCAAATAATTTACAAATATTTATCGGTTCATTTTAAACTTATAATTCATAATCTTCTTAAACAAAAATAAAATTCAATATTACCGTAATGGATTTTTACTAAACAGTTTTAGGTTAATTTTGCTCGTGGGTACCATGCTGATTAGATAGACAAATTAAATAAAAGTTATTTCGCTTTCCACTTTCTACTAATTTTAGGGATATTAGATATACAGAAGATGGCTTTCATCACATTTTGTCCCGAAGAAAATCTAATCGAAAGAATATTTTCAATAAAGATCTATAAATCTAATTTATCTTTTTATTTATTGTTGTTAATAACTTGTTATACATATTGTACATACTACACATATTGTAAATTGCGTAGATCCTGATGCTCTGTACGCCATGCGTCTTGTAAGTACTAGTATCCTCAATGGATACAACTAAGGTAGCACGAAAGGAGCAGATTCGTCGGAAGCTCGGTTTTATTGAGGTCATGTGATTGAAGCAACGTACGAGACGTGTCACTTGATTTAATTAAGAGCCGCTTTTCCACCTATTTCGTAAACCTTGCGTCACCGGGTAATTTCCCAGCAAGTAATTCCAGGAGAGATTTATTTCAATATTGTGACACCGTCGTGTAACCCCTTTCTTACCTAGTCATTTACATGTACTTCCGTTATTAAGAAAATTACTTCTGTATGTCATGATTAACTTGATCCAACAATCTATCCACGTAGTCACAGTATAAAAGCTATTATTTGTCACTTATTATTATTATTTTGCAATTATTTGTATTATTTAAATACAATTTGCTTTTCGTTCAAAACTCTACAAATAAACTAAGAAAGTGTATAACATGTACAATGAATTACCCACTGTTAACAATTTTGATGGCTCGACGAAAAGGGTAGGATAACGGATAAGGTAATTCTTATAAATCTTTCCCTGATTGCACTGTCTACCAGAAATAGTCATCATATCTCACTGAAGCTTTTCTAACTTCATTTTTAGTATAACAATATGTTGTCTTATTAAACCAGATATATTTCTAGTATTACTCCATCAAATTATTTCATACAAAATTTAACACATTTTGATTAATTCGTACAAAAAATTACGGACTATTTATTCTCAAAGTTTCAAGTAATAAGTTAGGGTATATTTCTATTTTGGAATAAAAATTACGGGAAAAAGTGTCTGAAGATAATTAGGGGAGATTTTGGTGAATTTCAGTTGGCGTCTAATGCGCTACTCTTGTTGGCCGTCATCACGCGTCGCGGGAGAAGTTCGTTATTAATTCATCGCTTCTCAACTTGGCTGCTTTTACTTGCATTACCTTTTCTCTTCGTGAACAAACGGCCGTTATAGACGATAGGCTTTATGCAATAGATTGCTATTTCTGTGGGATGATATTTCTGTGAACATAATTTTTGTACATTTCTTTAATTACACATCGTACATATTAAGTATTATGTATATATATCTGTTGAAAAAAGTTCAAAATCGTGAGTCTAAATAAATCTTACTTACATTTATGGTGAACCACAATCGGCAATCACATAAAGGCCAAAAAGCGTCCACGCGACGTTGATTGTGACATTGTCTGATACGGGTGGAAGCCGCAACGGCCGCGAGCGCGGGTGTACGGCATCGGGGCGCATCGCGGCTGCCACCCGTATTTGTGATGCAAATTGTCGCGCCCGCCGCGCTTCACGCCTTACCTGCTGCATCCAGTGCAATTATTATGAAAAATATTCATTTGTCCGCTTTTAACCTTCATTACTATGGAACAACTCTTTCTACAATATAGGATTACGACGAAATCATACTAGAGTATAAGTATGCACGTTTAATAAATATATGTGCAAGTTTTACTTTGCTTTGCTTGCTTTTTATTAAGTAAAACAATAGTCATTTTTATCTTTGAACAATAATAATGGGAATTCAATAGCAAATCTCTATTTGCCAGAAGTTCGTGTGAAGTTTCTTGTGAATCTAGAGTCTCGATAACTCGCTTGAACGGTATCAGATTTCAAACGATTTCGCAAAACGAATAAATAAGAACGGAGGCAAGAAGCGTGCGGTGAAACTGAGTCAAAGTGTAGATATTAGAAACGCTCCGATTACTGCGCTATACGGCAACTTGCGGACGTACCTATCGTCATTATACAAATTCAGTATAATTTGACTAACTGTGGAAATTAGATCTCATCCAGGTTATTATGAATTTAATATAATTTAACTCTTAATTTTTTTAAGTGGCGATATGGTATGGTTTTAATTTAAAAATGATTAAGTGGTGATGTTACAGACACGAACACCGGTACCGCTGCCGGCCTGACCGCGTTCCACTAACGGTATCCATTCCGAAGTATTTCTCCGGCGCGTGGCACACTTAACGCCGTACATTCACCTTTACCATCTTACTGTCTCCGTTTAACAAACTCTCATCCTAACCTTATAGCGAGAACGAGAATTTAAGAACCATCCATAACTTACGAATATTCGAAGTATAATCTCTATATGTTTATTTTGTTTCTTATTATTAAAATAAATAAACTCAATTAAGAATACCGTTAGGGGTCATCGTACCAATATCTAGATACAGTTACTTAATAAGAGAATAGTAAAACTACTGTTAAATATATACAGGTTTTATTTATATGAGAAAAATTTAAACTTACATGGCATTGTTTTACCAGATCATTAGTATCAAATGCATACATCAGTGACATATACACACACACATATATATATATATATATATATATATATATATATATATATATATATATATATATATATATATATATATTTTCACATACAACTTTCATATGAACTTATATATTAGAAGCACTTTTATTTTATTGTTTAGTAACGGAAAAGAGAATTCAAACAATATATATTATATATATAATTTCGGTTACGTAAGATTTATTGTTCTCCAAATGAGTCTAAATTAAAGTCCATGTGGGTGAATTATTGGTTTTACAAATATTCGTACAGTGCTATACAGCGTAGTAACGTTTTCTTGCGTGCGTGTGATTACTTTGCTCGTATTGCTGTGTAATATATTCATATTTTCACCACCTTTGCATCCTTAATATTTCGTTTGCTCCTTTTCCTCCTATTACTGGACGGGTGGTTATTACAAGTTTTGAATTCACTACTTACTACAAAACTATGCAAATGTACAAATTTTGAAATATTGTGTATCAACAAGGTGTTTTCCTGGTCTGGTTGAAAGAAAGAAAGTCCGTAGATAGTTTTTTCAATCACTAATATTCATATATTAGTGATTGAAAAAGCTTTCTAGGTAATCAGACAAGAAGGAGGATATTTTCCTTTCTTGCTGTCGAAAAGATCTCATCAGCCTACAAATATTTTCGCAAATCGACATTGCTAAGCAAATACTACAGCACATATGTAACGTATCGATTTCATTTGCTTTTTGTATACGCTTGGGTTGCCTTCGTGTCTGCCACATTTAATCTGCAAATGGCTACATTTTACAGACAAATATTTTATCCTTAAAATGTCTTAGATATAAATGAATATTTTAAATCATCATCGTGTTGCAATACTTTAATATAAGAAACTTTATTTTGTTAAGTTCTATCATCAAAATTACATATTTTTGACACTCCTAGATATTTTTATTGTTATATAAATATTTCATATATATTTATTTTATTTATGTACAGTCAAATAGATTTATATATTATAGTTAGTTACAAAGCTGTATGACGGATATAATAAAATTGGGACACATTTTGCCCATAAAATAATTACGTGACTTGATAGGCACGCTTAAGTTTAATTTTTTTTATCAATTTTCATTTTCATCATCATTCATGTGATTAGTTCAGTTTTACTTGCAAAATTGATTCAACATTAAGTTTAAATTTTATTATTTGGTATTTTTTTTTACGTTTTTAAGCGATTTTATTTATATTCTACTTGGTAGTTATTCCTAATTTCATATACGCCTGTTTATGTTGTATTTATAAATTTTGACAAGATTTTTAGAACACGATTAGCATTAAATTTTATATGTAAACTGTTTGACAAACATATAAAGTATACCACAAATGTTGCAAAAGTGAGTGAAGTGGTTGCCTAGCAACGTATTGAACCTATTATACAATCTATAGTTTTTGAAATTATTAGGTGGTCCAATCAAAGACCCGGTCCAATGATCGCAACCTTCCCCTACATCTATGCAAGTTTAAAAAAAATAGTATATTTTTGTTTCGTATCTTATTTTTAGGATTTGTAATTAAAAGAGTACACTATATTTAATTGTCATATTGCAAAAACAAAAAATATTATATACACACTTATATTATCAACAAGCTGAGCGTACAGCACCTTAACTCGAAGAATTGACCAACTTATCGTGTCACAAACACAATGACCTACCGATTAAAGACCATTTACATTCTAATCATCATCAAATGAAACTAGAACTTAAATACTTGCGACAGCTTTTCTTGCTATGTATATATATATATATATATATATATATATATATATATATATATATATATATATATATATATATATATATATATATTATACTATATATATATATATATATATATATATATGTATATATATATATATATATATACATAGTAGATCATTAGTATATATATATATATATATAGTAATAATGTATAGTATTTGTTTCGTTTCGTTTATATATCATAGCTATAAGAAATGATCTACGACTTAACCCATAAATCCAGTACTTTTCAAAATGTTGCCTTTTTGCTGTATTCTACTTGGTTGGTTTCGTTAGAGCCGCTAAATCTCTACCGACCGTGTTTATCCCTATGATAGCCATTTAGGACTTAAAATGGGTGAAAAATACTGTCGGACGTGGTTGCTGTGTATTTTTCATGCCAATTTGTGTATAGTTGCGAGTTTTCGTAGCAATGTCGCGTGGCAAAACGTGTTATTTTCACTATAAGGGACAAAGGGTGAGTTACGAGGGTGCGACATCTAGGTGTGGCTCCCAAGTCGTCGATGCGACGATGACGGTGGTGTTTTATGAGCAGGGTGCGCCACTACGCGGGTGTGCCTGCTAATTTTGATAAAAGCGCCGTCCGGCCGCACCTAGGCTCCAACCACCATCCACACGATTAGAATCATCACCTACAAATGTAACACTTAAGTTGATATATTTTATTGTGAAGCAAAACTGTTGTACTATTATTAAGAAAAATATTCCTTAACAGTAATAATTAAATATTTAAATAATAATAATTTGAAACTACAAAATATCAACGTTTTTAATAATATCCATTCATGTAAGTATCATGATGTTTAAAAAATTGTTGACGATGTTTACTTGAATTTATCTATATATGTATGTAGGTATTCCACTCTTAATTCTTCTTCCTTTCCATTGGTCTAAAATGTTGAGATTTTTGTAGTTTAAGCCTGTTGTCTACTAGAACTACTAGGATAGCCACAAAATACTTAATAAATGTGTTATGAAGTTGTATGTATTATTTTATTTTTTATACGTCTTCGAAAACTTATAAATTTCCAAAAATACCTTAAAATCGCGAATCGTTTTAGTAGTTTTCGAATAAAGGAAAACTAACAGTACTTACAACGAATATTTATTTTTAGATATCTAAAATATTAAATAAATATGATATAAACTAAATATGTAATTTAAGAAGCATATAATGTTATTTTTTGTTTGAAAACAATTGAAATTGAAATAAAACAATTACTCGTAAAAGAATAATTTCCACACATTGCGTTCTACACATGGCTTTTTAAGGAATAAAATATTTAAAAAACACCCGAGATAGAAAGTTTCAATGTAAAGTCGTCTCGTCTCAAATTTGAATGATATTTATAATATTTTTTCATTAATTGCTGCTTGATATATATTTTTTTACTCCCATAATAACAGGCAATAGGATCTTGTGTATTTGTTTTGAAAATATGTTTTTGCACAAGAAATGTGTACTAGGGCATGGTATATTTTATTAATACTAAATATAAATACAGATATTGTTATCGCGTTATATAAGTTCTCAATAATATTTGCTCTATTTGATGCGTTTATGTATCTTGCAAAACAATGCTAGTTAAGTTAAGCCATTTATATTTGTCATTTATCCACAACCACATGGTGCACATTAGTTTATAAAATCATTTTTTTATCATTATATATCAATTATCATATTATAAATCAACATAACAGGTACTGTGAACACAAAGGTATTGCGAGGGAAAATAAATATAAAGTAAATAAATACATTTAAAATGCGTAACACATTTGAAAATAAAATAATTAAGGTATGATTAGTTTCATTAGTGTAAAACAAAAAATATTGATATATCTTTTAAAAATCAAGAATTCAAAAATAAAGATGTCACTATTTTGTTGTTACGATATTATTGTCATTAATTGTCTTTTTCAAATTATTTTTTCTGTACATATATTACATAAATTATAAAAGTTTTAATTTTTGAAAGTATCTAAAACAGTGTTTTTGGAGTACATTCATCATACATTAGTCATTTTTAGATATACATATTAAGTACCTTTAGTACAAACGATATTCCGTGTACACTAAACCTTCGTATTCTCATCGATATTTTTAAGTGGATTTTACAATAACAAGATTAATTTAAAATTCTATTACAAAGTTTTGCAACGAGTATTAAATGCACATTCTGTATTCGATGATATCTACAATGCGCAAAATAACGTTAAGTCTTTAAGTTAATTTACCCATATTATAATGCGAGCATAATATGTAGATAGCGGTATAAGTTTATATTTCACAACCTGAACTATTAAGTACTACTATCGAATTTTGGAGATTTCATAAAGAATTATATAGGGTAAAATTTAGTGCTGTCATTTGATCGAAAATCTATCCTGGAAAATATTTGATATGTTCTCATATGTAACATAAGAATTCTTATGTTACATATGAGAACATATATCGTTAAATAATAAATAGATATATACTGTTTGATAATATTCGTAAATTCAAATATTAAGTTGTAATTCTGACAGGGCGTGGGCGATGTTATGTAGGCGTGGCTAAGCTCCGCCCAACGTAAACCCGCCCTCGCCCTTTGCCACCTTTTCATGAAAATCTACAGGCGCTCTTTCGCAAAAGCTGTAATAGGTAGCCAATGAAATCTTGTAATTAAACTGAAAACCTTTTCTTTATTCCACTTCGATAAACTTGCACTGTCTTCATTGTTTATTTATATATACCTACATATATATACGAGCTCCACCTGCAACTGCAAAAATATTATTATTTTGCAGTTGTCGTAGAAACACTTTAAAGTGATTTTATAATTTATAAACCAATTGAAACAAAACAAACTCTAAATATCTAGGGAAGTTTACCATAATACAATGGTGGAAAGGTGCTTATGAATCGGTTAAGCCGTTTCTGTGATTAGTGTGTTGATTTTCTTAGGCATTGGTTGGCTCAACATCACAGCGAGAATCGCATATAACTACTAGTTTTTAAATATGTTTAATTTCTATAATATTTATTGCTGTATATTTTGTTTGCTTGTAACTTATATGGATCGAATGGTCTGAAATAAAGATATATTATTATTATAAACACTAATCTAAAGCACAGATAAATAGACAAGATCTTTGAAAACATTGTTATGGGTTCTGTTACATATAATGCCCCCAATTATCGTATTTTTCATGTCTTGCATGCACAGACAGCGATCAGCAGAGGCACAGCGTCTGCCTGTAAACGAGATTGTTAGTTAGTTCGATTCCCTCTCGGAGAGAATGAATAATTTAAATTTTCTGCGCTCTGCCATGTGCGGAATACAGCGTAAAAAATAATGTATATATATATATATATATATATATATATATATATATATATATATATATATATATATATATTTGACTTGTTCTTGTTCAGCATTAGTTAATTCTAATAATATAAAGGTAAGTTTATTTTGGTTCAAAAAAATCTTCAAAGTTATTTAGAAATTGATTAAATTTAACCGTTGATAGCGTGAGAGATGAGCAGCGCCGAAGAAGAGGCAGCCCGCGGGGCAGATAAACTCGTTAGAGCAAGATACGTCAAGCACGGGCGAAACCGACTGAACGCGCCAACCTCGAGTATCCTCGTAATCTCGTTGGACTTCCGACCCCGTCGACTACGACTCGCCCTAAATTAGCTTTTGTATTCGATCAACAATCTAATTTTCCAACTCGTGAAACGTTTTTCTCTAAAATTACAATTTACTTTTATTGTTCGTAAACAATTATAGCAAAAATACGTTAAATGCTTAGGTATCGGGCTTTAAAGCGGCACGAGCATCTCAACGCTGCCACTAAAAGCTTCTTGTTGACGCAACGTTCGATTCAAGAGGCACTGCTACGTTCTTGTCGTTGTAATTGATTGCTTTGTCGTGTAATTTGTTTGCCGACGCCTAGAGCGAGCGATCCTCGCGGGAGCAGAACCACGTTCTCGTCATCGTCCGCGTAAATAATAAATGCCTTCAAACGCCATTTTCTGCAGGCAACGACACTGCGCGTACCTGGACATGTGACATTAATTTCGTGACTCAGCACTTGTTTCTATATATACATCTTGCTACAAATATAGCACCTAGAGATACTGATCTGTACAAATATTATAAAGCTAACAAAATTTATTAATTAATTTTATCCGTAAACAAATTTTAGTTATTTCCATTTGGCCACGCGGGCGAAGTCGTAGGTAGTTTTATATAATATTGAAACTTAATAAGTAAATTCGTATGTAGGTTCTGAGTATTTTTATTTATTAGTAATTTTTTTTATAAACATAGTAATCTATTTTGGTAATCTACGGTACATTTACAATATCTAGATACAAACAATCTTGCACATTTTCATACATAGGTATTATAAAAATGCATATAATTATTATTATTCGTTCGCGGCGTTACCCACCCGCTTGATCAATGTCCCTAGGTTTTTTTTATTTATTCCTTTCAAATCACTGTGTACATGAAGAATTATGAAAAATGTGTATAGATGAAAATTATAATTTTATCTGGGCAGAAGGTACTCGTGAATGTGGATTTTCCCACGTTAATCCCGATTTCATGAGAATTGCTGTGTAAAAAATAGCCCAGACTAACAGAAAGACAGATAAAACAAAATGTTTGATTGTAGTTCTGTTTAAATGTTTAAAAAATTAAAAAAAAAATTAAAAAATCTTTATTGTCTTTCAAACAAAACTTAAACTAGGTTGCGCACTGACACCCACACTAGGATTCCCTGTGTTGTGGGTAATCAGCCTCTTCCCTTAAGATCTATCTTTTAAGATTAAGTATAAAGTTTAAGTATAAATTAGATTTTCTATTTGTACTAGTAGCAAAGGTAAAGCGCACAAAGCATCAGATGAGCAGACAGAGACGTGCACGGGCGTTCCGTCACTAATAACCCTGTAATTGGTATCGAAGCTTGCCGCAGCCGGATTACCGAACGTCTAATTGAATGCGAGACGGCGCCTCGCTGCCAGCTTCCAACGACACAGGCGACTTAATTTTGTGGCGGTCAAGTTGCCCAGCTTAGCGCACGTGCGCAGCTCGCGCGCGTTCCCACTTAATTACATCGCCTTGATGAATTAAATTGTTGTACAAGCACAAGTCGCACTGCGAGATCAAACGCCGATCCCCTCCTGTGAAGTTACGAATTCAGATAATCATTCGGTGTCAATTAGCTAATGAAAAATAAAATAGGCGCCGCGGTAATATCACGGTAATTAAAATTAGTATGAAAGCTGCCATCTGTTTCGAAATTTGCGTTTACCCCAAAGTGTATACGTTAGTATAGAGTAGTCTAAAGTAGGTCTTATATTTATAATTTTATACCTGAAATTTTATATTTATTCATTGATATCTTTGTAATAAAATATAAATACGTTAATTAAAAGAATCTATGTAGGAATATCTGACTTCTCCATTTTTAAATAAATGTAGTAAATTAGTCTAGTGGTATCCTGTAGTAGGTAATACTACTTACAGTTAGTTGTCTATAAAAACTTCTCACCAACGAGAAATTTATAACATTTAACAAAACATTCAGTGGCAAGGTTGTGAGTTGATTTGTTAATACATAGTCGTACGGGATTGGGCAGGTGGTAGCATTAAGAGTTGGTTGCGATGTATCACTGTGTTTACAGTAGTGGCGTGCGCGCCCGCCCTGGAGCGCCGCCAACTAATCTCCTCTCAACAGGTAAATGGAGCCCGCCCGTGCGCGATGACATCACATTCGGATTACGTTCTCATCACTATGAATCATCTTATTCTAAATATCTAAATGCCATTCAACTATATCTGTATATACTATTAATATACGACGAGGCATGGAATTAATCATTCATCATTAAGAAGATTAATGTACTACAAAAAATATCAACAAATACTTAATATTATTTTATTATTTTTATTATATTAAGTATGAGCATATTTAAACCATTTAATATCAAAACGAAATTGCAAAATATTCTTATAAGCAAGCTAAAAGATAATAGCAGTAAACAGAAGCGGCATATGCGTCAGACAGGATTGTGGCTTGTTATTAACTTTTTAAGCGATTGTGTTAATTAGCGCGTTCCTCGGCGAGTAGCCCTCGAGCATTGCAAATTCATGGAAAAAAACTGTAAACGATGCGATTCTTTATTAATTAAACATAATATTAAGAGTTACCTTAGATATAGTTGGTGAGAGTTGGCGAGATAATTCAAAATTACTGAATTATTGTTGTTATTTTCGCTTATTTTTAAGATTTGATAGATTTACTGTTTAACAAGTTTTACGTTAAATAAAATAGTTCTGATCAGTAATCGCTTCGTTAGGTGGCATGTCGTAGGCATAAATAGACTCGGTTAGACGTATATTTTATGTATGTCTTTTTTTGTTATAGCAACTGTTCCGATCGCAACAAGCGGCAGCAGCCGGCGGACAGGCTGCAGCGGCACAGCTACAATTACTTCAGCAGCAACAGCAACAACAGTTTCAACTACAACAACAGCTAGCTGCCCAACAGGCCTTTACACAAGCGCCGTACGTGATTAATGCGGGCCAAGAGGGCGCTCCGTATGTGAGCGCGCTGATCACAGGAGTGCCACCATATTACGGGGTCGCGCCGTGGGGCGTGTACCCCGGGCTGGTCGCGCAGCCGGCACAGCAGCAGGCGCAACAGCCGCGGCGACCGATCACGCCGCAGCAAGGCGAGCAGCAAGTAAATGGCCAGGGACAGTACGTGATCCCGTACTACGACCCCAGCTCGCTAGTGATGGGTGCGCGAAACGGTACGCCCATGCGGCTAGTGTCACCTGGAGGCGTGCTGGCGCCGCGGCAGTACCAAGCGCCGGCGCCCGCGCACCCTGCCGCCACGCCCGCACCCCCTGCCTCCGCGCAGCCGCAGCCACAGCCCGGTACGTTTCCCTTCATGTTTTGTTTTGTGTTTCACTCTCATGTAGTTACAAGTTTATGTAAATTTTATAACCGATACATGTGATACATTGCTCCATAATTTGTAGATAATATCGGATGAATGAATAATACATTTGGTATTATATAATAATACACAGAACGTCAAATATCCATTCACTAATTATCACAGATCTAATTTTTTTTGAAAAACTGTTTTGATAACTTAAACTAATTTATATATTTTATATAAGAGCTGAAGCCAAAAATGAACTATATTTTAATATAGCAAATGCCGTTTTCACTCCAATAAATTATTCATAATAAAATAAACATTTTGCAAATTATGTATTGACCAATAATAAAATTTTTAAATGTAAAGGAGCTTGTGAACTCACTTTTATTTAATGTAACTTTACCGTGAGGTTCTCTTGAAAGATTTTCGCTTATGAATTGCATCAAGATTGCCACCTTCTTAGCCTGTTATCGGTTTATATAATTTTTCTTTAAAACATTCTCTATGGAGAATGGAATACTCTACTTTAAGCTTATGAGCTAAAAGTAGACAAATCAAATCTTGACTTATTGTTTTGACGATACTCAGTGAGTACACTCATTTGAGTCAAGGCATGAGATCTATACAACATCGTTTAATGTTTGCATATCCATCCATGTATCCATCCTTTGGTCACCATATCATACTAACAAGCTAAGTTATTTAACTTTATGAAGTTTATCTTAAAATATCGCTCCATATGATGAAAATATTATAATTTTTGTTAAGATAGATTTGATTTGTCATTTGATGAAGGAAAGTGGGAAATCTGATACTGCATTTTGTGAACAAATTGTTACATCCTAAATATAAATATTATTTTATTTAATGTTATGCACATCAAATTACATAACAATCAGTTTAAAATCTTGAGCCCATTTTTTGAGTGTAGGCCTGTTATAATCGAATATCGTAATAGGAAGATGCTACAGGTATTACAGAATAATTTTTCTACTCTAACCGCAAATCAAAACAAATTTCTTGTAACTTAACCATGTTCATCTTAGTCGTGTTAGTTTCACTATACAGAAAAATGACTGGTTTCGTTACAGGTTTCGTATGTCTAAATTTATTCTCTTTTAATAAATTACCTTCCTTGCAAAATTGTTTATCGTCAACTTTTTGAAGATACAAAATAATTTCTTGTTAAAACATAATAAACCTTTTAGGGTTTACCAATTTAAATCAATAGGTACATTATTACTTATAAGTTAAGTAAAGATAAAAATAGTTAAGCTTTTACAGCAATGGTTTAATTAAAGACAAACAAACGTCATCTTCATTCGTTGGATATAATAACTGGAACTAAAGAAATTATATTCATAAGACTTACATTTAGAAAGTTTACTTTCTACAAAAATATAGAATAAATGAAATATATTTTTCATTTGAACGAAACGTCTAGTTTGCATGGAAGTAGATAAACAATGATACAAACATGCGTAAACTTTGCAAAGTGAAACAGTTGAGAGGGCACTTCAGAATTGAAACCATATCAGTACTAAAGTAAAATTTGGCATAACTGACCAATTAATTCAGTCAAAACGTTTTTTATGTTATTCAGTAAAGTTTTAATTGTGTGTTTGAATTGGAAACTGCAGTGTTAACACACCAGCGTATTGCAGATGACGGCATTACATAATAAAAATGTTGCTGTCGTTGTAGCGCTGTTTTTATTTATGTTGTATCATTATTTTTTTGATTAGGAGGTATTATTACTTTTAAAGTTGATGCCAATATAATGAACACATATTAAGCCTTATGACCGAATCGGCATAATTCTTATAGTGTATTTGTCTTGTGTATTGCGTCGTAAAAAATGAATTGTGAGATTTATAATAACTAAACAGGTTTTGAAAACAAATTTAAAGCAAATTAACAATGCGTATATTATACTTTTCTACATTTCATCTATTTTGCAAATTGTATAGTTTGCTTGTATATTCTGTTATGATTTAATAAAGCATGTAGAAATCAGTTTGTATTACGGAGGTTTTGCCGTAATTAATTCCTTGTATAGCCCTTTTCATTCCTTATATCATTATATATACACGACATTTTATCGATTAAATGAATTCGTTATTTTTGTGACCTTTTTAAACATCAGTATGCGCTTATTTTAAGCATACACGAATTATATGCAGTAGTTAGTTCATTAATTAATATTCTAGACTTCGCTGAAAACTTACAGTAGGTATATATGTATGTAAATAAATAATTAACTTAGTGATAGCCTAGTGAAAAAAAAATGTGTAAATAGTTAGATAAATCAAAGTTCAAATTTGTACATAAGTGAGTGTACAGAGTTGGGCTAGCCGGAGGCAGCTAGCAGTGGAGTGGAGTGGAGAGGTATGTTGTTACAGGCGGCGTGTCGGCGCGGCGCGACTCGTTGGAGTTCGGCGCGTCGGGTGCGCTGCACGAGTACACGCGCAAGTGGGGCCCATCGCCGCTGTCGCCGCCGCTGGGCGCCGCGTTGGGCCCCGTCGGCCTGCGCACCGTGTCCGCAGCGCCTGGCGCTGAGACCGCCAAGTACAGGTACACCACACACGCTCGCAGACGCGCACACGTCCTAGCCACGCTGTGACTACCATTAACATCTCTGTAGTAATACAAATATGTAATTTTTCATAAATATTTCTCTGGATGTTATTGATGAATTTATATTTAAATCAGACAGTGATTTATATGCCTTAATAAATAATAATTATGGAACATAAAACACAATTTAGAAATATAAAAAGTCGATAGAAATCCAAATATACGTGGCATAGGCGGGATGCGTGTGATGCGAATTTTGTAACGGTAACTGTGTAAATAGCTTTGTAAATCATCACAGGTCACCACGTAAATCATTTGTACAGTCATTGCTATACTCCAATATTAAAGCATGCTCATTCGACTCTACACTCCCCACCGTACTTTTAAATTAGGCCCTACGTGTCTTATGTACCAAGACGTGCGTTTTATAGATTCGAACAAGTATTTGTTTATGTTACAGAGCTGTCAACAGTTTAGCACAAGGCTTAACGACAAATGGTGGAATGTTCGGATCATCATCATCGCTATTGAGCAAACTCAGTGGAGTTGGAACTATCTCAGGTTGGTACGGTATTAGATCGATGCATTTATAGCTCACTCATAAGCAGTTTGACACTTACGTTTGACTTGTATATATGTATATATATAAATAAGAGTATATATATATATATATATTATATATATATATATATATAATATATATATATATATATATATATATATATATATATATATATTATATACTCGCGGTCGATTACACATTATTGTTGTCGTAACAAATATACGTACAAAATCTAAATGTTTACTTTACGTAAATGCATGTTTTTTGATATTTTATATTTAAAGCATCTCACAACACGGCAGAGCTCGGGGCTTTTTAAATGAACACAACAGCTATGATATTCGGCACAGTCCTTGTTTTGACGGACATTGTACATTTTAAACACGAGGCACTTCATTTGTACTAGTTGTTTTGAATAAAAATAATTGTTATACATTGCCTGCCTCCGTGTTCATATATCTGGACATAAGTTTCTAATCAAAAGGTTAAAATCTAGCGAGTAACCGCGATATAATCATCTTGCGCCACGTATAAATAACCTTACAAGTTCCAATCGTCAGTTAAAAATGAAATCTTGCACGATGCATTATTCATTAATTAATACAGAAATCAGTGCGTGCAAAATGTTACATATGTTGTTTCTAAGTATGCTTATTCATATTGTACACCTTATTCTACATATCTAATACTTTTGTATTTATACATATATTACGAAAAAAGTTCTAGAATTTAAGTAATATGGAGACCTTGATACATTTATCTTGAAATAAATAATACCTACCTATATAACTTAAAATATTACGACGGTAGAGGTGATCAAATTCTTATGTTTCTATACATTCACATACCTTAAGTCCTTTTTTCATAAACTAGCATAATATATAATGAATACAGTAAAACCATCTATTTTTCATAAATAGATAGATCCATAAATAAAAATAAAACGATGGAAACTGTTTAATTTGTATATTGGAGTTTATTAAAAAAAATCTAAGCTAGTAAGTACTCCCAACTCAATTGACATGTTATGAGACAATCAATTAATTAATTTGATAATAATTTGATATTTGTAATTGAAATACAATCATATACAGAATTAGTCGGCGGTGGGGTCGGCGGCGTAGGAGTTGGCGTTGGCGTGGGTGTGGGCGTAGGCTCTGTAGGAGCGTTAGTGACGGGGGACAAGCCGGCGGCGGGCCGCTCGCGCCTGCTTGAAGACTTCCGCAACAATCGCTTTCCCAACTTGCAGCTGCGGGATCTGGCCAATCATATTGTTGAGTTCTCGCAGGATCAACATGGATCTAGGTATGTATTTCACCTATATTTTGTAACTTATTTTCCTTTACGCTTTATCCCACAAAGCAGATTAGACAAATAAAACTTTGTCGAAAAACGAGTGTTCTCCTTTTTCCATCCAGATTCGAAACTATACATATTGATTAACTAATACCACTAATAAAATTACTTCGGCTTGCCAAAGTGCGGAAAAATAAAATAAATGAACTTATGACCATCACCTTTACAGTAAGATGCTTTGCATATACGACTCGAGGCCGTATCAGATGTATTTTCCAAAGTAACGATAATCTTGCCATAATAAACTCAAACTTGCCAAATATTATTTCAAATGTTTGTTTGCTACTAAATTCTAAAATATTGGACAAAAAACCGCTTATCAATATGCTTTAAATCGCATTGTACATTGTATATGTAAATATTTTTGCTGTTGTATATTTGTTAGGTCAGAGCAGGTTCTAGGCTTTAATACATTTTTAAAGACTTGCATACCCTGACACAGAACCATAGTGGACTAACTGAATTATAAGAAACAATGAATTAATTATACCATAACAAAAATGATTGAATGTGATAAGCACATTCCAATGACATATAGAAATCAAGGATCTGGAACACTTGATGTAGAACCACAATAGAACATCTAAACTATAAGGAATGAAAGAATAGCACTTTAGTAAAGTTGTGAAACGTGCATTCTTCTATAAAATATGAAAATCCATGATCTGGTATTTATCCAGCAAAAATTGAGTCCAGCTAAAAAAAATATTATTTAACTTAACTAAAAGTCATTTAGCATGATGGACATTTTAAATTGACATTTTGATATACATATATATTGACGAAGATCTGCAACCTCAAATCATCTGCAAAGATGTAGACTCAAAATAACTAAGCTAAACTAAAAAATAAGAAAAAGATAATTATTAAATCTTACTCGTGGAATACAATCTCAAGAATCTCAATGATCCTTGATTATTTCTTATTTTTTAGAAGTTTACTTATTTTCTACATCACACTACATGTTTAAGAATCCTTATTTATACTCGTATATACCAAAATGTCAATGTCAAATGTCAAAAGTTGTTCAGCGTGATGCACATTTTTTGTGTATGACGCTGAACAACTTTTGATAAGGCGCCGTTTTCTTATTTCTTGTAATTTAGCTAATCTATTGTGCGTTTACGTCAGGTGGACCCTCATTTTTATGTCAATAGAAAGTGCTTATCGGGTTAATTCATTTTTATTATGGCAGCCCCTCATTCTTCCTTATAGTTCAGCTGGGTTACTATGTTTCTGCATCAGGTGTGCCAGTGTTCAAAATAAATTTTAGCTATCTAAGCTAATCCTGCCCAGACCTAACAGCTATACCTATAACAAAAATTTTTTATACAAATCCGTGTAGTAGATTTAAAGATGTGTACAACCACCAGATAAAAATGTTTATAATCATGAATTCATATAGTACTGTTAAGTGTTTTTACATCCTCCTACAATGTTGTTTCGTAAAAATATTTTATGTACAGACACACCTCTTTTCTCTAGTTTATATGGTATAGGTAACCTTTTTGTTGCAGATTTATACAACAAAAGTTAGAAAGAGCGACAGTTCAGGAGAAACAAATGGTGTTCAATGAAATAATCGGTGCCGCATACAGTCTAATGACAGACGTTTTTGGAAATTATGTTATTCAAAAGTTTTTCGAATTCGGCACCACGGAACAGAAGACAACCCTAGCTCAAAAGGTAATATATATCGATATCTTACGAAATATAATAATTTTTGTAACATTAGTGTAAAGATACTGTTACATAAAAATATAATTCATAAGTATACTGTGATGATGTGTAATGTGAATGTGTGTGTGATGATTTATTATCATTATTATGATTGATCATTGATTTTCTATATCGTACCAGTTTGTTATGTAATAAAACTATTAATACATTACTATAGTGGAACAATACACCTAATTTTATCTTTGCCATAACATGACATTTCAAATTTCAAATTTTGCCTAAAGAATACATTAGAGCTGCCAAAATTATTTGATTAAATAGCTCATCGCTAAAAAGAAAACTGTACTGTACTGAACTACTGTACTGAAAACTGTGCAATGTATATATAATGTATGTGTAATGTATATATAATTATGTATATACAAGTTTTGTGGTACAATTTTAATTGTTCATCTCTATATACTATACACATCGCTAACTCATCGTCCACTCGATAACACGATGACGTCACCACCCAACGTATGATTGTGATTTACATGTGTGTACTATAAGTGCAGATATTGCAGGTGCGCGGGCACGTGCTGGCGCTGGCGCTGCAGATGTACGGCTGCCGCGTGATCCAGAAGGCGCTGGAGTCGATCCCCGCCGAGCAGCAGCAGGAGGTTGTGCGCGAGCTCGACGGACACGTACTCAAGTGCGTCAAGGACCAGAACGGGAACCATGTTGTGAGTACTTCCTTCCCCTGGAACTCTTAGTGTTGTCATCCTGTGTGCATTCAAAAAAAATTTAGGTTAATTTAAATTGCATGTGCAACTATATAAATGAGTAAGTTAAGTTTTTGTCATAGCACAAACAAATAGTAAGTGACAGATTAATATATTACTTTTACTTTTTAAATATATATTAAATGCTAGAAGTGGAGTACAAAAATGTTACGATAAAAATAAATTTATCATGAAAATAAAGTTTAAGTTCGAAGTTTTTATGGTAAACAATATTTATCGTATTACAACATGACCATATTACCATTAACAGTGTAAACATTATGTTTCCATTACTAGTAGATGCTTATATGAAAATGTTACATAAAAAACATCTGTTCATTCATTTCATATTATATGTTTTTAATGTTTAATATGAAATGTGAATGTAAATCTTACCTTGGTAGAAATGTATATCTGACGCTAGAAAGTATAATTGCTGTAAATAAAGGGTACAAAATTTTACACCAGAGCCAAAAGACGTTTTAGATTTTGAAATAAAAATCATAGCTTTACACTGTGTAAGTGAGTGTGTGTAGTTATTAGTGGTATAGTACAAAAGCGATTTTAAACATGCCGTAAATACATTTAAAATGGTCTGAGAGCTTCGATCATTCTATGCAGAATTTGTGCAAATTTTGTCTAAATTTGTAAAAAACATATTTTCAAAAATATTTCCTTTCCAGCATCGAATTACTGATGTTACTGAATAATTTATTTGTTTAAACACGCTAATCTGAGCAAACTACTGGTTCGAAAATTGCAAGACTGTTTTTGTGTATATTTGTACATTACGTTACGTACATATCGACTCTAATATTCAATTTCATTATACATAAAAAGGTATATTACTTCTGTAGGTGAATCGCCAAAATAAATTAGTAACCAGTAAACAGGATACGTTTATATATTTTAAAACACTTTATATTAATATAAAATATTTGAATAACATCTTGACTCTATTATGCAAATTAGTTTTGGACTTGAAGAATTTGACCTTATTTAATAGAAATTAAACTTATATAATAGCGAAAAAAAAATTTACAATATTGTTTCTTCCCATTCCTTTTTATTGGTGTGCATTACATAAGGATTTTATTTGAAATGCAGGTGCAGAAGTGCATAGAGTGCGTGGAGCCGACGGCACTACAGTTCATCATCAACGCGTTCGCAGGGCAAGTGTACGCGCTGTCCACGCACCCGTACGGCTGCCGGGTTATCCAGCGCATCCTCGAGCACTGCACGGCCGAGCAGACGGCACCCGTCCTGGCTGAGCTGCACGCGCACACCGATCAGCTCATCCAGGACCAGTACGGCAACTACGTGGTGCAGCACGTGCTGGAGCACGGCGCCGCCGACGACCGCGCACGCCTCGTGGCCGCCGTGCGCGGCAAGGTGCTGCAGCTATCGCAGCACAAGTTCGCGTCCAACGTGGTCGAGAAGTGCGTCACACACGCCACGCGCAACGAGCGCGCGCTGCTTATCGACGAGCTGTGCGGCTTCAACGACAACGCGCTGCACGTCATGATGAAGGACCAGTACGCCAACTACGTCGTTCAGAAGATGATCGACGTGGCCGAGCCCACGCAGCGCAAAGTGCTCATGCACAAGATCCGCCCGCACGTCGGATCGCTGCGCAAGTACACCTACGGCAAGCACATCATCGCTAAACTGGAGAAGTTCTTCATGAAGGCGCCCGAGCTGGGTCCCATCGGCCCGCCGCCTCCCAACCCGGTTATGTAGAAGGCGCACGCCGCCACGTGCCACGCCGCCCCCCGCCTACTATAAATTTGTGAATATTTGCGATTGTACATTTGTAAGTATAGAGCCGGCGCCCTGTACATATAGCGGCAGACTGATGACCAGCGTCCACGCCGCCGGTGCTGTGGGCGCGTGGCGCCGTCGCGCTCCTAGCTCGTAAGTGTTCTAGTATTATTCGTTGTTCGTATGAATCTATGTATAAATATTTGAACGTCTCTCATTCTCGTGTAATTTATGAATCGAAGGAGGGCGCGGTCGGCGGTTCCGCGCGCTTCCTAATTTAGCTCGTTGTAGATTTACTATTAGCTGGGCAGGGGACCTTGAATCTTCGAAAGTGATGAATGCCGCAGGCAGTTC
The DNA here is from genome assembly GCA_037127375.1 of Dione juno. Taxonomy (NCBI): domain Eukaryota; kingdom Metazoa; phylum Arthropoda; class Insecta; order Lepidoptera; family Nymphalidae; genus Dione; species Dione juno. The sequence continues at coordinate 593,929 of JAXRJS010000009.1, read as the reverse complement.
TAGACAATCGGCACTATAGTCGTGATTATGTTATAATTTTGTAGTAATCGAGTCGAGCTCTCGTTTAAGTTTAAACCGGCTTAAAATCGTACATAGCTTATCGAATATTTTTAGCGCCGGGTTGTATAGTTTTTGATATGATTTGTGGAAATGATATTTTTGTATATTTTTATGTGTCTTGTGTCTCGTGTCTCGTGGCTAGTGTCTCGAGGCTCGCACGGCGGCATAGTGGTGATTGTACAGGGCTGCGCGGGACGCGTGTCGAGGTCCGCCTTGCCGGCCGCACGTCACAAGCGTAGCTGCTCCTCATTCCCCCTCTGTAATTATTTTATAGGAAGCGTAGTTTCCTACGACACCTCAGATTTTTTACGTTTAGATGTAATTGAAAATAAAATTATTGTATATGGCTGTACAAAAACGTTAACAAAATGATTTGTAAAACCTGTATGTGATGGAATAAGGCGGGGCGTCATGAGCGACGAGGTGTGACTGATCGCGGCTCCAGCCGTCCCGTCTTGTAGGTTGTACTAGATAACATTTATATGATGATCCATCTATTTAGACATTAATTAATAAAGCATTTCTGTAATAATATTACAAAGTACTCGTCGTTTTATTGTTAAACCCGATTGTCACTTTTATACAATTAAAACGTCAACCAACTAGTATAATAAAGTTTTTCTAAGTTTACTCTTTGTTTTACTGAATTATTACTTTAATTTAATTTAATATGAATTGATTTGTTGTATAAGTATCATCATTAATGTATCATTTATTCTAGGTCAAATTATTGGATACTTACGTATTTTGATAAAATATTGCACAGACATTATTCCATTAAGAATAGAAAAATAAAAATTAAAACAATGAAAGGTATTTTTATTTTTAGTTGTGCGACCCGTTTGCTTATATAAATATATTTCATACCATTTATACTCGTACATAGTCGTGGTTTGTACGTTAGTTACCAAATTAGATTTCATCTAGGATTTTATTTAAATAAAATAGAACACACAAGCTTACTTCAAATGTGACTGGTAGCTAAATTGATAATAAAAATCCTTAAATAATTGTTAATCAATCTTAGTAAGGTGTGTTGTGTATATTTATTATTTGTACGAAACTCTGTACGAAAAAACGCTTTGTACGCTTCTCTTTGCGCAGTGTCGTATCTAAGGTGGGCATTGTGAAGTAATGTTATAGTAACAAAAATATTGGTCAAGTGTAAGTAGTACCTACTCGCGCACAGAGGGTTCACCACAAAGAAAAATACTGCTAAAAATTTACAAATTTAAATTTGCGGTCGCTCACTTACTTTTTATGAAATAAACTACAAATATAAGTTTTTGATGGTTTCTTTCTGTGTTTAAAGATATTAATTATCAATTTCGAGTTATATACTCTAAGGTCTCACTTCTTGTAAAAGTTCCATAAGTCGACGTCAATGAAGTATAACTTATTATAGTCGATAAACTTGTAACTAATTGTGGTCGTGTGACATCATTTTGTATGAAATGAACTACAGCATAAGTTTGTAATGCTTTTTTTCTTTGATCTATCTATAAATTTCCTATTATTACTATGAGCTCTAAGTTTTCCGGGAAGTACCCTGTAAGTTTTGATAACGTTTAAGTAAAGAAAGTTTGACTTCTTCTGTCTATGCTTCAAGAGGTTATTGACTTAGATGAATGATAATAATTTCAGCTTAGGAGGAATCCTAGTGATTATGAGTAAATGGTAAATGACAGACAGGCAGACAGCTGGACATAGGCGGACAACAAAATGTGTCATATATCTATAATTACATACATACATAAATACATATATACATATATAAATACATACATACATAATCAATGTGAATTAGCACTACTTTAAGTGCGAGATAATCAGTACGACGAGGATCTGGATCCTGAATCTTTAGTTATAATTAACAACCCGCTAGCGGCTTCACCCGACTTCACTACGACATCACATTGCAATTGCATAGAATACCGGGATCAAAAGCATAATTTATACAGATCGGGACTAATAGTTTTAATTTCTGTCCAGTAGTTTTTGCGTTATTGGAGGACAATAATAAGCAGAAAAACAGACAGACAAAAAAATTGAGTTTTCAGTAAAGTACACTCTCTGTCCATTTTCTTAATGAACAGCAATATTTGTAATAGTTGATGCACGTTTGTGAATATTAAAAGATATTATTCTCCAAATTGCTTCTAAACTACAAATAATGCGCCCGTATAATAATTATTAAATAATATATAATAATTGTTCTATTTCATTGGTTGATTTTAAGCTAAATGTAGCCTGATCGCTGCCTTCATTGATATGTTTCGTAACATATTTTATATATTCAACAGAGCTGCACAGTTCTACGTTTATATGGGCGTCATAGATCTTCAATAAAAGTTTATTGTAAGGCACTACCCATTTTTTCCATGAGGCGCGGGTTCCAATCCCGGGATACTTTAAAAATCATTAAAGTATACCTAACTAATGTTTGTTTACGTATAGCATTAGCGAATGAGTTAAAATAACAAAATATTTACATAGTTATGTTAAACTTGACTGTACTATAAAATCTATGTATTTGTTTGTTAAATTAAATAATGTTTACTATATACTGTAACTCATACTATATCACACATTAAAAGTTACCGAATTTAAAACAAAATACGAAACCTCACGATAGACAAAACGCATTGCGAACACAAACAAGTCACGACATGATTAGGCATTTGACACACGGTCATGATGACCGAGCACAGCGCGGCAACTACCGTACGGAGTTTCGGTTTCGGCCGTAGTTTCGGCAGGTATATCACCGAAACTGAATCCAAACCGAAACTTATTTTTTTTGCCAAAACCGAATTTCCGGTCGGACATTACATCTAACGCGTGGAATGAACACATGTCACATGAATCCCAAGAAGAAAGGATAGCAGACCGTATAAAATATTTTAATTTCTCGATTTTGTTACATAAATTGCGGCGTTGGGTTCTACCACACAACACGCTACGTCACTTCTAAGTAAAATTAAAAGTAATACTTAAATTGCATATACACTGTGAAACAAAGCGACATGAGAGTGAAAGTGGGTGACTTGAAGGTAAATTACTTGCCATACAGAGATGATGCAATGTTTATTGCATCAGCAGCAGCAGAATGCGAGTTGCAAGCATTAGTCACCATTCTGAAAGATGGGTGTGAAAATAATGGTATAAGAATAAATACAACTAAGACATTTATTTGAAAGAGATGAAGAAAGGATGGAAAGCAAAATTTTTGAGAATGGAAACTTTTATTATAAGATTATAATAGATATATTAGATTAGAACAAGTGAATGAAGTAGTTTACTTGGGAACTATGTTATGTAGAGATGGAAGATACAAAATAGACGTGGGAAGGCCCATTGCTGCCGGTAAATGAATGAACGAGGCCTTAGCAGCATTGATGAAATGGCAGAACCTCAGTGTTGCTGCACGTTTGAATAGACGAGTATGAAGAAGAACGTTCTCAGGTGGTTTGGGTACGTCGAGAGAATGAGTGATGAACGAATGGTAAAAAGATATATGAAGAAAATGTGAGTAGTAAAAGAGGTAAGGGGAGACCTCGGTTGACCTTCGAAAACGAACACGATCACAACACAACCTCATCGTAGATAAAAAGCATAAGGATCTAGAAATGAAATACGTAATAAAAAAATATATTACATAGAAATTAAATTTGTTTTCGCTTTAAAGGTAAAGCAATAATTACAACTTTTTTATTTATTTTCATAATAATTAGCACATAGACAGATACCGATAAAAAATTAAAATAAATAAATGTATGAGTTTTAAAAAAATGTAACATAAATTTTGAACGCACCGGGAATTTTTTATGTGTATTTTACACATAAACAATTAAGTATATTTTCAATCCCTAGTGTGGATTAATAATTTAAAAATTAATAAAATATGCTTTAGTTTATATCGTATTTGCGTATTTTATTTATAATAAACTGAACACTGACGCAAAAACAAAGGTCTTTGTTATTGTTGGCAAATATCATGTCAAACGTATCTTTGAGCTGCCTATTTTAGGCTTAGTGGACCGTTCTAGGTGGCGGGAGCCTATAGTGGAACAATAAAATAATAATAAATAGTACATACATTGTGTAAGACAGACAATGAAACTCAACATTAAATTTGGCAAATTTATTTTCACAATTATACCATTATTATTACTTTAACATTTCCTTATATCTAATACAATAAAGCCCTTCATTTATCTTCGTCCTTCTCTTTGGGCTCCTTGTTCTTGGGCTTCGTAGAGCGTTCCCGGTCGCGGTCGCGGGAGCGCTGGCGCGGAGACCGCGAGCGCGACTTGTGGCGGCGCGAGCGCGAGCGGGACCGCTCGCGACGATAAGATCTAGGAAAATTATTCAGGAAAGTATTAAGTATTTCCATCGCCTGAAACTAAATGCTTCTAAAATAGACGAAAAGTTAAGTAGTACAGAGACTCAAAATAAAACATTTGTTTCTGCCATGAACGGCACGGAACTAATTTGGTTTGATAAGTTTTCTTGAATTTCATGACATACTGGATGATGATGCAAAATGTATTACGATTTCAAATCTTAAAATACCTATGTTTTGACTTTGAAATCTGCTTCAATTATAGCAAACATCTATCTGGCAGACGTTATAATAACTATAATCACAATATACTATATAATAACACAATATAACTTACTTTTCTCGAATCCTCTCTGGCTTAATGGAACGTGACCGTTCGCGTTCTCTATCCCTGTCCTCCTGGAATAGAGAAATTAAATATGAAGTAATTTTGCAAGCATTTCTAAAAAAGAAATTCTAAAAAACGTAATGGATCAAACTAAGAATTAACGTTTCTAAAACAATAATTACAGAGTGCGTAATTGTAATACAAAACAAAACTAACACTCACATCATCTCTCCTATCCCGATCCCTTCGTTCTCTATCGTCTCGTTCTCTCAGTCTATCCCTATCTCTGTCTCGTTCTCTATCTCGCTCTCGGTCGCGCTCTCTGTCCCGCTCGTGAACATGGGGCGGGAGGTGTGAGCGGAATGGAGGCACGAATGGTGGTGTCCCCATCATGGTAGATGGAGGCAGTGAATGTGGAGGGCCCAACGGGGGCGTCATGCCTATAGGCGGCCCCATTGTGGGGGGCCCCATTGGCCCGGGGGTCAATTCCTTTATCTCCGTCGGCGTCCACCCCGTCTGTTCTGCGTGAGCTGTGTATTGATAATCAAAGAGTTGTGAGCAAAGGGCTAAAAATATTAGTTCTATTATGATAGTATCATTGCAAAATAAAATAACTTACAACGTGCACGTTTTTTTCCTGAAAAATTAAGAAAAAATAAAGCATGTCAGTTGTCAAAAATTAAATGAAAACAAAAAGAATTTTATTTTATTTAAAATAACAAATGAACAGATAAATAAATACAAAAAGAAAAAAAAACAACATGAAAGTGACAATTACAAAAGCTTATATAGATGAATGCTATAAAGTATTGTGCGGTTGTATTAATAATGGTATACATACATATATATACACTTATGAATAATATAAATGCAATTGAAACATTATAAAAGAAAAATTCCAATGTGTATTTTAGGTGTTAATAGTACAGTAGGTACAAAAACCAAAAGTAAAAAAAATGTATTTAGTTAAGGTTGGACAGAGCAAAATCCGATATATAAAAAACAAGAAATCAAATAAATATAGCAAAAAAAATTCGTAACAAGGAGGCGGCAGCCATCCTGGCGTAATAGGCTATTTGACGGTATGAAAAATAAAGGGTTAATGCTTGTCATCCGGGGGGTAGAGCTGCTCACGTCCGTAGGATTTACCACCTATTCCTAGGCTCACCCTACACGTGCCCCCTGGGTGGTGCTAAATGAGCAGTGACTTCAAGAAACACGTTGGCTGAGGACCAGAGACCAGACCAGCTGAAAAAGGTCAACGCCGAACCTCGAGCGGCGGTTAATTAACTCGACTACATTGTCCTGTGGAAGATATGAAAAGATCTTCCCACCCGCTGCTCAGTGGCCTCCACTGAAGTGGGGACATTGGCTTCACTGCCCGTGTCACGAGGAAGAAAACCTCAATAAAAAAATACCCCAAGTCTACGGTGGGATACGCGCCAATGGACTGCATGGCTGGTGGGAGACCAGTCAATAGCGATCAACCTCGACGGACCTGGCAAACGTCGTTGAAGATGCCTTCTAGGAAGAATAGGCGTCACCTTCCTAGTGACCTGTTAATTCGACCTCACTCGTGGGATATATATGGATAATTTTGAAAATAACAATACCAAAAAAACCGAACCTCAAAGACAATCAAAAACCTTAACACAGCAAATTTTTCACAAAACTATGTTTGTGACTAGACCCAGATCTCAATCTGTTAGTGATATCACAAGAGACAAACAATCAACATCGGACTTAATTGTAACGACTCCTGACGACTGTGAACCTATTGGTGTCCACACACATTACACTGCAGCAACTACAGCTACAGAAGATAATGAAAAAGCCAATGACAACGAAAACGAATGGCAGTTGGACAAAGTTCCAAAAACTAGAAAAAGAAAAGCTACCAGTCCAAAACTCAAAAATAATACCAAGATAACTAAAAGTGGAATAAACTACTCGATACCGACAAACAATCAGTTTAAAATACTTGAAGATGAAGAAACTGAGGAGATAGTCAAAGAATATATGCCCAAACCTGAACCCATCTTTGTTACTGGAGTTAAAGACATAACGCAACTTAGAGGAGAACTAGCTAAGATCATACAAGATAATGAGTATACGATGACAACACTCAAAACAGGTCATATTGTCAAGCTCATGCCGAAAGATGTTAACATCTACAAAATTATTAGAGAGCACTTCATAAACAAAAACATCAGTCACTACACATATAAACTAAAGAGTGAGAGAGCATACCGAGTTGTCCTGAGAGGACTGCACTGGACTGAAGAAACCCCACTAATAACCGAAAAGCTTCAAGAAATAGGACATGAAGTTCGACAAATAGTTAACGTTAAACACAGATCGACCAAAGAACCTCTACCTTTGTTTTACGTTGACTTGGAGCCTAGACCTAATAATAAAGACATATTAAAATCAAGCACTTACTCTGCATGAAAGTCTCTTTCGAAGCACCATATAAAAAAAAGGAAATACTGCAATGCAAAAGATGCCAAAGATTTGGCCATAGTAAAAATCAATGCTTTCGGCCATTCAGATGTGTCAAGTGTGCAGGAGATCACCCAACACAGTCATGTTCAAAAAGTCCAAGTACCGAAGCCACATGTGTAAATTGCTCTGAAAAGCACCCAGCTAGCTACAGAGGCTGTGCAAAGTACAAGCAATACAAGGAAAAAATTCTTAAATTGGAAGTGAAACCCAGAGCAAAAATACAAGAGAATAATAACGCTAAAATAAAAAATGTGAATTTACCTCACGCGGAAACGTACCAATCGCAGACCTACCCAATACCACCAGCTGAAAGCTACGAGAAAAGATCCTATGCTGAAGTAACACAAAAAAAACATCACGGAGGAGGCAGTCAAAAATCTTTGGAAGCTGCTTTGAGCCCCAAAAACATCAACGACCTAATGGAGGTAATGCTGAATAAATTCCAACAAGTCATGGCAAACATGATAGACAAAATGATGGATCGCATGGTCCAGCTTATAGCGCAGATTGTCGTAGCAAAATGATTAATAATCTTAAAATTGTCATGTGGAACGCCAATGGCTTAACGGAACGCAAAAAAGAGCTAGAAATATTCCTAAATATAGAGAAAATTGACGTGGCAATGATCTCTGAAACAAGATTTACAAGCAAGTCCCACATCTCAATAAAAAAATATGACATTTACACGACAAATCATCCGTCAGGTAATTCCCATGGGGGTTCAGCCATCATAATAAAAAGTAATATTAGCCACTACGCAATGGAATCTTATCAGACAGAAAAAATTCAAGCAACCACAATTAAAGTTAAAGATAACAATGGAGAGACTGCTCTAGCGGCTGTATATTGTCCTCCAAAGCACACTATAACTTCAGAAGAATTCGAGAAATACTTCACTATGCTGGGCGCAAAATTTATGTCTGGCGGCGACTGGAATGCGAAGCATCCGAACTGGGGATCAAGGTAGATATCACCACGCGGAAGACAGTTGCATTACACAATCAGCAAACTCCAGCTGAAACATGCATCCCATGGAAAACCAACATACTGGCCAACTGACTTATCTAAAGTTCCCGACCTCATTGACTTCTTCATAACAAAAAACTGGTCACCCCATTACATGTATGTTGAAGAATGCACAGACCTAACCTAGTCATCAGACCACTCACCGGTCATACTAAACATAACTAGTAAAATAATACTAACCGAAAAACTTAACAAAGTCTACAATAGAGCCACCAATTGGAATAATTTTCGAAAAACAATGGATGAAAAAATAAACTTAAAGATACCTCTCAAATCCCACGAAGATATAGATGAAGCGGTTGAACGCTTCAATATACTTGTCCACGCCACATTGAAAGAGTCAACGTGTGATGTCAAAGCAGCACCTATTCAACAGCAGTGCTACCCAAAAATTATCAGAGACAAAGTTCAAGAAAAACGACACTTACGTAAGATCTGGCAAAACTCAAGATACCCATGCGACAAAACATCACTAAACAGAGCAATTGCAGAATTGAAAGAAATTATAAAAGATTATGAAAGCTCTAACCTGCAAGCACAAATATCAAAATTGACTGCAACGCATGATACAGATTATTCTCTGTGGAAAGTCACCAAGGCACTGGATAGACCAACAAAACACATTCCACCTCTAAGAACCAGAGAAGGTACCTGGGCCAGAACAGATCAGCAAAAAGCAAGTGCATTCTCTGAACATTTGAGTAACGTATTTCAGCCATATCCCAGTATCGATGATACACAAGACAAAAAACTAATTAAATACCTTAACTCTCCACTACAACTGTGCCCACCCATGAAAAGTGTAACGTCGCGCGAAATTACTAAACTTATAAAAAAACTAAAAGAGGATAAATCACCAGGCTACGATCAAATAGACGCAAACATATTGAAACACCTTTCAAGAAAAGGTATCGCACTAATAGTAGCCATATTCAACGCATGCTTAAGGATGGATTACTTTCCAAGCCAGTGGAAAATAGCACAGGTTATAATGATTCCGAAACCTGGAAAACCATCCCATGAGGTCACGTCATACAGGCCTATAAGTTTGCTTCTTGTGCTTGGTAAGCTCCTGGAGACCTGTTTGCTTAACCGATTGAAGCCGTACCTTGATGACATAATTCCAAGGCACCGATTTGGTTTTCGTGAACGTCACGGCACTATCGAACAGATCCATCGACTTACAGACGTCATCAGTAGAACGCTGGAAAATAAACAATACTGCTCTGCTGTCTTTCTCGACATAGGACAGGCTTTTGACAAAGTGTGGCATCTTGGACTTCTATATAAATGTAAACTTGCTCTTCCCCACTGCTTTTACCTAATTCTTAAATCATATCTCTCTAACAGATGCTTTGAAGTCAAATATAAAAATGAGACCTCTGAACTTAAAGAAATTAAGTCAGGCGTCCCACAGGGAAGTATATTGGGACCTGTATTATACCTAATCTTTACGTCGGACCTTCCAACTAGTCCTGAAATCACTACAGCAACATATGCAGATGACACCGCCATACTCTCAGTGCACAGAAATCATGAAATAGCTTCATCAATCCTCCAAACACATCTTAACAAATTAGAAGAATGGTTGAATTCCTGGAAGATAAAGGTTAATAGGAGTAAATCAACCCATGTCACCTTCACCCTGTGTAGAAAAACGTGTCCACCAGTAACTCTCAACAATGAGATCCTACCACACGAAGTATCTTGGGATGCATCTCGACCGACGGTTAACCTGGCAGAAACACATTTGGGCTAAAAGGAAACAGTCAGACCAAAAATTAAGAAATATGATATGGCTAATTGGTAAAAATTCACATTTAAACCATCAGAGTAAAATGAGCATTTATAAAATTATACTAAGGCCCATATGGACATATGGGATCCAGCTCTGGGGCACAACAAGCAACAGCAACCTTGAAATTCTGCAACGGTTCCAAAATAAGGTCCTTAGACTAATGTTTAACATTCCAAGACATATAAATACTAAATACATCCATCTAGATCTCAATATCAAAACCGTAAAACAGGTAATAATGCAGTTCAGCGGGAAATACCAGGACAGACTATCCCATCATGTTAACACTCTGGCGCTCCAATTGGAGGGTGCCGGTAGCCTGGAATTTAAAAGATTAAAAAGACATAGTATGAAAAACTTAAACGAGAGATTCAACTAAATGGAGGTTAAAGTCGATGGGCTTTCCCCTCTCCTCGTAAGACACCTTCCAGGACAATCCTAGATACTAGAATGGCTTATTGTTTCCAAACAGATCGCCATGTAAGCAGGATACAAAAAAAAAAAAAATTGCTTGTCATCTGTAGACATTGTAGCGTCGCGCTTATCTCGCATGTGGCTGGCTAGGCAGCAGGACCTAGTGTTCAGAAATGCCGTTCCGGTATTCACTCTCGGTCTTTCGACAAATTGATTTGTCTTGTCACCAGAGCAAACAAAACGCTGCGACCAAATATATAATTGATGTTGATAATAAGAAAATAAAATCATAATAATATAAAGGAAATAAGTCGTTGGTTTAGATCACGTCACTTTTCGTTAACTCTGTTAACTTCCTTTTTTTCATATTATTATTATTATTTTATTCTTTTATTATCAGCGTTAATTATATATTTGGCCCCACCGTTTGATGCTCTGTACTCCGTGCTTGCCGCAAAAACGAACTCTTGCAATCTCTCGCAAGCCATGCCAAACATCCCGTTCACACGCTTGTGTTTGTAGCCGTAGCTTGCCGGGCCTTGCGATGCCAGTAAATGTACCATAACACACAATATTCCAATCGTAAAACACATATAAAAACAAAATATCACTCACCCCAGGGCTCGTCGTAAGAGTGTGTGGTGTGCGCGGCGTGCGGGGGGTGCGGGGGGTGCGCGGCGTGTGGGGGGTGCGCGGCGTGCGGGGGGTGCGCGGCGTGCGGGGGGTAGTAGTGCTCGGGCGGCGGCGCGGAGAAGTAGTCCGCGGGGGCGTCGCGCCCGTGCGTGCGGCCGTACTCGCGCCGCTCTGCCGTCATCACCTGTGTCAATTATGCAATCAAGATTTCATTGATTTAGCGTGGCAACCTCAATTCATCAAATATCAGTTGAAAATCAATGAATGAAAATTCAGCTATTGAATCATAGCATAGCAGCTATATTTAAGATTTGTTTGTTTGACAAGGACCAACTCCTAAATTACTGGATCGATTTGAACAATTATTTTACCATTGCATTCCTTCATTATCTGTGATGGACATAGGCGATAGAATATTTACAAAAACGTTAGGGATTCGTATGAAAACATCAATAATTATTAAAAAAAACGGACGGGCTACGCAAAAACCCTTAAAAATTTATAAGTTCGGCGCCAGCATGAAATTATCACCCAAGGATTACACTCAGTATTCTTTTTGATATTACAAAAAGTAAATGTTATTATTGAAACTATTTTAAGCAAAAACAGTATTATTTACTATTGTCGTCTAACTCCAATGCTTTATTATAAAAATAATTTGTAAAAAAATGGGTAAAATGGCTAAACCTTGAAAGCCAAATACTGAATTTATTGTACTTCCAGTTTGACCTTTTTTCATATAATATTCTGAATTGTATGTTACCTGAATAGTATTTTCACGAGACTGGTAATTATTTTGTACACCTGGCGGCATGTCATCGTGCCGTACAGTTCCTGCAGACCCAGAAAAAAATATTAGAAAAAAAGATAAATTAATAACCATAATAATATTTAATGGACCCAAAACATTTCTTTAACCTGAACAAATACTTTATCAGAGGTTTATGCATTAACCAAAATTTTACTTCCGAGAGTTTAACTAAAACGTCACTTATTTCAAACAGTAATGAAGAAGAATGAAAAATAATAAAGGAAAAATAAAATATAAAAATGTTACTACATCTCAATTAACATGGTAACTGTCAAGCTAATACGAAAACATTTTACATTTTGTAAACAAAATATAATTTGTTCACAAAATATTTCCCATATAAAACAGATCACAAATTTAAATATATCCTTATTGCATAATAAATAATATAACGTATGTATATAAAATAAGCAATTATATTAACATATATTACCAGTAGATCGTCTAACATCAGGTGGTGGGGCACGCGGCGGAGGCCCAGTATGTAACGAGACCCCCGCCTCATTGACGCGCATACGCCGCTGCCTCTCACAATAAGCACTCCATGTTACCTCATTAAAACCATAGTTAAAGTAATCTGGGGAAGAATTAGAATTAAAAATACTATTAAATTCATAAATATAATGTCACTACAACATGTATTTATGTATATTCTGATTCTCTATTGCACATAAATAGCAGAAATTTGGCTTGAAGTTTAAAGAATGTAGGAGAGAGAGCAGTAAGAGAGGGTTTCTGGGAAATTCTGCAGAAACTAGGAAAAATGTATTTTACGTTTTAAAGTACACAAACAATGTGCAGGCATGAATAATACTAATTCAAGATTTGTGCTCCAAAAAGAGCCATGAGACCTATTTATCGGAGAGCTCAAGATTCTTACTGAGATGTTTTATATTGTGTATGTTATATACATATTAAATAATATTTTGTTAGTCCCAACAATAGATCTAATGTTTTTCTAAAAACAGCAACAGACATAAGAGTGATCACTCACAAAAAGTAAATAAATAATTTAGAGGTTGTATATATGTTTATATAATGGAGAAAGCTCTTAGCAGAACTGCCTTCAGAGCTGGTGGAAACTTTATTTTCATTTGACAATTCAAAAGTGCTTGCAAAAATCTACTTGAAAGAGAAATAAATGATTTTAGAAGAGAAATACAAGGTTTTATATAATTTCATAAATTTTTCTAAATTAATATTGAAAAAGCTAGTATTTACCTGATATATCAGCACCAGGTTTATTCCATGGTTTATCTTCAATAGTATCAATGTTAAATTCTAGTGCAGGAACTCCATTAATGCTTCCAGGTCCATCTAAATCTTCTAATGTAACTTTACTGCCTGCAGCTGGGACTGGTCTTGGTTTTTCACTACCAGGTGCTACAATTCCAACTCCTCTCTGTAATAGCGGTTTTGTAAAATAATATTGTTTAATTACAGTCTACAATATTTATTCTTTTATGGAGCAATTTGGAATTATGAACTACACATACAATGGTTCTGGGTCCAATTCTAAATTGAAAATTCAGACTCAGTTTAAGCCCCTGGGAAGACTGAATTCCTCATTTAACTAAATCCTTATGAACTAACCTTTATATTTAAGCTAGCATAAGATTGTGCTCCTGATTTAATTTCCCCTATAGTAACTTTAACATCATCACTGTCATCCGAGTCAGAATCTCCATTTTCTTGACTGTCAGCATCTCCATTTGCCTGATCATCTCGGTTTACTTCACCAAAGTGTTCATCATTAAAATGAGAGTCATCATTATTCCCATCATTGCCATCGGCTTCTTCTGGTTCTTTATCTTCAATTTCCTGTTAATTATGGGTATAAATTAATATAATCAAAATGTAAGCTGTGATTCTATTTTGACTTTCAAGTGTATAATAAATGATATAACCAAAAATATTATAAAAACGGTAAATAATTCATAGTTTGAAATCAATAAATAAGGCGTTATATTAAAATGTAATACTGGTATTAATAGGACGAAAGTTTGGTTAAGCGGGAATGTAAAATTGGTTACATTGAATGTTTCACGTTAATTAATACACACGTAACTTATATTGCTAATTAATAATAATATAAATTTACTTCAATAATTATATAGGATAAATTTCTTTGCATTAATATGCAAGCACACATAAATAACATGTAATTATAAAAATTACAGGTTATGGCACAGAAACAAATTCAGTCTTACAGGGTTTCCACCAGTGATGCTTGCTTGTTCTTCTTCCTTTTCTTCTGTTCGAGAAGGATCTTCACTATTTTGTTCATTATTGGAATCTCCATACAACCAACTATCATCATTTTCATCTGTGGTAGCCGTTTCTATCGCAGCGTCTGCCATGTTTTGTTTGACAATTTTGTATGACAAGTGTTACATCAACATTAAGAACGGAACAGATAAAAACTAAATATAAATGTGCTAACGATGAAAAAAAACCAAAAGATGAAAATGGTTTTGTTTACTGGAATGGTAAATTAAAAAGCTATAATTCGGTCATAGCAACAAATTATATAATACTAGTGCCTCGCTCGCTCGTTAACGACTATTACATATATATTGAAACAATCCATCAGTCCATTAATTAAAACCATATTTCAGCCTATAGTTTTAAAAATCGGTAAAAGTAAGTTTTAAAAAGCGACTTTATTTTAAACAAAGATTTCGTTCAATATTCTCAATTTCTCATTAGAAATGTAATACAAGATTACTAGTCACTTGAATTCATTATACAATTACTTAATCTCAGAATAGTCTGGTGGATAACTCTGACGATAAAATAAGACTAACATTTAATAAATTTTTTTAGACAAAAACATCAATTTAAAGCTTAGGATAAGAGTACGACGGTACTATCTTTTATTAACCATTGGAGGCCACACCTCTCTGAAAAATATGCGGGCCCATGATTTTGAGTAGGTGTTAACAACGTAATAAGAATTCAACGCAGCTTAATGAAAAACGCATGGCTTAGTGGTTAGCGCTTGGACGTTATCCATAAAGCGGGGGTTTAAATCCCTATGCATATCTTATCCAATCAGAAATAAGAGATTGACACAAACCCTAAATATAATCATTTTAAAATAATAGGTTCAATAAAGTTTCTGAGCTTTCTAAATATATGCATTATATTTCGAATTTTATTACATACCACAAATATATTAGTATAGATTAACACTTTAAAAATAATAAAAATATTATGAGAAAATTTTATTCAGTGATTTTTGAGGGTAAAGCTTGCATCATATTAGATAAAGCTTCGTAAAGATAGATTAACAATTTATGACGCTTGCAAAATATTGAGTCGTTTCAGCCGGCTTGGCCTGTGCTATTAATTGTGCAGTCTCACAGAGCTGAAAGCTACCAGCCGGTCTCGCAACCACGCTCTCCTCACGCGGGGTGGAATCCTTTTGAAAAAAAGAGGTGTACCTTTCCACCAACAAATAGTTTTGTATTTTGTTTGCAAAATGAAAACGAGAGAGAGGAGCAGGAGGATAAGAAGAAGGAGCCAAACGGAAAAGGCTAGTAAAAGTTGTGCATACAACGAGCGTATCAGTTTTAAACTACTCAGTGAGACATAGCCGTTGCGGACACGTTTCAAGCCCTTTTTCCTCGTTCGATCCGCACCACTCGCCTCTCAATGTGTGGAATCACTACTATGTAAACAGTCATTGCGATTTGAACAAACTCCGCATTGATTCTGCTGTGCTCTCTAGTACAATTTAACTCTTTCTGCCCGATTATTTGATGGCGGAAATATAAGTATGCAGTTTATTCTTAATAGATCCGTCCGTCTTTAAAAGGTTCGTTTTTCTGTCGATGAAAACAGGGTTTTACATTTATCGATTTATTATAATGTTATAATCCTTTAAATTTATTTATAATAATAACAATAAATAAATAAAAATTACCGTAACAAATAAGTATTTAACATGTTTTCCATGTTTTTTTATATATTTTCATCCAACGTCATGGCAGAGCGAAGATAATAATTTAAATATAACCCTTCTCCAGGTCAGTGGGGCTGGAACCTACAATCTCGTGTTCGGGACCCTGCCTTACTGCGCAACAGTAAGGTTAATTTATAAAATATTGACTATTATTTCTCTTACATTTTTATATCCCCATAGGTATCTAAGTTACTTTTTGTCTGCTGTGCCTGGTGAGTCACGAGTCTCACGCGCGACGATATGCAAGCCAAAGCGTTATAGAGGTTATGAAGACGGGGCTTAGAAAAAGCACCCGGAAGACCCACGAAATGAGATGCGGGTCAACTAGCACATTGGCACAAAGGCTGTGAAGCGAGTCTACACTTACCTCAGAAGTATCGTGTCTGTAACTGGTGGGTCCGAAGAATCATCCCATCGATAATCACCAAAGCAAGAGCTACCTTCGTAAACTCCGCCTCCTATGGCAACCACGGAAATTGACTCGGTGAGACGTCGAATCCTCGCTATTTACTGACCCGAGACTATCGCCAAAAAGGCTTGCAATGAATCTCCGGTCGACCAGCAGATTAAAAGCCGAAAATAAAGCTGGATCGACCACGGAACCTAAGCATATTTCGAGACAAACCCTAGAATGGAATCCCCAAGGAAAACGAAAGCGGGGCCGCTCTAAGCAAACCTTAGCGGAGGACCAACATTCATTCATCTTTCAGAAGCGAAGGCGATAGGAAAAACTTAAAGCGAGTTAAAGCGCGAAGCTCAAAGTCGTCCGGGCTGGCGAAGACTCAAGTCAAGTCATAAGTTACTTTTTGACATAGACGTCTAGCTTCAATAAATTTTTGAATACAATATTTTTTATTTTATATATTTTAGCTGGACTGTTATCGTTCTTATTTTTTTTTCGGTTGTAAGGTTAATGTTTTTTTTTTTTTTTCACAGCGACATGTGACGAGGGATGATACCCTACGGGGCACTCGGGGGTCTCGGCAATAAAGCGGGTTGGGCCGTTCTTCATTATGATTCATAACATTTTATTCCACTTCGTAGATTTTCAAATGAATACGAAAAATGCTATAAATATATAAATATAAAAAAAACAAGAAACCATTTTTTAATTTTTATAGCTTAGCTTATCTATTTTGATTCTATATCAGGTATTTCAGATAACTTGATGACTTGACTTTATGTATTAAAATATCAATGAAAAATGCTCTTCACGTCTCAAAAAGGATATACAGAATCATTACAGCCCTTTCCCACGGCCGTCCCGTATTGTGGGGACAGTCTTTTTCTGAATCCCGCAAAAACTTAGTGTAAACTAAAAGAATGTTCACCAACAGTAGCTTTAATCCTATTTTTTACGGTAGAACAACGTGGGTGAATACGCTTAAACGCGATAAATAACACTTTTACAGGCAGTGTGAAAATCTATTTTTGGTATGTTTAGATTGAAAAAATTTGAAACTTGGCTTCATTTTTTCTTAATTCGCCCATAGTCTCGACGGTATGCAGGAAGCTAGCGGGAATTTTTCCATTAATCTATATGTGTAATTCAACAAAACAATGTCATGTTACTCTGGATTGATTCTTTTGTGGACACCGTCAACAGGTTTCTCGTGCGACTTTTTAATAGAACTACTACTAAATAGGATTCTGAAACAAGCTGTACCTGCAAAATTAGGATGTTGCCGAGTGAAAGTCTGGGCTGTCATAGGATCACTTTGGTGTCTGTCTATCTGATTGTAGATACATGAAATTGGTGCATATATGAGTATAACAAATATTTTTTTTTTTTGGTATATAAGTAAATAAAAATGTGTAATATGACTTTTAATTTTGAATAAATAATAATGATACATCAGTTATAGCACAAAACTAGGTTAAACTAAACAAAACATATTTTCATTTAATCTAAGCCATTTCTCCTCTTGGGAAACATCTTTTGTTCACCTTGTTCTACTTTCATAGCCACATTTGCTAATTGTTCAGCAGCTGCAGATGCTGCAGTGCCACACGTCTCAGCCAATTCTTGAATACCAGAAGACACCTGTGACAATTAATTAAAACATTTTTGTATTTATTTATTGCTTTCACACAGTTATAATAATATTTGATGAAACTTTGTCAAACTACAGTCATGTCAATAACTAAATCACAATGAAATTAAAAAACTAATAATTTTCTTATTTCTTATTTTGTTATCTTGTAAAAGCTGGTATTAATTATAAATAATTATTAAGTACAAAATAGTGATCAAGCTAGTCAGCTTGGATGCTTAAGAAAATTTGTAAAAAAATAAGAAATGTATACTTACAGCATCAGCCTCTTCTTTTACTTCAGCTGCTCCCATATGTAATTTATTTACTGCCGCCTGCATTTGAGGCACTTGTTGAATATATTCTGATTCAAGAACAGGAGCTGCCTGGAAAAATCATATAAAATGATATAATAAAAATAAAAATAGCTATTATATATATATATATATATATATATATATATATATATATATATATATATATATATATATATATATATATATATATATATATATATATATATATATATTTAGAATATTAAAATAAAATATGTTATTGAAATTGAAAAGCGATATAATAAAAGATACCTGTTTACACCGTTGCATGCAATGACAATGATGCTGAATTACTGGCTCAGCTGCTACAACTTCATGCATATGCATATTATTTTGCTGCATCTATAACAACAATAACAAATATTGAGATAAAACATTTAATCAATTTAAATGATTATAGAAAGCATTAATTAGTAATTACTTTTAACTGTAGTATAATTTGAAAATAACTGATAGAAAGTAATATAAAATAATTAATCAGTAACTAGTCTTTCAAGTTTTTAATGAAAGAGATATATTCAACATACATGTAAGATATGTTAGCCATTTTATAACTTACTGTACATATATAATTAATTTTAAGATATATGGTGTATTTTTATGAACTGTTGTTGGCTTTTTAATAAGTATTAGGGCAGTTGGGCCTGATTACCATTGTCTTGTTTATAAGCTATGTAATTACTTCTTTTTATTACAAAATATTTTGAATGAAACATTATGGATGTCCTTACAAAATATTCTGTATATTCATAGCAGATGACAAGATTTTCTATGATTAATCATTCTAAATATGAGATTAATATTTTCAAAATTGAAAATATTTATCTTAATTTGAATATTCATATTTACTTACATTCTCAACTAAATTAGGATCAGTATAATTGTTTAATTCACTAGCCATATTTCTAGCTTCAGAAAGCTTTTCCTGGCCAGCTGTTGCATTGCTAATAGCTTGAGCTGCATTTAATAGATTTACTGTTGCAGAGTCACCTTGTTGCCCATCCACCGGACTGATAATATTAATCCCTAGTTTGGCTTCTAGCTGTTCAATTCTATTTTGCAAAATTGCTATGGGATCCATAGTAAAAAATCGAAAATATGTGCACTACAAAACAATAAAATACAGGCTTCAAAAAACAATGACGATTGGATTCGAGTATAATAATAGAAATAAAAATTATATCGCTTGTTGAATTTCAAATTTGGAAAATAAATTTCTATTCCACTTTTCATTGAAAATTGACGTTTTATGACATCACGCAAAAATATGGAGTGTACATTATGGAGTACCAATTCAATTTATTTAAAAGTGTAAACTAAAAGAGTGCGAATTAAGGTGGCGCCAATGTAGGAATAGGAAGGATTTTTAAAATCAACGCCTTGAACTATTAATAAGGAAACTAAAATAAGGAAAATAAAAAAAGAATAGAAACACTTCTGCTTCTTTGTTACTACTAACTACTACATATACAGATTTTAAATACTGCATTTTTTTACCTCACAACTCACAAAATATATTAATCTTGCTACACTAGCGACGACAATTTGCTGTTGAAAATTTGACTTATACATAACTCAATTTAGGCTGCAATACAATACTTGACGTTCTCGATTATTCATTAAAATAATTAAAGATAACTGTTATTATTAAAATACAGAAATAAATTTATGAAAATATTGTGTAGGTATTTACAATATATTCATATAACACAATTTTTTTTAAATATCTTCATAAAATATAACCAAATTATGGAAAATTATGGCGGGATATAACCCGCTATAATTCCATAAGCCGAGTCGTCTTCGTGATCGGGATGATTCGTCAATAAATAGTGTAAACGATTCAAACAAAGATACACATTTAAAGTTTGCAAATATAACGTGAGAGATAATATTTAAAACTTTCTTATGCATTAGAAAATAAAATGGCTTATCACCGAATGGCTTTGTAAAGTAAGAAGGTTGGAATGCTAAATCAAAGATTTACATGGAGTAGGTTTCTTATTAAAAATACCTAAAAATTAGAATGGAAAATTTTATTAATATCGCGGAAAGAGTAGCATATCTACAAATTATTAATAGACTTATGTATATTATTAATAGAATTACTTAATATTATAGACTTTGCTGGATCTTTCTACAGAAGCGCATATTTAGATAATTGAAATACCCATAATTTCAATTATCTAAATATGCGCTTCTGTAGAAAGATCCAGCAAAGTCGAAATATAAAGCTTTTATATCAATCTGTGATTAGCTAAGTAATTAGCTGCTGATAAAGTACTAGTCCTCGGAATAAATAAATTTGTCAAGTAACAATAACACCGAGTATGTACTGACAAAACGATAGCATTAATTAAAAGACTAAGAAAGTAAGATCTGAACTAATGCATATGAAGAATAAATATGAGAATATAAAGAAAAAATAAGCAACCTCATAAAATGAGTAAATCGATTTAAACATATTACACACAATATAGAAAAGATATTATTATTAAATATTTAAATAAATATAGGAGTACAAAGAAAGTATTTAAAAAGTTAAACTTAAGGAAAGCTTGGATTTAAAAACTGGAATATGATTGTAATGAAACGAAGTCAAGAAAGGTTATCATAGAATTAATAAAAAAAAATTACGAAGAAGTTGTACAGAAGAATAGATAGAAAGACACGAAAAGGATATGGTCAAACCAAAAAATAATTTTAAAATAAAGTATTTTTTTTGTTTTTTTTTTTATTTTTAGTGAATCGAGAAGGACACTATTTTTTTTTAATTAAATTACATTAAATTTGTGTGAATATGGGCAAATCTGCTAAGCGTGCTGTTCCTATGGTACAGCGCCCTTTAATTGAAATAAATGATGTCAGGGAGAAACGCCTATCTCAATAGCCCTGATAGCCTAAAGATTGAGTTGAGATTTGCTTCTAAATATTGAAGATTTCCATTACTTTGTCATAGATCTCATATTCAGAACCTAACCAAACTCTCATCAAACTACCCTTGAAGTACGAAGAATCATTGTGATTGTGATCGTCGTCGGTTAGCGTGATACTGAGGTAACAACCATAAAAGGATCAATGAGTTGAGAACCTATAGAAGTCCAGGCTCTGGTGGAATAACAAACAAAGCAATGAAACCCTAAGCTCCTATGAGAACTAACCACCTCACCCGTTTATTTAATATGATACTCGACATTAAAACTGTACCAAACTATCGGAAATTGAATGATTAAAGTTATAGGTGCATTAGTTTAATGTTGAATATGTTAAAATTGTTTGCAACAACAATTTTAAAACATTCGAACAGGCTGGCATTCAATCTGACTTTAGCACGACAGACCACATAAATACACTGGAGCAAGTTATTGAAAAATATATTATACAGGGATTATAATCAGCAATTCCAAAGGAATAAATAACCATAAATAACCATTTTCTAACTCATCTTAGATTCACGGATGACATTGTCCTTCTAGCCTAGGGCCTTAAAAACTAGAAATAATGTTACATACATTATACCAGGAAAGCATTAAAGAAGGATTGGAGATGACATTCTAAGGTGGGCACCAGACGATTCTGGGTTGGGTACAGGTCACTCACTCTTCTGTTCCTACACTTATGCCTAAAACTTAAAGTCGAAATGGGCAGGTTACATACCATACAAACGCCAAAGTGGAATGGACCTATAAGAAAGAGAAAGATAGGCGGGCCAATGAGATGGTGCACTGATGATATTTTGGAAACTGTAAGCTTTATTTGAAGTCCAGTTACACATCAAGAAATAGAGAGGAATGGGAGAGGATGGAGGAGGCATTTATCCAAACCGAGGTTCACATCTAATAATAAAGGACTTAATTATTATTATTTATTATTATATCCTGCCATATTCATTGCATAATTAATTTATAAGACAAATTCTAAGCATTTATTTATTTCACTGATATTTGTTTTTATAATATAAACCTCAAAAGACCTGAAAGCAGTGCATAATAACTTATACACCTGTCAACACTTGCTATGCTATTTCTAACCTTACTTTTTTTAGTAATATGGTACGAATTTGTTTACAGACCAATATTTGTAAATAAATAACTGCATTTATACTACATCATTTTATCAACTCAATAATTCTATTAGATTGTAGGTGATTTATATTATTTCATAGTTCCAAAATACATTTATTTACCTAAATAATAAAAAGCAGAAGCGCTTAAAAACTTATTTATCATGGATGAAGAACAGGGATTATGTGAAGATGACTATATTATACCACCGGTAAAATACGAATGTAAGTAAACATAATATTAAATAAAAATCAATCGAATCTTTTTTAAGAAAGATAACTTATAACAACATCTGATGACAATGCAAATCTGATGAAAGTAAAACGTTAAGAAAATAAATAAATCTTAATATTATATATATAACCAAAAAAGATTGATAATAGTGGTTACTTATTTTATTTTTTCATCGTTGTAACCATTTATAAAAGTAAGTATTACGTAAAACTTTTGAGAATAATGTACTTTGTTGTTAAATGTTAATTTATATACATTGGGAAAGATTACATTATTTCATTATATATTTTATATCATTTTGTAAGTAAATTGTTTTAATCAAAAAAAATATAAATTCCTAAAATTGTGTATCTATAAATTTTTAGTACTGTTTATAGTATTCAATTTGAACCCTCGTAATTTGAAAGTAATAGTAATGTAATATGTAATAACTAAGAGCATATTGTATGCTCATCATTTTAAATATATTTATAGTATATATAACTAGCAACCCAGATTTATTCTAGTATAATATACACATATTACTACGTTTACCTTTCAAATGACTTTTGTTTATGAAAAATTATAAATAATTGTTTATTTATATGTAATATTATATCTGGATGAAAAGTAAATGTAATACAGTAAATGGGGTATTTTCTGTCTATAACCTGATCCCAAAAGAATTTCAGGATAAAAAGTAGGCTATATTGTGCCAAAACTTCTTCTATCTTACAGTGAGTTCCATAAGAATTGCTGCAACAGAACTTTAGCCCGGACAAAAAGATACTTGTCTATCTGACAGACAGACAGACAAAAAATATGTTTTTTATGTTTTAGTAATGTGTATAGAACTTATATCCACTTGGAAAAATGCAGTTTTTTGAATTCACAATTCACTACAATTTTATTTATATGTATAGATTGTATAATTTTGTAAACTTTACTCTCATACAATTTTTCTTTTAATACCTATAAATGGCTATATCATAATTATAAGTTAGAATTACATTCACAGATATAAAAAAACATCTTTATTGTTAATAGATACTTTACATAATTTATTTAAAATTATATATTTTTTTTATAATTTATGTTTCAGATTTGGATCACACAGCAGATGTGCAGTAAGTTCATATTGATATTATAATTTTTTTTATATTTTTTATTACAAATTAAGTTTCAAAATACACTTTGTGTTTTTCATTTTAGATTACATGCATGGGGTGATACTCTTAAAGAAGCATTTGAACAATGTGGAATGGCTATGTTTGGTTACATGACAGAATTGGAATATGTTCAGATAAAAGAAGTCCACACAGTTGAAGCCAATGCTGATGACTTAATGGGACTGTTGTACCACTTTTTGGACGAGTTACTATTTCTATTTTCTGTTGAACCATTTCTTATTTGTAAGAAATTAGTTATAACAGAATTCAATACACAAGAGTTTAGAATAGTTTGTAAATGTTATGGGGAGGAATTTCAAATCGGTAAACATCCACAGGGCACAGAAGTGAAAGCTATTACATACTCGGCTATGCAAATTGTAGATGAACCTAAGGATAACAAATATGAAGTCTTCGTAATTATTGACATTTAAATGATAATTTGTACTTAAACTTCTTTTATTTTTTCGAAAAAATATATAGATTTTGTGTAACCATGAACTTCATTTATGTTTGTGCACAATTATTTAAGAACTATTATTATAAAGGAACAATTAAATAAACTTAATTTTTTTCTTTAGTTGTATTGTTTATTATTTGATATTGACATTTCACTAATATGGAGTCCATAGGCATCTATTTTTTAAGTCAATGTAAATAGCTTATCAAATTATGTCATTACCAGTGACCCACCCTCATCTTCATCTGCTTGTAGTTATTATTTATTAATTAGTAAGGTATATAGGTTTGTTTATCATGAATTGTAGCCCATATGCTATTCTGATGTATAAACTATTTAATGAAAAGATTCAAATAAATATGTAGTAGTAGTTTTTGTGTGAAACTGGTAGAAAAATCCATCCTCATGGACTTTCACATTTATATTGTAATATACATATGTAAACAGATGTTACAAATATGTGGTACTTATTATTGGCAATATATTGTTAAAATAACAATTAGTAGTTTTTCTACATAAATATTTTTTCTTTTTCTAGAATTTAATCTGTTTCTCTGTGGAACTTAACGAAACTAGATGATTAATTAAATTCGCTAAGTTGGTTTGTTATTGTTGATGATCAGTTGGTTTTAAATGAAATATAGGAATGACATTAAAAATTAAAATATGGATATATAATTATGTGTCTTTATTTTACATAAACATTTATTAACATTTTTTGGTCAAGGTCAAGCTTTCCTAGGTAAAGGTGCACTTGTAGGTATTTTTAAAAGTAAGGACCTCGTAAGAAATTTACACACTTATAGTTTAGTAGTACAACCTATATTAGTAGTACGTGCAAAGTACGCAGCAAGGTACGTCTCGTAAGCTGTAATAATTTGAATACTAAGTGATTACTTCATTAGTAAGTAAAAGTATGATGTCGATATACTATAATATTCTAAAGAAAGCATTGTTTTATTGCCGTATATACCAAGTAATATTAAAAACAAAATTTTTAAATAATTTAATAAATTCAATGTTTATTTATTGATTCTTTATTGTAACTAAAATTAGTTAAAAATAGTGTACTATTAGTATATATGTAGTAAAACCAAAATATAAATTATGTGATGGGTTTAGTACTTTTTTTCGATGCGTCGATACGATGCAGTCTATGTCTCACACCTAGAACATTTTTATATAGATAGCTGTAACTAGATTAGCAGGCGCCCAAATTGTATAATTTATATGAAATGAAACAAACGCTGGAGATTTTCGTGTCTTCAGAGTAGCACTATCGTTATCAGCATGACAAAAATAATTATATTTTATAAACCATTTACAATTTTATAGAAAAAAATTAAAACATTAGGTATTTTATTCGTCTTTAGCTAGATATAAAAAAGTTGGTAGTAACTTATTCAAATAAAATTGTCACTAGAAAATTTTATTGTGTGCTATTCTTAATTTGCCACGAGTAAGTAGGTAAAGCTACTATTCAGGCGAAGAGAAGAAACTGCTTAGCATTACATGGATTCACCGTGCTGATGCCGGGCCCATCGCCTCAGAGAAGCGCCTGGCAACCCAAGTGTAGGGGCACCTTTAAAATGCATTAACACTCACCTCCACTGTCGTAACCTAACTAAATTCGAAATAATTCTACTAGTGCCGACTTTGAAGTACGTTCTAGAAATGATTAGTAATAGTTTTAGACAGGCCGAGATCTTTGAGATCCAAGATCCGAAATCAACCGCATATTAATTAACTCTAAACCTATACCTGGTCAGTTCGTAGTAAGTTATAGGGTATATCCCTATGGAATATGGAATAACTTTTAGGGATATTTGTTTCCCACGAAACTGTAAGTTCTATCAGTACTACGCGTTTTAAGCTTTAAAGGTAAAGGACAATATCCGGTCTAGATGATAAAAATGTGTGTAATCAATACCAGCTTTCATAGTATTATAAAATAATGTAATTGTAATATTTATATTTTAAAGAGCAACTGTTGAATTTCTTGCCTGCAATTGTCAGCAGAACTAACTTCCGAACCATTGGTAGCGACATGTACAGTCAACTATTTAAAAATGCTTGCAAAAGTACTTGAATAAAAAATATTTTTAATTTAGTAACAAAATTTTTCCATATTAGGTTGAAATGTGGATCGCAAAAAAACTCGCTGGTTATACTAGAATTTGAATTATAAAGCAGACGATCACAACAGATTATCCGATAACACCAAGCCAGACTAAGCCAATAATTAGACTAACGGAGTAGTAAAACTTACGTATAGTATATTGCACGTTTCATTGAAAAAAACATTTTATTAAACCTGAAACATGCAAGAGAAGAATGTACTCAGGTGGTTTGGTCGAATTGAGTGAAGGAGTGATGGAAGTATGATACAAAAGATGTATGCTGCAAGAGTGAGTGGTATTAAGAGAGGCAGAGAGTCACCGGCTGACCTTCGACTGCATATTGTTGATGATACTGGGGAAGTCACGTTAAAAGCATGAGGTTATCCTGTATTGCATGTATGAAGTGGTTATTAATCGTGGACGAGGCCACGGAGGTATGCAGCGTAGCGTTTGGCATAAAAAAATCAAGCAATAACAAACAACAAACTGGTAATAACTAAAAAAGAAATTTTCTTTGTTTAATTTATGAGTGAATATATTGAAACCTTACTCTAGAAACATAAATAACATATATTTACTTTACTTTAAATGCTGTAAAAAGTAATCGATATAAACTAACATTAGAGGTAATGCAAATACATTCTAATTTTTTTATTTGGTAATCTTTTAGGCAACGTGACAATTTAACAACTACGTATTTAGCGTATTCAACAAATTATGAAATCATTCTTGGTCCTGAGACTAATGCCATCATTCACTCTGCACTCTGTAGCTAAAATACTACTAAATAGCTAAATCTTTGATATGGATATTGTATAAAACATGTTAAACTAAAATGTAATAATTGTTTCAATATCTAGTCATCACTTTGGGTAAGATGAACAAACTGTGACAAAAGCATTTTGCTATTGTTTATTAGCAATCTACGATTTATTTTTCAAATAATATTTCTACTAATTTATTATTTAATGTCAAGTACTTTATTCTAAATGGATAAATATTAGTTCTGATTTCTGAGTAATGAAACGATACCGTTAAGCTTTATACCTGAAATTCTTTCGAAGTATAAGTTAGTTTATAACGTTAAATTAGTTATATAAAATATTGCTTATAGTAGTTAGTTCATTTCTCTTATATTACAGAAAATTGTTAATAACTTTATATTTATACATAAAATGTTGTCTCATAATTTATCAATTCGTTTTTGTGTGTGACCGAAAAGTATTAGAAAATGAATTAAGAAATATTTCAACCGTTACAATTTAAAAATGAATCGTGAGGATTCCTAATTCATTAAAAAGAGCGAAAGTTTGAGATAGAAAAAGACAAAAACAATGTTGTTATCTTTTTCTAATATTCATTCAAAAATTGATAACAGTATTTGTTTTTATTTAATTAAAATTATAATGGTCATATTATATTTTGACTTGTATATATTATTTTAAATAGACACCGTCATTTTATGAATTTATGTTTAGACAAAATTAAAATTGTCGGCGTATGTATACGGGTAGAGCATAGATTGAGAACTTATAAATTGTCTATGATAAAATTGAATATTTCTACAGTCACTTCCGCTGAGGTCGCGGTTTCACAAATATGACTTCCGATTTAGTTAAACCTTAAAATATTTTATATATATATATATATATATATATATATATATATATATATATATATATATATATATATATATATATATATATATATATATATATATATATATATTATATAGAGATTCAGATATCTTATATAATTAAATAAATTAAATTAAAAAAGAATTAAAACATTCTAGATTAAAAGAATTTAATTAATTGAATATAAAGCACCTATGCGCCGAACTCTACTAAATATTAAATCTTATTAAATAAATACTACTACAAAAGCATTCCTCCGAATTTCGTGCATTAAATATTAAATACTGTACTAATATAGGTATGTTGTTCATTATAATTCAGTTTGTCTTCTGAATAAAGAAGTAATTAAATATTTTACCATATATATCTAAGTTTTAAATTAATAGCGATCTTTAGTGATTTGATTATAAATAGAAGAATAATTAACAAATGAGTTTAAATTTTTTATAATTATGCAAGTCGTCTTCTATTCAGTAATCCTTAATAGGTACAAATACAAATAAAACAATAGTAAACTGTTAATTTTGATGTCTGTTTCTATTTTAATTTAATGCCATATTATATATAAAAAAATGTAATACCACAACCATTTGCTTAAATTGTCAAATAAGTAAACGATTTCAAATACAATATATTTAAAATATTAAAAAACATAAAATCCTAACATACGTATCAGTTAAGTTAGCTTGAAATTGAATCATACTTAGCGCAGTGCGCCGTGGTTCTCTGCATAAAACCGGTCGGCGAACGAAAATTCAAAAATTCGTTATATTTTTTATGGCTTCTCAGCGAGGGGAGGAATTTGGAGAACGGCGTCGCTAGGGGTTGCTTGGATTGTACGGTCGCTTCGCGCCTGCGCGCGTAGTTCGCGCCACTGCTACGTTGCTTGCAAGCCAGATGTTCTGAAAAGCTTCCTGTCGTCGTTACATCGCTCTGCAGTTTTACTAACATGTAAAATGTGGACTAGGATTATTTTAATATTTTATAATATTAGTGAAGTATTGAGTGTGTAATGTAATATGTGTTTAGCAGATTGTGTAGTTTAATTGAAAATTATCGAGCGTCTCGATGTCCACGAGTTCATTCGAGACCAACAAAGCGGCGGACATTTTATTTTGAGTACTCGATAATGTAGCGTTTGCGTCGAAAACATTAAATGTCGTTTTATGGTTCTGTATTCGGATATCATTCGCTTACACCTTTCGTAAGTATTTTAATTCCATATTGTGTAATTCTAGTGAAATCTATACAATGTTTGCACCTAAGTTTTAAGGCGGTTATGTCTACGAATTACCGCTAGGTCGTCGATATTTTTGGGAAAATGTCGTTAAAAAAGTGACGTAAGCAAAATTGGACATATGCACGTACAGCCAGAAACCTCTGGCATTACATAAAGTATATTACAATTCCTATCGACCCACTCCGCTTCGGAGGCTTCTCACTTGTGATTTCCGCGCGCGCGGCGCCCCTAACCTCTTCACTAATTAAATTGAGATGATTACGGTCCATCCTAATGAAAATTCATAACATATTGATTTATGTGTGGTTAATTTTGAACAACAGCGATGCCGAGGGGGGTGAAGCGAGGGCCGGCAGAGGGCGAAGCTGAGGTGGTGGTACGCGTCGGAGCGTCTCCGTCGCAAACCACTCTCTTAGACGACAGCCCCAGCCAGCCCATCAGCTACCACCTGCTCGACCATGGCTACGGGGCCACGCCTCAACACCAGATACGGCGGGAGGCGCCCACCGCACCGCCGAAGACTTCTGAAGTAAGTCAAAACTTTATTCATATTACAGCAGTTTATTACTCACATCTAGGAAATGAATATGGACTTTATTAAGTTTATGTAAACATGTACAAGTCTCAGATGTATTTTATTCTTCATATGATATATTATGATGTCAATAAGCTTATGTATATATCAGCTGATCATGAATACTTCATCACCAAAGACTAGAAAGTAAGAATGCTACTTTAGAAAGAAAAACAAGGAGAAGGAAGAAGGATATTAACATTTAGAAAATCCTCACAACTTTCTAATTTTACAAACTTGCGTAAACTTGATATATTTATAACACTTATATTAATAACAATTGCTATTTTACAGGAGTATTAAATAACTTTAACATTATTCATTGAGCTAAAGAAATTTACTTTGCTTCAGGAAGTCTAAAATGATGACAAGACAAAATTGTAATAAACCCTGATATTATATTACATCAACACTATATATCTTGCCTGTATTGCTATCTTAAATTCAAATTAAAACCCTCTTTATTTAGATTTTTTTTATAAAATTTAAAGTTAATCACACACTATTTAGGTTATACCTTAGTCTTTCAATTTTATCTCACATTTTTGTTTCCTTTTGTATTCTAGGTATAACTATTTTCTCTGTTACTATATTATTTAATTTATAAAACTCAATATCTCAATGAGTTCTATAATATGAAATTAAATGTATTTTTTCATAGAAATTCCTTAAAGTTAAGCAAACATATTTAAATAGAAATATATTTTATTAATCACAACATAAAAATATACACATTTATATAACCAGCCATAGAATATCTGTTGATAATTATAAAGGTGCTTTTTTAATTTTCTTTTAATCAATGTGATATTTTCTATAAGTTTATCTTTTAACTGTTCAGGAACAAAATAGTGTAATAAATTAAAAACTAGATCTCGAAATGAATCTTTTAGATAGTAGCCCACTAAGGTCAAAGACCTGATTGGCACAGTGTCATTGAACCTGAGGAAGAACTCAAGTTAGACCATGTGGATTACATCTTATGAAATTTTTATATTAACCATTCAAGAAGAAGTTATTGCATTTCAATTTTAATAGGAATTAATGTAAACTTAATATTCAACTAATATCTAATTTTAAAATATATTCTTTACTATATTAATGTTATCATTAATGCAGTCTGATAAAATATTTATACAAATTATATTGCTTTTTATCTCCTTGACTAAGCAAGCTAAATACAACTTCTACTTCTTCTGAAATTGTTAAAGTACTACTGTGATTAGTGGATTATTAATAATTATCAATATTGTTACTAAGAGTTAGAATTATAAGTAACTTGAGTATTAGTTAAGTTTTAGATGGATAGTAAATTTTTATGAAACTGTAATTATTGATTTTTAATTTTTTTTTTATTGGGCATTAATAGTAAAATGTTTTGTTATATACATGTGAGATAAATTTATATTCAGTTACAATTTTATCTAATGTTTTCTGACACTTATGTTAGTGCCATTTTAAAACATTTACACACATGTAATTGTTTAATGTCAGCATCCAAGTTGAGATATATATTTATAACAATTATTTGTGTAATTGTTAAATTTACTTTTCATATTGCTTTTCTTTTATAACTAATACTTGTTTGCTTAAAAATATGATTTGCTTGAAACTGATGAGCACTACAGAATTATGTTTGATTTCTCTCTTCTCATTGCATTATATACAATAACTTATATTCAAAATGATGAAATGAAAGGGTGGATAGCAATGATCATCCTATTAGCTATTATATTACATTTTTGATATTTTTTAATTACATAAGACTACTAAAAACTACAATCTTCTTTATCTATGCAATAGATTTTATTGTGAATATTATATATTTATACAAATGACATGCTTAAAATATTACTTGGACGTATTTGTAATCTTTATTAGGATCACCAGTCTTGGGTTGGTCATAATGATTTGTTTCCTGTTACGTCATCTACTTAATTTTTATGACGACTTCTGTTTTACTAGCACCAACAAGTCAATTCTTCCCACTTGAACTACTACTCGTTATCTTGTGACGCTTATTGTAATTAGCTTCGCATTTGGAGTAAGATTTTGGCAACGATTAGAACAAATACCACTTCAGCTGTTGACAAAGTCGATGCGAAAACAAATACGTCGAACAATACATGGCAATTTGCCGAAACGAGAAGAAAAAAGGTTCGTTAAGAAAAATCAGCTGGAGGCATAACCTTAAACTTGTCTGTTGAATGTATGTATCTATGCCTAAAATAGCCGGTGACTGAGAAAGTGTTTAGTTAGAGCATATGTTACAAAGTAATTGTGTCGTGCCTGTGATCACCCGCGGTCCGCACATATACGCCATGTGGTCGCAACACCATGGGGTCACGTGGCCAGGTACTTCCTGCGCTCCTACATTGCGCAAGGCAACTGTCATTGTCCTTATCGTATTCTAACGACGCAACGCCCTTCGATGCTTGGGTGGATATGTTTTACCCGTACATATTCCTTGACACACACTGAAACGTTATATTAACTGAGCTTTGGGAAATCTTTTTAATCCCCTTTGAGATAGTTTATTCGATCTCCGATATTTTTATACATATATTGTTTCTGTTGGTAGGGTTCAATTGATTTATGTTAATAATGAGAACGTAATTCTAAATATAGGGGTGTCGAACGATACTTTATCTAAGATGGCAGGCTTAGGCGCACATCTGCTCTGATTTACTTAACGCCGAACAATCGCAAATGCGAGAGACTAGCGACTCAACTCAGGCAAATTAACAATAGCTCTGTCGGTTCTCTATTAATAATAACAAAAAATTCAGATAAGAAATTGGCATTCTTTTGCTAGAATCCCTTCCGAGAGCCCGTTGCCTTTTGTGTCGGTTCTAATTTATGTCATGTATTGTGTAGGTACGTACCCTCCCCACACACTTCCTTAAAGGGGGCTTTGGCCCCACATTGCTTCAGTTTGAATTAGTTGCATCAGCTTATTGAAAATGCCTCGTGCATCTATCTGTCTGCATTTGCAATTAATTTTGCGCACCGTAGATTTTGATAACAGTCCATAATAATTGTTTAAATAATTAATATTTGGTATTAGTGTACTATGAAGTTACCTTGGTGTCGACAAAGCTTTATTCATCACTATGTGGAAATGTCTCGTCCGCACAGCATAATTGAAGATAGTTGGATTAATCATGACGTACTTGGTGTTAAGAGTAAGTCGTGACATTTATCACGTTTCCTTGTGGTATTTATAATGTTATTGCGAAATTATAGATTAGTTTTTTCTGTGTTCTTAAAAATTTATAAAGATAATCGTAATTAAATCTATATTTCATTTCTTATTATAGATTATGTGTGTTGATAATTTCAACAATGTTTAATTACCTTACATTATATATATATATATATATATATATATATATATATATATATATATATATATATATATATATATATATATATATATATATATATATATATATATATATATATATATACACATATCCATTTTGAAGTAATACTCGCATCGTGCTTAGCTTGAAGCATCTTCAGCGGGAATATAGACTCTTGAACTTTTGAACTGCACGTTTTTATCTCAATTTTACTAATATTTCGTAAAATAGTTATTTTGTTATTCTTTAGAGACTTTTTTGTTTCCGTTAAACCGCCTTTCCTCAAAACACATTAACGTAATAGGATTACACATAAAGTTTAAAAAGGAACAATATTTGAAAGTATTTTAAACAAATGCACCTATTGACATAGGCGGTGAAAAGGAGGCTTAACCTGAGCGAAAGCAGTTCAGGCAGCCAGGGGCACGTGGTGCCCATGAAGGCGGACTTTAAGACGCCCAAGCAGAAACGCGTCAAGGTCCTCACTCCGTACAGTCGCCCGTCCAGTTCATTGAAAAAGTACACCGAACGTTCCAGGTACAGAACCTTTGATACAGGTAATTTTTGTTGTTAGAAATGTACGATAATTCCTAATATTTCTAGCCTAAATTGTAGTATGGAAGTTGGTTTTTCGGAAAATTATAGGTAGATGATAGGCTTTTTATCATTGATAATATAGGATGTAAATAAATATATTTGCTTGTGATATACAATTTATAACTACACAATGATATTAAATATCAAAAAACTAGAATAGCGTATTTTGATGCAAGGATTCGAATTTGGTAACCATTTTAAAAGTTTGCCAACTATTTTATCTATTTTGTTTCAGATTTGACACATCACTAGGTTTATTAACAAAAAAATTTGTCGCACTCCTTAAATCATCACCCAACGGTGTTTTAGACTTAAACATAGCAGCTGAACACCTTTCAGTTCAGAAACGTCGCATCTACGACATCACAAATGTGCTAGAAGGAATAGGAATTTTAGAGAAGAGATCGAAAAATAATATACAATGGAAGTGCGGTGAGTTCGTTGTGACAACTTAGTATTGTTAAGAATGTAAAAGAATAAGAAATTATTTCAACATCTATATGTAGATTTAGTTTTAGTTCCTCTAGTCGAGAGTAGACACTATGCCACAGGGAAACGGAAAATGACGCTGATAAAACAAAGTGTACTGTTAATATAATGTGTGTTAATATAATGTGTACTGTTAATATTAACATACTGATACTACATACTAATATAGATTAACTTCTTACTAGTATTTTGTGACTGCGTTTGTAGTTGCTTGACGATAAAGAGAGAAAGAAACGTTGATGGCGCCATTGCGTTAAGTACGCCTTAAAAGGCAACCACTTCAGTGTGATATTTGAACCCACAATTGTAGCGTGCATTAGATCGAATCAGTTTAAGACGTTTCGGTCATAAAATGGTGACAGTCCTGTGTTTGTTCTGAAAATTCATTCTTACAATCAATTATAATCTGATACATATTTTCGATATTTGTTGGTTTCGTCCCACACTGGGGAATTGTTTTTCCATTTTCCTCTTGTAAGACAAAGCGCGGCGTCGAGTTACGCCACTAAATGCGCAATATCTAAAATTCGACCGATATTAGAGAACAAATTGTCTTGACACTAGATTCTGGCTGTCATTCCTCCTATATGCGGGTTAGGCGTGTCACGTAAGAACATTAAATCAAAATTGTATATTGATAAACACATAGCACAATAACTTACCATTAATATTTAAACGTTTTATTGTATTAACGTGAGGGATATAAATTAACTTTCCTTGTTTCCGCCTGCGTAGTTAAATTGCTATGATATCTCGCTCTATTAGGCACGTGTGAGTAGAGATTGTGACTAAGTAATCAGACGCGGATACAAATAGTGAAGAGCTATTTTTAATTTCGACTTCATTAAGCTACCATACCATACCATATTAGCTTTATAAAGCTATGAACTAACAAGATGCAGAAGACATGATAATAAGATGTATTATTATAATACGAAGTAATTTATGTTTAGTCTTGTTTATATTTGAGGACATTTTTTCTTGTTCCATCGTAACGGATTTCTCACGCGTAGTCTTCATGCAGCCTATTGTATTGAATAGATTTTGATATAAACCTTGTAAATTTATTTGCAACGAATTCTGGGACTAAAAAAGAGATCTTCTGCGATAGGAAATGTTTTTTGCAGAAAGTACGACGACAAAATATTAAGACGAAGTATAGTGGTGTACATTTAATCAATAGAGTTTCAATCTGATTGTCGTTGACTTTATTTTTATCTTAATCACAATCTACATGTAGTCGATGACACTTCTGTAAAATATACAGGTAGTTCAGAAAGCCATTAGGAGAGGCTATCGTGGCGCAGGGGACAGCGTCTTACTACTATAAATGTGATGATTTTGGTTTCTGTCAGATTGCGATTATTCCCCTGCTGTGTTAAGATAAAGCGCGGCCCGAATTAGGGTGGAAAATGTATATCCTGATAAGCGGAATAAAATATTTACAAGGATTATAATTCAATATTTTTTCCATTAAGAAGATAAAACAATCGGGCTGTAGCGCCTTGATGGTTTTCTCCCAACTTATTAGGCCTACCTTAAAATATAAACATTTTGTCGTAAATATTAGATACTAGATATTTTAAAAAATTATATGAATATATTATTCTTACGCAGGGTTAGGTGCTACAGGCGCGAACGAAGAAAACCGCGTAAAGAGGTTAAGACGGGAAGTCCGAGCGCTAGCATCGCGGGAAGCAAAGGTGACCCGCGCGGTCACCGTCGCGGAGCAGGCGCTGTCCCGCCTGTCGGCTGACCACGGCGCGCGCGCCTACATCACGTACGCGGACCTGCGCTCTATACGGGACTTCAGGAACCAAACTGTCATACCTATCAAGGCGCCTCCTGACACCAGGCTTAGCGTGAGTGTTGTTGCACACCATCTGCTGCTATATAGTATATAAAGGACAGGTTTAATGTCCTCTGTTAGTTATTAGCCTTAAAATTATGCTCAACTGTTAGTGGGACATTATCTAATTTTAGTGATTATATTGAGGCAGGTGGCTATCAACTGACAAAAGGGCCGTTAAAGTTTTAATAAGCCAGTTATTTTTATCAAAACTTAACTCATTATTCATTAATTTTTTTAGCTAACATACTATGAATATAACGTTCTACACTTATTATAATGTACATAATAAAAATTATTACAAAAACGAAAACTTGTTTATTAAAAGAAATAAAAAACAAGCTCTTCAGCCTTATAAAATGGCAATCGATGGCTTTTCTATCATAATAACTATATTTCTACAGAATAATTACTAACAATATACTTGCTAGCTTGGAAAGTTGATTTACAGCAAGAGCACAGCACAGCTGACGCGCCATCTTGATGTGCTTAGCGCCGTTTACAAAACGTAGTAAATATCGGAACAAGGCGTCTTACGTGTCTTATGCTGAATTTGGACGTTTTAATTCATGAAATAATAAGTAATTAATTAATAAATAAATATGGTTTAAATTATTATTATGAAAGTAAATGTAAATAAGAAAAAAAATTTTGAACAGTATTATACCACGGAAATTATTTAAAGAGTAAATAGAAGTTATTATTTGTTTAATAAATCTTATGAAGATTTTTTGATTGGAGATTAGTAAAAATACAATGTTTTATACATCTTTAATGGTCTAATTTTTATTAAATATTTTGCTACTACGATTTATGTTGGCCTTCAACTGTACATTAAAAACTAATTTCCCTAAAAGAAGCTTTATCGAACATGAACCCTTAGAAATTTTGACAACAACAATGCAATTTTTGTATTTGTTCTAAACCACATATTAAATTCTTCGTATTCTATTATTATTAAGATTTTTGTTATTGTTTCTAGTTTACCTTTTTGGATATAAAATGTTGGTTAAAGTCAAAGTTAAATAAAGCGAAGCGGGTCATGTTTATCAAGTCAATCAACTAAGTAATTTTTAAATTGTATATTCCGTGTAGACTTCAGATTTTTAAACATTTGGATTTAATAATAAAAAAATAATTTTAAGTAATATTTGGATATAACTGAATACATTTTAATCAATGTATTATATAATATAGTAAAGCAATGAAATATTTTATATAATTCATGATAACCATATCATATGTATGTATGGTTTTATTTCTAACAAAAATCAATGTAAATTTATCAAAAGGATGTTGATCTCTCGCCATCATTTTGAGAGTTAAAAATTTAAAGATTTTATAACACTTTTCTTTCTGTTTTTCTTTCTGTTTTCTTTTTTCTTTCTGTTTTTCTTTCTGTTTTAAACTTTATAATATAGGCTTATCTTGGTAATTTATACATTTGTGCAAAGATAATGGTATAGATGTATTTGTGAAATGTAATGCAATGCAATTTTTATTTTCAATTTTATCCCAGAGGATACTTTAAGATCTCTGATTTGTTAAGCATGGCATGTGCTTGTTTTGTCTTAATGGTAAATCAGTATATTATTTTATGTACTTTATGCCTAGAGTACATAAAATAATATACTGATTTACTTTTAAATTTTATTTGCATTTATTATAGGTGCCACACCCGGGTGAAAATGGGTATATGATACACCTTAAATCAATGTCAGGAGAGATTGAAGTGTTCCTATGTCCTAAAGAGAGGCCTCCTTCACCACCACCTTGTAAGTTAAATAAATATATTATATCCATTTATTTATTTATATACCAAATGATAGTAAGTTATTAATTATAAAAATCTTTAGTCATAATAACAATATAATATGAATACCTTACCAAATATGAAACATACATTGACAATATTTCTAATTGATGATTGATATCTATAATCTAATTAATTTTCAAATGAAGCTGATTGTAATATTTAAGAGAACATACAAGAATGTACGGTTTCCATTCTGTTATATATACAAATTAAACATATATATATATATATATATATATATATATATATATATATATATATATATATATATATATATATATATATATATATATATATATATATATATATTATATATATGTATATATATATATATATATAACATAATTAATTATATATGAAGTAATATTAATAGGTATTTCCTAATTGAAGAATTATACACTTTCAGTATCAGGAGTTCTGCCTTCTGATCCACTTTTAGAGGACAATAAGGCATTACTAGCTCCACTAATGGCACAACTTCAGCCTATTCTATCAAGTACCATCTCTGCTGACTTCACGTGAGTGTATTGTTGTACTTTAAAGTAAACAGTATATGATTAAAACTAACATGGAAGAAGGAATATTTAATTTCAAAATCAAATATATATACATATATTGTGGCATTTGTTGTTGGTCTCATTTGGTTAAAGTAGCACCATGTGGAGGAGAGTTTTACTCTGATAAACTAATTCTTCTTGTATCAAGTCCTGTAGGGTACTTCCCGTTGATCTACAATTATGAAATTTGGGAAGGAGTTAAATCTTACAGTATACATAAAGGAAAAATTTCGAAAATTGCAGAATTTAGGTATCATAGAAAAAGAAACCATAACAAACTTATATGTGTAGTTCATTTCATATAATATGTACTTTTCGTAGCTGACCTCGTATTAGGTAATCCTAACCTACAATCATTAAATTGGTACGGAGTCGTCGGTGCGCGAGTATGACTTGCACTTGACCGATATTTATTGCTGTCTACCTGGATTAATAACGCGGGTATGGCGTGAAGATAAAAAAATATTACCTAAATTTCTCATAAGATGTTAACCTTGACCTCAACTTGTTGACTCAAATGCGTTTATATTTACAAAATAATTACATATTTAAGAAGTGAGGTCATAGTGACACGCTGTTACTGTGTCTGGCAAAACATAGACGGTTGTGTTTGATCCTCACTCTTAACTAATTGCTTACATTTTCTTGTTCCGGTGAGACTAAAACACTTAATACAATAACTCTAATTAAGCGGAAAGTGGGGTAGGGAATAATTTAACAATTGCATGTGGTGTGTAGAAAAAACGTGAAACTAATGAAATAATAATAATTATCCCCCCCAGTACACCAATAAAACGTGAGCCCACGTCTCGTCCATCGACGTCGTGGTCCCGCAGCCTCGTGGTGAGCTCGCCGTGCGTCACCGACCCCACGCTGCCGCTCGCCAACAAGGTGGAGCCCGCCACGCCGCCCGCGCCCTCGCCCGCCCCCGACTCCGCGCCCGCCACGCCCGTGCCCATGTGCACGCCCGATAGTGAGTTTTTGCCGACTTATATCTAGCATACAGTTTTGGATAACAGAATGTATGAAGAAAGGGTTTTGACAAGAATCAATGCTTATTTTTTATTATAAGACTAGCGGGCTTACAACTAGTGTTATAAGCCCGCAACTTCGTTGGCGTGGATTTTATCATATCTATCCTTTTTTATTGAGATCCATGAGATTGTAATCAATATTGGTGGTTTTTTATATGGTAACGAAAGCTTGAGCAGATTTCATGTAGTTTAGCTGGACATTATGGTACTTAATGAGATGTTCATATTTCAACGAAAATTTCTTATCACGCTCAACAATTTTTACTAGAGCCATTTTTTGGTTACAAGCTTATATTCTATTGTGGTTCTACATCAGGTGTTCCAGATCCTTGATTTATAGGATAGGGATAGGATAATAATATGTACCATCATAGGTATGAGGACCGTCGTAGCGCAGAGGCGCAGCCTCTGATAGTGTATATATATATATATATATATATATATATATATATACATATACATACTACATATACATATACATATACATATACATATACATATACATATACATATACATATACATATACATATACATATACATATACATATACATATACATATACATATACATATACATATACATATACATATACATATACATATACATATACATTATACATATACATATACATATACATATA
Source organism: Dione juno (assembly GCA_037127375.1). NCBI lineage: Eukaryota > Metazoa > Arthropoda > Insecta > Lepidoptera > Nymphalidae > Dione > Dione juno. The sequence goes on along the minus strand of JAXRJS010000009.1, from coordinate 553,849 downwards.
CATATACATATACATATACATATACATATACATATACATATACATATACATATACATATACATATACATATACATATACATATACATAGACATATACATATACATATACATATACATATACATATACATATACATATACATATAATATACATATACATATACATATACATATACATATACATATACATATACATATACATATACATATACATATACATATACATATACATATACATATACATATACATATACATATACATATACATATACCATATACATATAACATATACAGATACATATATATATATATATATATATATATATATATATATATATATATATATATATATATAAATATATACATCATCAAGGCATCCTAGTATTATGACACTCCTTTCCCCTTTCCTTTCTTTTCCTTATATATACATACATACATAAAATGTATTATAGCCTATATCTTACCCTGACCTAACTTCTGTCTGCCATTATTTACATATTATTTTTATTATATTTACATTATTCCTGTATTTAAATACGAGAACTATGGATATCATTTCCAGACAGTGCAAGAGGGCGGTTACAAAACGCGCTTATCGCGGATAGCGACGACTTTGCACCGATCATGGGCGGTGGTCGTTTCCAGCTACAGACAGAGGACCAGGAATCAGGTATAACTTATGGTTTTGTTATATGTTTTTGTATAAACTTCTTATAGTGTAATTTTTCCTATTTTTGATACCAGTGATAAAACTTTTATGAGCTCATAATATTTTTTGCTATATAGATGTTTTTAATGATTAAAAGAAAAGTAAGAAATTAATATAAAACATTTAATTGCTAACCTCTTAAAGGAATATTATTCCGAAATATATAAAGCAAAGTATATATTTTTTTACTATTAGGGTGATCAATAGATACACATTTAATATCATTTAATAATCATTATTTTAATTTCGTCACTAACTGATCATATAAAGCTTGGTCAATAAAACTACATCATGTGCTAGGGGCTTGTGTCGCCAGTGACATAATATAGTCGAGTTTTAGATCATTGCTTAAACTATTTGGAGTAACGACAGATTATATGTACTTTCTTCTTGTTATAATAATTATAAAAAAAACACCACTAACCCGTCAAAGCTTAATCGGTAATGCTACACTCGTCCTGCGTCACTGCGCCCCGTGGCTAGTACTCGCACTGTGACATGTGTTGCCAGCCACATCACAGTCAGAGTTCTAGCTATACGGCGCGGGTCATCGGCGGGGCGGTGCGGTGCGGGAGGGGACTTGTTGGTGCGTTGGCGGGAGTTTGAGTATTTTGTATGTATGTACTGGGTGTTGCAGATCTT